>JAODJU010000138.1:19422039-19452284 GCA_026776725.1 Gnathonemus echidnorhynchus | reverse complement strand
GGGGAGAGAGAGATGGGGTGGGGGCAGGACAGGAGCATTTTTTTAGCAGTCAAAAAAAAGGAAAAAAAAAATGTAAAAGGAACTGAGATGGAACAGTGTAACATTTCTGGAGTTTCTGAATCCCCATATCTCTAATTTTCTAATATAATATATGTTCCAGAACTCTTTTGGGTTCCTTCTAAATTTAACAGGCACTATAATTAAGCATCAATGCACAGATGAGCGTGATGGTCTGAAACCCAATTTTTTTTCCATGATTACTTGATACGTGCAGCCATACAACAGCACTGAATTCTGTAATAATATTTGATACCACATTATTTTGCATGACTTTGACTGATTGCTCATGCTCGGGGTACCCTGAGTTCATCCTGAGCAGCAAGGCTGAGTTGCATTAACTGCACTTGCATGTTTAGCTGCATGGCCGGCATCCTCAGCAGCAGCACACTCTCCCACAGAGACCACCTGCAGGACCGTGGAGGCCCCGTGACTTACCGTCACCCCGAATATGACCGGCGACTTTCCTTCTATCATCTTGAAGATCTCCTCCGCAGCATCCTCAGCTGACTTCTCCTTGAAGCGTTTCGTAGCTAGCTCCATCAGGGCCTCCTTAAACTGGTCAAACGTGATGGTGCGACAGGACTTCTTCCTGATAGGACAATGAGTCTTTCAGTGGGTTAATAAATTTCAAGACATTTTGTGCCCAATATGATCCCCCTAAATTAATGCATGGAGCAAAACATGCACTGCACCGTTATACAGAGAACAATAAGCAATCTTTTTGGGAAAAGACACAATTTGTACCGACTCAAAGACTTTTCAACAGACTTCTTCAAGCTGAAAGAAATTAGGCAGCTTGAACCCCAACAGCTTAACCCTAACAAACTAAAGTCCAGGAACAAAACCAAATAAGCACTTTCCCTACTGTGAGACATACCCACTTAAAATTCTTAATCGACTGGAATGTTCTCTAAAGTTATTATGATATATGGTAGGGTGGTAGAGTTGCACTCCTCCCTGACTGATGGTAATCTATTCTGCAGTGCTAAATTTCTATAAATAACCCTTTCTCATTTAGGAAGTTCAAGCTGTTTTATTTAAAACTTTTTTTTTTAATATTGGGGACAAAATGTAACAAACTGCACAACATGAATGTCCATGTGACATTAAAAAGAACATAGTAACACAAACACAAACACCTATTTCCATGGAGATAAATTGTGTAAACAAAGCCAATAAAGGCCACTGTTACCCTGGGTTACCTGCTGTCATAGTAACAGGCCACAGTAAACACTGCTGTTTGGGCTTATTATTAATTTGACTTCTCTGATGACCAGTTTGTTTGGGCGATCCTTTACAGTCGAGCTCCCCAGAGTTTCAGGCCTCCTGGCCCATTCCGTGCTGCACAGTGTCAGACACAGAATTCTACTAAGTCCAGCCGGTGTCTTAAATCCCAGAATGGTGCACATAGATCTTATAAATCGTCTCCCTGTATTATGGTTTATTTTGGTTTTTAACTCAATGTTTTAGCACATAATTCCACAAATATATATATATATATTGTGTGTGTGTGTGTGTGTATATTTATATATATAACTCTCTGTTACTGACTGGAAGGGATATCACTGCTAACCTTGTCTGCGATCCGTTGATCTGGATCCAATCATTAAGAAAATTAAATGCACATTATCAGAAGCTCTCTCACAATGCATCCCAGCGGGATTTAAAGACGTGCAGCGTAGACTGAGTGCCAAGGCATCTCCAGCAGGACCTGAGTGATGTGGATGTGCAGCAGCAGCTGCCGTCAGCTCCATGCAGGAAGCTCAGATCTGTCACCAGGCCTCATGAAAAGCTGCTCTACCTTCTGGCTGAATCCACCCTCAGGCTGCTCTCTTAAGCGAAGGGGGCCTGGGCCACATGGAGAGCTTGTGCTCTGTTCAGTACATTAAGCATTTCTGCTTTCATAGAAGGCTTTGCTTTATGAGAACTGGCACTGCGTGACCTGGCTTCACTGACTGGCTCAATAGATTCACTTTCCTGATGAAAGCAACTATGCAACTTCACGCCTTCCTATCCTATCGTCGACACATGCAAGTCTGAGCTAGGTGCTTGTGGCGCCTGAAGGACAGTAACATGGAGGCCCAGTGTGACTGTGAAGATCTTTCTGCTGGAAGCCAAGGGATTTAAGCCTGATGCTTCTCTAGCCTGAAGAACCCAAAATGTCAGCCGACTTTGCAGAACACACACCAAACAGTGGGCAAAGGGTAACAGCCGATCCGCACTGGAGCTCGGTGTGATGCTCAGTGGGTATATCAGCATTCCTCTAGCACAGGGTTTCCCAATCTGATCCACAGGGATCCACAGTTGGTCCATATTTTTGCTCCTTCTGAGCTCCCTTGCAGAGAGTCCACATTTTTGCTCCCTCTCAGCAAAAACACGGACTGGCTCTCAGAGGACCGGATTGGGAAACACCGCTTGAGCAAGACCCCCACAGCCAATGCCAGGGAACAAAACAGTTCACCCCCCATGAAAAATCCTTTCATTAGCTGGAGCTTCTGTGTAAAATATGCATAGCACCCAAACTTTGTCAGGAACCCAACGATTTGGCTGCATGCATTGCTAATCTGTTGTTCATTTCAGAAACAACTTAAATCAGCAAGCAGGAGGCCATATGGGTGAAGATAGGACTTCCATCCATCTATCCATCCATCCATTCATTGTTCCATCCATCCGTCTTGTCTAAGAGGGACCTATCCCAGGAGGCATAGGGCACAATGCCTGGGTATACCCTAGATCGGATGTCTGTCCAAAACAGACTCTCAAACACACTCGGTCATTAACTATGGACAATTTACAGACACCAACTGGCCTAACTTTGATCTGCAGAAACATCTCCCAGTGTCTGTGGTGCACACCAGCTTCCCCTGAGTGATGTGGTTTCCTCACTGCTGCTCCCACCCCCTTCTTGCCCCAGGGCCCTTTACACACACGCCTGGGGGGGAAGTTTTACCAAAGCTGCTCTTACGGAAACCATCACAGTGGAGAAGGAACTGACCTCCAGCACTGCACTGAATAAATATCAATTAATTCTGCCCTAGTGGCTCCTAATCTTCCTTAACTCCTCCCACCGACAGCATGTCTGAGAGGATTTCAAACTCATCTAATTTGTGCATTAAAGTGACCACATACTCTGTTGAATTCTGTATCGTACCCAAAAATAGTCTTTTTAGAAATTAAGCAAGGTTTACCTATTGCCTATGAAGCCGATTAAACACTAACATGGCTAGTTTAAAAGCTCCTGGGCAGCGTGTGGCTCAGTGGGCTAAGCCTCTCTGCCTGTGATCAGGAGGTCGCCGGTTCGAGCCCAGCCTCACCATGTCTGTGGCTCCTTGAGTAAGGCCCTTAACCCCCAGCTCCCTGGGTGCTGCCATGGGTGGCTGCCCTTCGCTGCCAGGGTGCTCTCACCTACAGAGAGCAAGTTGGGGGGGGCACAAAGAGAATTCCCCCACGGGGATCAATTATTATACCTTTGGTGCATTTCTCTTAATGTACAGTGCAATTTTAGCAGACTCTGAGCAAGTTCTGCATTGTGCCAAACAAGTCCGGCAACCAGTCCTGCTCACGACTCCCATTTTTAACCTCACTGTCACCTATCAGAAGCAGCAAAATTAGAAATTCTCTAATAAATCTCTATGATTTTGAGATTCTGCTCTCTATCCCTGCTGCTTCCTCTTTCTTTAAAAAATCCAGTTATATTTTTGCAGGAGCTTATACCAAGAACAGCAAACTGCAAACACGTCCAGCTTCTGCTCGGTGCTTCAAACCCAAAACATGACCCCACGAGGGCGTCCTTCTGCTCCCTCTTTGACTCCTTTTCCACAGGAGGCCACATGCTCCACTTTAACCAATGGGGGAAAGACGCGGGCATACTTGACTTTGGAGAAGACGATGTCGACGTCCGTGAGCGTGATGCTCTTGCCGTCGATGACGCCACAATCCTTGCACAGCTTGGACCAGTTCTTGCCGTGCATCTCCTTGCCGGCGGCGCGCGTGTCCCCGTGGATGGCGAAGCGACGGAAGGACTCCTCCAGCGCAGTCAGCTCCACGGGGGTGGAGGAGCCCGCCCCGCCCTCGCTGGTCCCATTGGACTCGGAGGACAGCCGCTTCAGAGCCCGGTCCTTGGAGTGCTCGCTTGGCGGGCGCAGAGGGGGCTGGTGGGGGTGCTTGGCCATCTGGACCTTAAACTCTGCCATATCCCTGGGGGACAATAACAATAACAGTGAAATTAAGTCATTTCCTGTTTTGCTAATGCTAAACGGTGTTTCAGAAGATACAAAATTAAATAGTACATACAGTGGAACCTCGGTTCTCAAACTTAATCTGTTCCAGAAGGCTGTTTGAGAACTGATTTGATCGAAAACCGAATCATTTTTCCATAAGAAATAATGTAAATTGGATTAATCTGTCTCAGATCCCCAAATGATTGCATATTTAAACCTGTATGCATACCTAATGCTAAAACCATAATAAAAACTTCAAAACACATAAATACATGAAATAATTGAAAATTTAACTGCACTTTACCTGTACTGTGGAGAGCTAATGGCATACAATTATTTCCTTTGTAAGCTCTATCGTGGTTCACACAACGTACCTTTGGTTTGCTGCTACCAATAACCTTAGGACCCATAGTGGCTTATTTAAAAATAAAATAAGAGCAACAAAAAAAAAAAAAAACCCACAAGAATATTCAGGGCACAGTGTGGTGGATATGTTCACTGCACGACCGTTCACTGCACAGTTTGGTGGAGATGTTCACTGCGCGGCCGTTGGTGGCAGACTGACTCACATACACGCATCATCGCCGTCGTTATGCGTTAAAAGGCGCCTGCTCTGTCAGGTGGGCTTTAGCGCAAAAGGGATTTTTGGTCGAGAACCATCAATACATTCGGCAGCCAAGACATTTTTTAACCAAAGAATACGGTCGAAAATCGAATTGTATGAGATGTTCGGGAACCGAGGTTCCGCCATATAAAATAGTACAGTGGACTATAGCTTCACATGCCCAGGGCTGGGGGTTCGATTCCCATCCCTGGCTCTGTGTCCCGGCTCATCAAAGCCTGTACTGGATAAGCAGTTACTGAAGATGAACAGACAGATAGAGAACAACAGCAAAAAAATACAAGGGAGGTAATGAGAATGACACATAATATGAGGAAAAAAGATTAAGAAATAAAACGCAAAAAGACTCATTCATGAGAAACACCATGAGCTGTCGCTATAAGTCATAAGCGGAACAAACCTGGTCCAGCTTAAATGCAGCCACTCCTAATATAAGTTTCAATAGTTTAGCAGGTAACCCAGGGCACTTATAAGATCCACGGCCTACAGGATGAGCCACTGCAAGCCTGGGCTGTAGGACAGCTGTGAACGGACCCTGTGTGCTAAAGCGTTCTGGCACAGAGGTTGATCAGGAGGTTCTGGCTCAGAGGTTCTGGCTCCATCCAGGACCCACAGTGCTGGTGGGGAGGGACAAGACAGACAGTGGTGTTTCTCAGGTAAACAAGCTAAATTAAAGCCATGGACTTCATCAAGGGGACAAATCAGGCGGGTCCCCTATAAACCACTCAGGCTGTGTTGCTTTTACGGCTCCGAATTGTTTTGTAGCATGTTAATGTAACATGAGTAGCTGGTTGACATCTTTATTACCCGGTCAGTCATTAATCTAATGTTATAGTGGGGCGACTGGTGTACTTTTGCTTTGCCTCGCAAGGTTCAAGGAACATGGCTGCGGCCGGGGGGGCCCTCTAGAAATTTGGGGGCCCATGGAGGGTGTCATAACACGGGGCACTTAACCCAGACCAATCCAATTATGTTCCAAATATCATAGGATCGCTCTCACTCAGGGACCAATGGTATTACTCCCGCCAACCCCCCCCCCCCCATGGCACAGCTGGCTGAGTCTAGTCAGCTAGCAAATAAAGACTATTGATTTGACATCAAAATGGAATTAAAACAATAAATTTGCAAATTTCTATTTATTTACATTTATAGGTTTCATTAAATGCATGATAACTGCACGTTCAATTGCAGACGTTTCCCTTGAGAACTGAGAGGACCAGAATACCTTTGTAAATACCTCACAATTTAAATGAAATGGTGAAATCGACGATGACACAATGACTAGCCACATCCAGGGACGACGCTCCGTACTCACTCAGAGTCAGCCGTGTCCGGACAGCCGCTTGCTTGCTCGTTCGAGCTGCTGGAGGAGGAGGAGTGACGCGATTTCTTCACGCTGCAGAGACACCAGAAGCAGTGCGTGGCTGAGTGCGTGCGACGGCACGACCGCCTGTGCTTTAGCACGAGTGTCGACTTTTTAAAGGGCAGGAAGTCGTGCCCCGAAACACAGCTGTAAAGGTAACAAGCAGCAAAATCGAGCTACAGGAACAAGCAAAACACCTCCTGGCCCACAACACGGGCAACTTGTCCAGAAAGGCAGCGAGAATCTTAGGGACAAGACACACTGTTTAAACAAGCAAATTTATCGACTGTGTGCAGTGCACGTGGTCAAGTACTTGCAAAGTGTTACGCAGAAAGATTCTAGAAGCCATTAAACAATATTTGTGATATAACTATATGTCCCAAGGCAATATATCCATCCATCCAATGATCTATCTCTAATAATGTTCATGCGGTAGGGGATTTATAATTTTACCAATAACATACTAGCTTCTGTGTGGCTTCTGTAAACTACAGCCTTCTGGCAGAATCAGACATTTCTTTATATGTAGAACAGCTTTAAACATCTGCCATCTGCATGACACAAAAATGCAAACAGCTCACATGAACCTCCCTAATACTGGCCACTAGTCCTCTACATTGAGTCAGTTTTCAACCACTCAAAATACGGATGTATTTCCCTGATCGTTTTATATATATGCACACGCACGCACACACACACACACACACACATATATGTTATTCACAGTTCACCAATAAGTCAGCCTGATCACAAACATCCGAGCATCACCTCCTGCTATTCCCAGAGCCACTTTCCATAATGCATCAATACGTGGTGTTTGTAGTACAAACTGTATAGCAACCAATCTCTCCAACCACAAAAAAAAAGAAAGAAAACTAAACATAATGCCCAAAGGTTTCATCTTGTTTCTAAGGGTTCACAAGATTTGAAATCTCTACTCCCTGCTTCGAGTTGCTGGACTTTAGTTTGATGAGAAAAGTTCCGAAACCTCAGTATTATCTGTCCCATCAGTACCTTTCCGCCGTCATCCGATTAGAAAGACGGCAATGTGGCTGTAAAATGTAACGCAACGCTTAGTAGGAATGTAGTAGAGTACAAAGTATAAATATTTGCTGTAAGATGTAGTAGAGTAAAAGTCAAGTGTCCACAGCTAATTCTACTTAAGTACAGATATGTGAAAAATGTACCTATATGCAGTAATGAAGTAATTGCACTCTGTTACTTTCAACCACTGGACACTGTAGTACTTCAAATTTCATATCACCATACGAAAGTAAATTTTATGCTAATTTGGACGGACGGACATGAAAACCCTGCAATACACAAGTCATAATAAGGGTTCATTTCCAAAATTCTCCAGAGCAGGACGGGACCGGTCCTGGTGCAGACGTCCGCCCACCTCGTCGTTACCGAAGTTGAGGCGACTCACCTGGCCGTCGCTCCCATCGTATGCAGGCTACGCGAGAGAGAGCCTCAAAAGGCCCAAGCTGGCATGGTTAAACGACACCCAGCGAAAGTGACAGCCAGCTCCAGGGCTTTCAGTCTGACAGCTGCTTCACCAGCGGCTGCCTGTCAAGGTTCACAAGCCAGAGTCGCACTGAAGTCTGGAGTTACAGGCCAAGCTTAGCTCATGCCTACAGCTGAGACAGTGGGGCAGCCCCCGCCGCCCCTGGTTTTCATTCGATAGACTCCCACCCTTTTTCTCCCCTACATGGGTGGAACCAGCCACAGTCATGTAGGGTTTATGCAATGTTTGGATGACATCCAGAGGGCAGCAATTATTAAGTGAAAAAGCAGCACTGAATCTATTCTTATTTCACTGCGTCTGCCCGCTTCGGCCTGTAATAAAACACATTATATGTGAGTTTTTTATTTAAAAGTAAACAAAGCGTAATTAATCACAATCAATACTGCCATTCATCACTCGGACACTGGGTCACCATTGTGTTGTCAAGCGTCATCTCTGTCTGGTGTCCCCTCCCCCCCCCACAAACACAGTGACATCATCCAGCATCACCGGTGGGGGGATAATCCCCCAGACACAGCAGGTGCTGATGGGAGCGTTCGCGTGCGTATGCGTGTTTAGCTCTGCATCACTGGGGGTCCCCTGGGTGACATTCAAAAGCCAAGAGCTGCCGGAATATCTCAAGACTCTTATTTGTACTGAAATGTCTGCACGAGAATGTACAGATGCTAAAAATCGCAATAACATGTTGCTCTCAAAACAAGAGGCACAGGATCAAAACCAATAGGCCGCACTCTCTTTTTTTTAAAGAAATGCACCTTGAATCTCCATCATTAAAAATTGAATAAACTGAAGTAACAGGTAATGAATGGGTGTCCTGGGATGGTGCATCCACGAATCCACTGAAAAGGACAGGATGTTTGGGAAAAGGGCTTCGGAAATCTACGATTAATCAGACTGCATTTGATGGACACATGGTGAGTTACATACAAAGCACAGAACAAGTACAATACAGACAGACGGACAGATATCTATCTATCTATCTATCTATCTATCTATCTATCTATCTGTCTATCTATCTCTCTCTCTCTCTCTCTCAGTGGGAAATCCCTTAATGTTGCATTTTAGCAGCATCAATCAGCCTCTGACCTGGAATGCTCTCCATGACACTATCCTCTGTATGTACTGATGAACTTGAGGCCCCCTATATGCAAAGCAGATCTTGTAAAATGTCCTATTTATTTACTGTGACGCCCTGACACTTTCCGAAAGTGAACTGTGGTCTCCTTTGTCTTCCGTAAAGAAGAGCGGGGGGACAAAGGCACCGTTCATACCCTTCAATGCTGGCTGTAACATCTCGAGTGCTGGACCCCCAGCACAGCACTACACTCCTCTCCTCTCCACCCCCGCCGTGCTTTATACTGTTCATTTTATTTATAACTGTGTGTGGGTGCACATTGTACACAATGATTATAGTATACCAAAATTAATAGGAATATATTGAATATCCAGATTAAATCAAAAATCAGTTTTAAGGTTGATGTCAGCAGCCTGTTAGCTTCTGTACATTTTGTGCTCCCCAAACTATCGTAGCTAACAACGCGATCCAATTCATCGCTGAGATTACAAATTAATTAAATTTTTTTCAGTTTAAAAACCTGCATTTTAATATAATAAGCTTGAGACGCAAAAAAACATATACGAACAGGCAGAATGAGCTCGTACAAATCTATTGCATTCTCACAGCCTGTTTTATTAATCACGCTAAAAATATTTCTCAACAGAGTGACTGTCAAATGAATCTCATGTTATAAGGAGCTGTCTGGAACATATGGACAATATTAGTGGAAACGCGATGCTAGCGCCTGATAAGTGAACTACATAATGATTCATGATGAATGATACTTATAGATGCGGGTCAAGTATCAAAAGGTTCTTTGTGATAAAACTTTGTCGGACCAGGTATAAAAACCCTATAAGTAAATCAAACTTCAAATAAACTCGATAAGACAAAAATCCAACCATGCACTTACGCAGTGTCTCCAGTAATTTGAAGAAACCGCTTTATAAACAATGAGATTACGCTGAAGGAAACCAGATGCGGACCTGCATTTCGGTCCTGTATTTACATTTAAACAAAGAGTTTTCTGGTTGCAGTGGATAAGGCAGGTGTTTAAGTTCACAGATCTTGTCTCTTCTGAGACAACAATATCTGAGTAATGATGGAGAGGTTTAATTTCCCATATTTCCCGAAGCTATTTCAGATGGGTGAATTAAGGAAACCTGTTGGATGTGTTAGCTGTCTGAGTCATTACTGCATGCCATTCCTTCCGTATTCCTGCAGCATGCTCACGCTGATGTTGTAAGGTGGGTGTGGCTTCCAGGGCAGGGTGGAGCCAGGTTATATTCTTTGGCTTCACCTGTTTCCTAGTTCCAGGCATTTAAGATTGAGCTCTGGAATCAAGATGCAGAGTTGACTAGCCCTGCTCTAATCAAAGAACTGAAGGTTGCCAGATCATGATTTAGGAGGAATCCCCCACTTACGCACTTGAGGCAGGTACCTGAACCTCTCCTGCAGGCGGAATCATACGTAACAGCTGGAGCAGTACGCAGCCCGGCTGGGGTTTAAACCCATCACCACCTGTGCATGGGGAGCATCCATCTGTCCCCCTGCTCCCCGGCCCCAGCAGTCCGACGGCTCGGCCTGGCACCTGCGCTGGAACGTGTCCGTGCCAACCGGCCGCAACACCCGGGTCTTTCAGTGGCAGTCCCTGTCCCCGCTCAGTGCTGATGACATCACCGCTCCCTCCGCCAGACGGCCCCTCGTGCACGCCTGTCCCACTCTCCGCCTGCACCTCCTCATCACGCCTAAAATAATCGTGCCCTTCTTACACTCCTGAATGTCTTGCCTATGTCTCGTCTCACACATCTTTCAAATAATCCAACCAGAAACTGTTGGCAAAATCACCACCATCGTGAAAACAAAGAAAAACTTTACGAAAGTACAGTAACTTCCACAGTGAGCTGTTACTTTTGTCATACTTATGACAGCGGAATGCACAGCACACCCCCGCCTGCGATCTGTTCCCGCGCAGGGCCAACGAGCGCCTGTGATGGAAACGGCTTCCCGAGTCTGAGGATCCCTGCACCGTGTCACCAGCGGCGAAGGTGTGAACGGCGTCGTGTCAGTTCATAAAAGGGAAACATATTCTTTCTGTAAACAAAGCACTCTCATTCCAGTGGCACTAGATTAAATACCGGAGCCGTGGGGGGGGGGGTTGGATGCACTGCTTTACTTTCCCAGATCACCTTTGCAAAAGCTTTTTAGGGATGACGGAATGTGACACACATTTCACACAAGCATAGATGGCAATCGCGACAAGGTAACCCATTAGATAATCTGTCTATACCTGCATATTAGAGAAGAAAAATAATCCAATCACAGGCCTACATCCCACACCAGCAGTGAATCATTATTTTTCCAAACTACATGTATCTAATTTTTGACACATGGGTGTTAAGTTTGAAAGTCAATATTGTATTGAATATTTTCCTGCATTTATGTAAAAATGTGCTTGTGCAGATTAATCAGGTTGTGGTTGATATTGCACGCTAAACAGTTTATTATAAGGAGTCTCTTCACAACACACAGATGCCCTACAGACCAGCTGCCAAAATTCTTCACACTGGGATCAAACACTGCGCTCCATTATACCTGGTTTATTTAATCATATTTGACCACTGCAGTGGCAAACCCAGTGTCTAAGTCAAGAGCTATTTTTATCCATGAGCATAAACCAAAAGAGGGAAAGAGATCGAGGTTAAAGCAGGACGGAATATTTTAAAAGTAGACCAGTTAACTCAGCTTGTTACCTTAACATATAAGTATTTAGAAATGAAAAATACATTATAAAACATCATGATTTATGACAGAAATCAGTGGCTAACATGTGATCCAAAGACACCCAAGTGAAACCAGAATAAGCTTCTAAAATGCCTGTACTGTATTTCCTCTTCATAAGCTCTTAATTCATAACCACATGGGAACAAATATTCATTAGAAATGTTTACCCAAGCTTAGTCATCATTCCGTTTTTTATTCACTTTTACAAGTGACTTGAAGTTATTTCACTAATTTCACTTTAGACATTTTGTACTGAAATTTTACTAGGCCTTAATGTCATACACATGAGTCTTAGACTTCGTTAGGTCTTTTCATGCAGTCGGATTTGCTCATGATCTCTGAATACATGTAATCCAGGCAATGGGATTAACCGTGTTGAACTTCTTTAATATAATATTCGCTGGCACGAATTATCGCAGCACTGTTTAGAGAGCAGCCTAAAACAGAGACGCACTTTTGCGAGATGCTTAAAGACGCCCTGGGACACCGAGGCTCGATCAAGGGTGACATTTTGACGCCAATAATGGGAATACGAAGGCTCCTTGCTCGATGACATCACCAGGAAAGAATGCGGCACTGCGTTCATGAGTTGGGGTCAGAGTCTCCTGCGATGCATAGTCACAAAGTTAATTATTAATTATTAGCAATTAATAATTACTACCGCCACAGTGCAACGTATGTTCTGATTATGGACAATACAGAATCCTAGGCTAAGAACTTAATTCTTCTTCCATGATTTGTGTTACTTTACAGCTCATTGGGCATACATATGTTTCAGGTGCAAGATGTCTGACCGTTTCATACATTAGTTTTCAATTCAATATGTAGAGCAGTCCCTAAACTGCAATACTGCAGAACAGTATATACCTAAACCTCATAAAACCTGCAAAATTATTTGATGTGTCAAAGGACATGGTCCCAAAGACATGACAGTATACGACAAACACAGGAACAGACTGCATCGGTCAAGAGGAAGTATGACCAAACTCCCCAACAGGGATAGACAGACACTTAACAGGATTGTCGCTAAACACCTCAAAAAGTTCAACTTCAGTTACATTCCTGCAAAACATAATCGGCAACTCTGAGCCGTGAGCTTCACAAAGCCGGAATTCACTAATCCGAAATCTCCGGAGAATAAATCAAATCCACAGAGATGCGTACCCTGCACAAAACTGGTACCCTTGACTAGTGGAAAAGTAACAAAAAAATTAATCTCCCCCCCTTTTTCCCCACATCCGCACAGGTTTATGTTTGGAGAAACCAAACGATCCTTTCAACCTCATGATGTCTGCTGGCACGTGCAGCTAATTATGGACATTAAACTCAACGCTACCCCAAACTTCTAATTATGGACATTAAACTCAATGCTACCCCAAACGTCTAAATCTGTATTAAGTAGTGCTGTGACTGACATTCACACACTGCGTGTTCATCTCTCTTGATTAACACACACATACACTATATACAGTATGTTGAATAAACTCATACAGGGGGTTTACCAGCCTTGTGCCCAGTGCTGCCTGGCATGGGGTCCAGGCAGCACCCCCACCCTGACCAGGATAACAGCTTAATTAGAAGGTGAACAGCTGGATAAATGCTGAACATACAAAGGAAATGGGTTGGAATCACCAGCAGTGAAACTCTGTAATGTATAGCTTACAAACATTATGCAAAAAAAGTCAATAAAAACATTCTCCTCATTCAGACACCCATCCACCTCTGCACTGCACCCATCCCTGCCAAACATCCCAATTAAGGCACTTACTGTGTCTTTGCAACAATTCCCACTGCAAACCATATGGCAGCCCGGGCAAATGAAACAGAAAGAAGAAAGTAAACCAGCCAAAAACGATAGCATTGCACTTTCGATTTTCACCCTAGATAAGAAAGGCTGATATAACTCATAAACTAACCAATCACTGCGAAGCCATTCCTCATTTCCAATACAGATACTTAGCAACAACAGTGAGTGCGCCATATGTTTCAAATAATACGCCCAATTGGAAAGCATTTTACATAAATAAGTGTGGAATTCTGCTAATCAGCTATTGTCTATACAATAGGTCACAACGTATGGGTTACAACATCCAGAATGCCATTACGTAAACAGATAGAAGAGTAACAGGGATGTAGAAATGTAGCTGTTGTTAAGTGCACAGTGTGGGGTGGGTGTGTTTAGCTGACGGCCAGCATGCTGTGTAGTTATCATTGTTAAATGTTTGCTAATTTAATTGCCATAATCTGAATGCATTGGCATTATATGAGCGTGTTTTCACGTGCGTCCCGATAATCTGTAGTGGCAATATCGCAAGTTACTTTAAAAGCATGCGATCAATGCAGAGCTAAAAACACACCCAGAGAGACTCCACAAAAAATTAAATAGTGTTTCACAAGTCAAGTCAAGAAGACTTATTAAAATAAAAACTAAAGAAAAGCCTCCATGAAAATATCCTGCAGCTTTTATTTGGTAAAAAACCATAGTAAATGATGATCTCAGTGAGCCTGAGCTGGAAATACTGGTTGAAGATATTAATTCAGGATGTAACCTATATGCAGCAGGATACCAATCTAAAATACAAATTTCCGAGACTTATTTTGAAATCGCTTCTCCCGATTTACAGGCGGTTGTACGAAATAACGCAGAAGAGCTCCGAATATATTACTGAGAAGTATTTGTAAAGACTGCGTAGTATGGTTTTTTTTTACTGCACTCCTGATCCATGTAATATACATTACCTAACAATAAAAACAAATGCAAAACAATTTGAAACGTTGATACATGCTACATCCTAATAAATGTTCGCTAGACAGCACCGATATAGAATAAACGGGACTTACGTAAATGTATAATAAACAACGTGGGCGGGAGGATTCACGTGATTTTTGTTATTGTCAAACCTACACTGAAATCCGCTCCTGTGACGCGCCATGAAATCACATCATCCGATGTTTTCATATCAACGAGGATCTAAAACAATTTGAATTACGTTTCACTTAATAAAACAATGACAGCGTAAAACGATTTATTGATGTAAACAAAACCTGGTGATCCGATTCTTCTGCGCGGTAAAGCGAAAGGGAAACAGAAACCGAGCTTGTGTCAAACGTTAGAGGACAAAAAATGAAATGTACTTCCTGATAATCTCCGCGTAAAACATTATGTAACGGCAGATGCACGGTTGAACACCCGCAGAAACACAACTGTGCTTTTAAAAGCTTGAATGGATCTGACAAACAGGCAAATAAAACCGACGCAACGACAGAGATAAGTACAATACAAAGACGTATTAATCACCTGGTTGTTGCTGGTCACCGCTTTGCAGTCCTGGATCTTCCGCCAAAGCAATTCCACAATATGAGTGATATAGAGTGACAGGCGATCAGCTGGAGCTGAACCTGCGCGTCCCCCGCTCGCTCCTCGCGCCTTCGCCTGCCCGAGACCCGCTGCCAGCTTGCCGCAGACGGCCAGCGCGCTGATTGGCTGCGCTGCGCTCCGCTCACTTGTTCGAGTCGCGTCTCCTTCTCCTTTTTTCCTCCCCTTCTTCTCGGTGATGTAACGTGAAATGATGTCTGGCTTACGTGAAGTATTTTCTTTTTTACCCTTAAAAGGATTGCGGGACCCGTTGTGGCGTCTTTGAGCCGAAGATGTCCCTTTTAACGGGATTTTTAAATGCTTCGTAAAAGTCTTGGCGTCGGGGTCACGGTTTATTTGTATTGGTATTTTTACCGACTTTTGTTCAAAATAGTCGTGTAAACCATGTACTGGAAACTCGTATTGGAAAATATTGGGCCTTCATTTATTTGAACATCGATTAGTGCTGCCATTTAATACTTCTAGAGTTGGTGGTTTGAATCATACCCCTCAGTTTCTGTTCAGTTTTCCTGATCTCTCCATGGTGCCCAGATCTTGCCCAGGGCCTTTGGTTCAGCTCCAAAGTTCCATGCTGCTTTCTGTATCTCTCCGAGGGAGCTCGCCTCACCACCTCAGGCCAGGGCTCCCTAATGTACTTCATGACATTGTCCCAACCTTGTGCCCTATGCTGCCTTAGGCTAGAAGATAGATTCAATTAAACTGAATCTAAATAGCCTCCAATTTGTGTGTGTCTGGCCTGGAATGGACTGGCAGCCCATCCAGCCTATCTCGGGCCCCCGGATAGACCCCTGTACTGTGTAGGCAGTATAGGAATGCAAGTGAAGCTTTTCATAAAATTCTATCAATTGTAAATTATGTAGTAATATATATGAATTGGGGCACAGTGTCCTAATATGGGTTTACTGGTGCATGACGAACTTGGTTAGAGTGAAATATTCTACTGAGCACCATTTGGCTTTATAATTGAAGCACTGGGATGTTACCAAGCAGCTGGGAGCTACAAGTGTCTATGAACGGAGTGTGTTTCCAAACAAATTTCAGAAAAATGAGTCCAGATTTTTCCAGGAAATGTGCCCCAGCTTCAGGCCAAGTTCAACTGGTATTTTGGGACTTTATACAGAGGACAGTCGTGTGGGGGGTCTGGTGATAGGGGAATCAAAACACCCCCCCCCCAAATGAAAATGATTTAGGGTCCGTATTGCGGGGGTACACATACGTCATGGATTCAAACCTGCTTGAGTAAAAAGGAGGTTAAACTGTCCTCCTGTTTAAGCTCCTCATTTGTGGGTCAGAAAATTGAAATAATGTATTATATAAACCACTTTCTGTGATGTATTTTACAGATTATATCATTTCAGAAGAGTTTCATCATGCAATATGGAGCTGACAATAAGGGGCAGGCACGTATGGGGGGGGCTTTTTCTTGAACAATTGAAACTTGCCCTCCTTTTGAGGTTCTAAGTGCATTTTTTCAATCATTGAAGATCACGCAAAATATACCCAAGTGACGCTCCTCCTGATCAGAACTTACTGAGGTGCCCCCCCCGCTCGGCAAAATTTACCCTCCATTCCCCCACTCCCGTTTGAGCCCCTGCCCCTCAGAAAATCTCTGCATGGCACTGGTAGTGAGTTGAAGTGGAAAACATTTTGGATAATTCTATGCTTCCAACTTTGTGGGAACAGTTTGGTGAAGGTAGTTATTCTGCAGCGTGACTGTGCATCAGTGCACAAAGCATGGCCCATAAAAACAAGGTTCAGTGAGTTTGTGTGGAAGTAGTGACCCATATAGACCCCCGACCTCAACTCCATCTAACACCTTTGGGATGAACTAGAACGGAGATTGTGAGCCAGACCTTCACGTCCAACAAATGCTCTTCTGGATGAATGTGCAAACATTTCCACAGATATACTCCAAAATCTCGTGGAAAGCCTTTGCAGAAGAGTGGCAGCTGTTATAGCTGCAAAGGGGGCGGGGGGGGACAACTCCATATTGGTGCCTATGAATTTACAGTGCCATGTAGGTGTAAGGGCCAAGATACCCGAAAAATACTTTTTTCGTACAGAGTATTTAAGGTTACCTCAAAGGTTAGTAGGTCTGATGGAACATATGTTGTAAAATTCTGACAGGATTAGCATTTAAATTTATTATTACAAAACGTTGATTTCAACGGCCCAGAAAGTTTTTTCTTTAAAAAAAGGGTGAGAATAGAGAAGCAGCTTTTAAGAAACCCCAACAGCCCCACCTAGTGGTGGCAGGTTTATTGCAGAGGCTACATTCGAAACCGCGTTACTTCCACAGCCTTCTTCCGATCCATAATGCAAACACAGCAGCAGACAAGCTGGCCAAGATGGTGGCTCCCAAAATTCACCTTGCCCCCGGCCCCAGCTGTTGCTTTTCTATTCAGACTATCAGTTTCCAGATCAGTTGAATCAAAGGTTCTGCTTTTTAAAGCCATACTATTGAACAACTGAATAGCTACGACACGCAAGAGATCTTGACTTCGGCATATATTAAATAAAATTTTATTCAACAACAGACAAGAAAAAGAGGGAAAATATTAGTCTCCTAACAAACAGGGAATAACAAACAGAAAAAAGTCACTTATTAACAATAAAATGAGTAAAATGCAGCAATAAAAAAAGCAACATTTGTTCTCAAAATATTTGTTTTTGCAACATGCAATATCCCCTCCAAATCTACATTCAACGCAGAACAGAGAACCCTAAATCTATCAGTCCAATTGCTGAAGGAGCCTAACTGACTGCAGGATCGCTTAGCGAGTTTGATATTGCATACATAACGGGCAGCTGTGGCTGCGCAGTCATTTGATATCGCGTACATAACGGGCAGCTGTGCCTGCGCAGTTGTTTGATATCGCGTACATAACGGGCAGCTGTGCCTGCGCAGTTGTTTGATATCGCGTACATATATCGGGCAGCCCTTATGGGACGACGAGCACAGCAGCAATGCTAGGGCAGTTCCTGTGGGGGTAGAGTCATTTGCCGCTGCTGGTGATCCACCATGGGCTTCATAACAGAGCTTCCCAAAGGGTTCTGGGCAACAGGTGCCCCCTCCGCCGACACCCTCCTGGGGAAACCTTGGGCTGCCATCCACTCGTCTTTGCTTTGCCTCCAAAAAACTGCGTCGTCTGCGTTTACTCCTCCTTTCGTCAGAGAATTAGCATTAGCGCAACATTCAAAAAGCAATAAGAACAAATATTAACCTGACAGGTAAAAGTACAAGCTTACCTGGTAACGTCTGCGAGTGTGATTTGGGCAAATGATGAAAAGACGTCACCGCATTGGCAGGATTTTGCCGAAGACCGTCCATCTAAAACACATTCAGTTATGAATACGATTAATCTGTGTAGCAGATGCTAAAGTGACATACGACTGAGCGCAGGGTTAGAAAAGCCCTGGAGCAACAGGGGGTGAAGGGTCTTGCTCAGGTAGGAGCTTCGAACCCCTGCATAGGCGCAGAATCCTAACACACTAAGCCGCATCCAGTTAAACGCCTTGATGCTTAATAGGAAAAAAAAGCCAAGATGCCAAACTAACCTCAACCTATCACAGCCAGTCAGGATCAGAGTAAAACGGGAAGCCTGAGCAGGTAGTTTACCTCTGTACAGAACGCTGCCGAGAGTGGACCGGCAATCTGCCCCTTATCTTGATACCTTAAGGCGCTGTGGGACGACAGAACATGAAACCAGATCACTGAGATCCACAAAAAGAGAACAACAATCAGCTATGGGGGTTTGTGGCTAGAATTTTCTAACCTCTGCAATTATTCTCTAGATCAAGTTACTCGGGATGCATAGAGAGACGTGACTGACAGCCTAATTCTACACTTATTCTGAGAGGCTGCAGACACTGAACACACTGAACCACTATGATGTTAACAAGACATCTGCCAATATTGAGTGTGGATTCAGAAGCAGCGGAGATCTTTGGTGTGTCTGGTCATAATTTCTTGAGGAAAGTTGTAAAAGGACAAAAACAAATACAAGCTACTATCAGAAGCCATAGCCTTAATAAAGCATGATGCACTGTGTGTGCAACAATTAAAGTCCAGCAGGACTGAATCCTACCTGGTCTTGCCAGGCAAAGGTGCATCACAGTCAATGGTTGTTTCCACATGGGGCAAGTGCTACAAAATATATATATATATATATATATATATAATAAATAAAGGAACAATTTAAAAAGCACAAGATATCCAACCATTTTCTGTAACCGCTTGTCCTGTTCAGGGTCATGGGGTGTCCGGACCGTATCCCGCAAGCTATGGACGCAAGCAAAGGAAAAACCCAGGATGGGGAACCAACCCATCGCAGGGCACACAGACATACCATTCACTCACACGCCGTTCACTCAAACGGACAATCTGGTAACTCCAATTAACCTGAGCATGTTTTTGGACAATGGAGGAACCCGGAGTACCCAGAGGAAACCCCATGACAACATGAGGAAAACATACAAAATCCACACGGAGCCATGGGCGAAAGACTCAAAGCAGGGCCACAGAGGTGAGGCAACAGTGCTACCCACTGCGTCACCGTGCTACCCACTGCGTCACCGTGCTACCCACTGCGTCACCGTGCTACCCACTGCGTCACCGTGCTACCCCTTACAAGATGTGCTCACGTACCAAACTAACCAGTGACTGAACAATTATGCCTGAACAACATGCAAGATGGACTTACTTGTGCCATGCTTGTATTAGTGCTTTTTAAATCCTTTGCTCAAATTTCAGGCTCAGATTACACATGCATTCAATGTCTGGAGTCAAACACGGTGGCTTTAAGGGAGTAAACTGATCAGTCACGGGTTTGTTTTGTACAGGTTCCGTCTGGCTCAGAGCCGCCTTTACCTGTACAGAGACCGACTTGGAGGATGCGGACCGAGTAGCTGTTTCCACCTTCTCCTGAGCCGCGTTAGCGTGACGCTGCTTCACAACGTAGTCGTAGGTGCTCATGTTCCTCGTCACTGCGTACAGAGACAGGGGAAATGCTATCCACTTCCCCGAACTTAACTCAAGAACCATGATAATTAAGCATGCGACTGTTTCGTGAGACGAAACCCTTTTCACACCCGGGGAAAACGTCTCAGGATTTCAAGCAGGTGTGGTTAAATGGAAAGACATACGCAAGTAGATGTGGAAGCCAAGAAGGTGGCCCAGGAGCAGGAAGGAGACCAAAGCCAGCAAAAACGTGGCAAACGCCGGGACCAAGAGCCCTGCTTGGGTCGTCTCCAGGGGCACCAGCGGCAGGAATACCAACCACGTTCCATTCTCACGGATGCCTACAAAAAAAGACAAGTGTCCTTTCAACTCACAGGCCAGCCAAGTCTTTATATAGTTACAAGTAAACTAAGGACTATATTAAACGGAAAAAGGAAACACATACAAAAGAGAGACGCTTCTTGAGGGTAAAGGACACCTGGCAGGGACAATATGTCCAACCTCAGATTAAAGATGTAGACGTTCAGTCCTCGGGGCTCAAACTAAACTAACAGTGACTGGCTCTTACTGTCAAAGTGGGGAGACGTGCGAAGGAGTGCGGGGTTAGCCATGGCCTCGATGAAGATGAAGAGGACGAGCAGAAGCAGCAGCAGGAGTCCCAGAGCCGCCGAAGCCACAGTCACGAAGAAACACCTGATAAATATTCCCAGTACATCCATCAAGTCCTAGAGCGAAACCTGCTAAACACTCAGACTATGAAAAATCAAACAGCCAAAGTCATCTCTACAGGGAAGCTTTGCCTTCACTCGCCCTCACCAGTAATTCTTCCCACCCACGCAGTTGTTCAGCCACTTGCAATGGTGGTCAAAATCCGCTATGCACTTGTTGCAGTTACTGCAGTGTTTGACTCGAGAGCCTCTGAAAATAAAGAAAAGATCCCCCCCCCCCCACCCCCAGTTAGCATGCAAGAGGGATGATGATGGAAAAGTGCATTGTGGGAAACCAAAAAGAAAAACTAGAAGCTACTGTGCCCAAAAGATTCACAAAAATTTTTTTTTTTTTCTTGTGAAACACATACACGTCGACCTCACACAGGTGACAGTGCAGGTTCTGGATGACATGCGGGTGCTTCTTCCTGTCCAGCACAGGCATGGGCAGGGAGTAGTTCTTCCTGGCGCGGACGCTGGGGTCAGCCGGGTCGATGGACACCGCCAGCAGGTGTGCCACAAGGTGAAATATAAAGGTGATGCCAACCACCTGTGTGTTTCAAATGTTAAGGACCAGAAGAGTGAAGGCGGTCAAGGACAGGGCATTATGTCAAGTGAAGAGAGACGACAGCCATTAACGCAGAGGCAAATGTATTTCTAAGGGTCAGATCCTACAATATACCACCCCCTCATCCCCTATGTTAAAATTTGTCAATGCAAAACATATATAGAAATACAAGACAAATCACTGAATGGCTTTAAAATAACTATTTTTCGGGGTGTCCAGAAACACGTACGCATTTAAATGTTACATATATAAAAACAGCAGAGGGTGGAAACAAGCAAACAATGCAAGATATTTACCTACAATAGACAAAAAGACAGCAAAATGGTTTTGCTAAATGACTGAAGCAGCTGGAAAGCCCAATTATGACACGATTTATACCAAATAACTGTCAACATAACTTATCTATAAAAGAATGCAGTATTCTCCTACAACTAAGCATAATGAAAATGAAAAGAAACATTTTCTCTGCTCTGAAGAATCATCACGAAGAGGCACTTTGGCTCAGTGTAAGGCGGCGATTTGTACTATGAGAGCATCGGGTTTTTTATAATAAACCCCTTTATTGTAGGTATTACCAAGTGAATGACATAAACATGGTAACGAGGTGAGGATCGATGTCACAGATTAAGGGACAGGGTGGCGATGACACTGGAAGCCCGTGAGAAAGTCATCTGGGCCTGAGATACCAGCAGGTCCAGGATCCATAACACCACCACTCTTTCAGTAACAGTGAGATAAGCCAGACAAGAACTGTAGTTAATGATCTAATAGAAACAAAACCGAGAGTTAATTAATGGAAAAAAAAACAATAGACATCCGCTATCCATTTCACAGAACTAATTTAGCAGTTTTTACAAAGCTTTTCATGGAAGGAAGCATGTAAAAATTACTCAGACTGCTGTGAGGCTTGACAGGAACCGTAACCTCAATTTAAAAAAGATGAAAAGCACATACAATAAATCACAGACATACATTTTACACGCAGGGCAAGGATACAGTGTAAGCAGCGGATGCCCATGGTGGAGGCAAAAGGGGGATATAGATCCCGAATGCAACCACAGCCATGTAGCTGTAGACCAGCCATCCAGTGAGCTGGAAGCTGTGGAGCGGCAGAGACCACCCGTTTACGCGAGAGTGTGCCGGGGGCGTCACCAGCTCGTTATGGCAGTCTCCACTAGAGGGAGCCGTGCGCCGCAGCCTCCGTGCAAAGGCGTTCATCTGGAAAGGCAGGAACAAGGTCAGCGTGGCGGCTGGCGCACCTTCTCCTTCCGGTCTAGAATGTTAACACGCAACAGAAACAAGTCTTATGCTGCTAATGCCACATTTGCCAGGGAAATGAGGTGGTTTACAGGCACGGAGCTGTATTTATGATTAAAATGTACAACATACAGGCATATCATTCACTCATCAGGGAAAAAAGGCAGATGGCTTTACGCTTTTTGCAAATGCAAGAAGAAACACAACACTGCGTTCAATTCTACCTGCTGATCCATTCCACTGTAACAAGGCTGGAACCCATTCCCTACTGGTCTTGAAAATGGAACTCCAGAGCCACCCGTCTACGGTTGTAATCCAATTACTGTTTTATTCAGATGGCCAAAGAAAAAGCCAACATTGTACCAGCGAACACTTTGTGAGACCCTGTCGGTGGCCTGTCTGAAGCCCCCTGAGTACTGGTTGGCTTATGGTCTGCTTGTGGTCTGCTTCTGGTGCCATTACTGGGGTACTTTCAGTACAGTGCGTGCAGGTTACCATGCTGTGCCGCAAATAAGCAGACTGCACTCTTATTTAAGGAAATTATCAACTAAAAAATAAAGCAGGTACTTTCTCTAAAACCAAACGCATAGTGTTTTCAGATAACCATAGATATATATTTCCAGCTCCTTTAATTTCTAAATTCAACAAGGTAGAAGAAATATTTCAAAGAAAATAAAGTGAGTTACCTTAATCTTCCCCAACATCGGCCTATACCACAATTAAATTATTAAAATCAGGTCTACATATTTCTCTTCATCATATCCAGTTTAATAGCGACCATATAGCAGTTATGGGAGACTTATTAACAGGAGATGACAGAAAGGCTGAACAAGGCTGTTTAATGACCACATCCCTGAAACACAGAGGCATCTCATTTGCGTAGAATATTTTCATCTATCTATTCTGAGAAGGTGATCCTGGAGTCCACCCAAAAATAGCACACATCTGATGTAATGATCTGGAAGATCTTTTGGGTTTTATTAAAGGAGACGGCTCTGCTGCTTACACAGCTGGTAGGACTTCGGTCTCCAGAGAGAGTGAGAGAGAGAAAGAGAGAGAGAGCCCGACTTATCACAACACGCATTTAACACAGGGATCCTAGACCACAAATCCTGTCACTGTTGGTTTCTGCTCGGTAGTTCCTCCTTTCAGAATCACAATACATCGATCAGTCTTCTATTTCAGCATTGTCATTAGAGGTTTTCCACCTTTATCCAAGCATACGTTTCGTTCATAGTAGGCAAGTCCTGTTACACTGTATCATGTTTGATCAAAACGGTTCCATAAACGGTGATTTTAGATTTAAAACAATAATTCCCGTCCCATGTAACTGAATAAATGCAAGATTGCTTTAATGGAGATTCTTCTCGGTCACACATAAGCCATGAGAGTGGGTCATTCTACACCATGTTTTTAAAGTTAACTCCCATCATTCATCGCCATGAGAGCAACTTGAGAATAAAAAAGCACCCGGTAAAGTTCCTTTTTTAAATCATTCACAGTTTCTGTTTAAGATTAATTGAGGTTTAACATCCCTCACCAGCGCGTTAGTCCCTGTGGAGCAAACAAGAACTTCCTGCGCTAAATGACAGTGAGTGAGACTCAGTTGCCTAGCGAAAGGTCTCCCTATTTGCTCTCCTGTCCGGCAGATTAGTTCGTTACGGATTGTTTTGTTTAACAAAAAACGCGAAATCCCGTTTCCATAACCGGGAAAACGGAAAATAAAGTACACATATGCTCACCACGGCCTCACATGTGGGGATCATCCCAAGGATATAGTTACCAAATGTTGCATGCTTGGAAAAACAGCAAACAAAACATGTCAACAAAAATCAGCCGGCTAGACGACTAATTTGGAAAAAAAAAAAAAAAAACTTTAACGTAAAAAAAAAAAACTAACATTTGAAGACAATTGGTCGCTGTGTTACGTAGACATTTTCTACATGACATTTAAAGGCTTTATAACAGTTTAACCCAATATATAATCACGATATTCGAATGCATATATACAACTGACAATGATAAGTAGCCGTATACTTACATTCAGGCGAACAAGCGACAGATGCAGAATATTGAGTGATGATTTTTACGGGACCGTCGGGATAACAGAGCCCCGTCCAAACCCCCCAGCCGCGCTACCCGTCTTGATCCCCATCGTTTCACTAATAACTAATCAGTGCGCAGGTGACTCTCCAGCAAAGGCGCGTAAGGGACGGGCGGCCAGAACAAAGTGCTGCTTCGCTGTCCGACAAAAGCAAGGAAAAAGCAAAAGCACCCCCTACCAAATACGCGCGGATCCACTCGACACGGTGATTGAAAGCTGTAGTTGAACTCAAGCGGAACTGCTATGGAGACTATCAGCCGCGGCTCGCCTTCCCTCTCCGTGGTCTTAAAGTGACCCCCGGCCGGCCGAGCGCACCAGAGCCAGTCCTACCGTAGGCGGCCTGCCGACTTCGGGTTCACCTCGCAGCGCACAAGTTAGAGAATAAGGTACTCGCTTCTGCAGCACATATAAGTTAGAAAATAAGATGTAGTGCAAACAGCATGGTATTGTGTATTATGGACGTAAAGGATAGTGCGGGCAAGACATCAACACAGCTTGACAAAGTCAATACTGCAAGGAAGCTGTTCGACTGGTTTTGTTTTGTTTCGCATAGTGGGAGTGCAATTGTAGATTATAATGTAAAGAACTTCTACGATGACGGTTTGCAGTGTCTGTATTTACCAAGAACACATGAAAAAAACAGATATCCACGTAAATAACTCTGTCAATAAAGCAACTGAGATTTTGTGTACTATGCAAGCTAAAGTGTAGGCCTTGTACCGCACACCTTGTACAGTAACTAGGGATTGGATACGTACCCAGTTTAAATCCAGCAATAGCACTCTTGCGTTAAACACAATGGTCCCTGATAAGACTGATAGCATATAGTTTGGGTTTCTTGATCCAAAGCTTTCTCCGTAGCTAAATGGGTCGTTGCTAGTACAGTGGAATCCGCTTATACCGATCACGTTTGTCTGGGAGAAATCGATCATTATAACAGATTTTCTTTTTTGTCTCAGGCAGATTTCCATCTAACTGACATTTGTATATTTATTACATGAATATAAGGTAATATAAGGCACAGCATATTTGTATAGGAATGATTCTGTCCCAGGCTTTTTGATCCATATAAGTGGTCGATCACTATAACCATGATCACTACAGTATATGCAGGTTTCACTGTACTTGATGCTGAGGAACTTCCATTCCCGTTGTCTGTTTTTAGAGGTGTGAATGAATGTTTTTAGTGATAATTTACTGTGGCATTATTAATTACTGCTTTTGACAGATATATAAGCGTCAAGCCATATTTTTTTGCTTTACAACGGTTACCTCGATGGAATGCTGCAAGATGAATAAAACAGATGGTCCCTATGTTGTAATGGGAGGTGGGAAGATGCAGGCTAATGAATAGCTCATAAACAATTAAAATCAGCATAAGAGGTGTGTAAGGACCAGGGCTGGAAAAAACATGGGACATATCACTGCCTCACCATATTAACCAGTAGCTAAAAGCACTCATCTAGGCAGTCATCCTATCTAAATAGGGGCTGTAATTCTGTATGCTTGTCACAACTGAGATCAGCTACGCAACTGCTCAACAATGATATGCTGTCTTAATTCAATTAATAATCTTGCTGTTTTGTGGGAAAATCTGCAATTTTATGTAATTAACCAAAAGAATAAGGCAAGTGAAATTCAACAGGTGATGTAAGGTCATTGCTAACTTGGTAGCTTTTAGTTCTGCTAGTGACTCTGGTACACAGGTTACTAGGGTGGCCTCGCACCACTACTGCTGTAGGTTTGAATCCCACCCCAGGGTGAGTATAGGCTTCCTCCCAGTCCAAAAATACACCCTTAAGCAAACTGGTGTCTCTACGTTTCCTGGCCCATGGCTTGTGTTTTCTCCAGTAGGCTCCAGGCTCACTGTGATCTCCTGCAGCAGTGTTTCCCAGTCGGGGCCTTGGGGCCCACAGACCGACCATGTTTTCACCAGGAGTTGGGAGGGAGCAACAATGTACACTGTCTGACAGGGAGCTTGGAGGGAAGAAAAACATGGGGTGGCTGTGGGCCCCCGAGGACCGGATTGGAAAACACTGTACTACAGAATAAGCAGTAATGAAAGTTATGAGAGACTGGGGAAATGAACATTTTACTTGGGGATATTTAAGAAGTTTCTATCAATGATTTCAATCAAAGTAGGACACAGTGAAGAGATTGCCTGCTAGTGGGGCATAATACACTTATATGAAGTAATGTTCCGGGGGCATTCTTGAGTGACCTTAAGCAGTAGGCCAAGCCCATTTTTGAGAAAAGACCCCCCGAGTGCATGCAGACTGCATATAGCCCAATGGTCGCCAACTGGTTGATTGCAATCGATAGATCGATCTTCAAGACATTAGTAGTCCATTACAATAGCCTCATCCTCTGATCGGTGAAACAGTGAACTGACCTCCACCCACTTATTGGCAAAATTTACAGTTGTAACTCAGTTGGAGATCACTGCTCTAACCTATCAGACCAACTTAGAAGAACATGGCCAGGTACGATCAAGCAGTACCAAAGAAAGCCCATCTCCTGTACCTTCTTCCCCATCTCCATCGCAGTCACCACAGGTCAATCTGACAAACAGGAATCCTGGATCTTGGGGGCACATGGCCAAATACACAAACAAAATAAACACAAACAGTTTGATAACGTATAAAAAGAAAACCCTCAAAGAGAATTTATTCTCAAAACTGACCAGCACATACAAATGTTCATTCTGTACAATCATGACTAAAGACTTAATTCACAACATGATCATGTTCCTGTATTCCCTACATTAAAAAAACAAACAAACAAAAAAAATGTATGCTACAAATTTGTGGAAAGAAGCCAGGATGCCATATTGCACTGTGTGTCAGTCAGCTGTTGGCAGTCGAGCCCGGTTCTGGAGACTGGAGGAACTCATACGGATCATGAACCATCTCAGGCTGATCTCCAACACCCAGGTGTGACGGACTTCCTGAGAAAGGGTGAAACGGGGAAGGCGGCACTGAACTGACGGCTTGCTACAAGGACGATTCCCAGAGGCAACATGTTCCTTTGAGGTCTTCATGGAATCAGTGCAAGAGATACCTTCCTGAACAGTAATGCCAGGATGGTTCACATCAAGCCCGACTTGGTGCTTGGTAGGAATTAAAGTAGCAGAAGATGGCATACAACCAACATTTTTGAAAGTAAGACTACTGAAACATAATTTGCAAACTAATATATGGTACTGTGAAACCAAAGATCTGTAAAGCTTCACTAACAGGACAATCAATACGTAAAGGATTGGGGGGGGGGGGTGCCATTTTACAACACAAGCTGTGTAGATACTACTCGCAATACACTGCATTAATATTTTGTTGCGGTCAGCTTGAACAACATCAACACAAGACGTGAGATGTTGAGCATCTAATAGGGGAAACATTACCGGGATGCTCTAATGAGAAATAGATATCTGTGACAAGGTTAAAGGAAAGCGGCTCTCTAAAAATAAAGCTTTAAAATCACGTGAGGACCATCTTCAGATTCCAGGGGAGGCGGCGCTCACCGAGATGGTGCTGGTCCCTCTCCGAGGCGTTGGAGAGCGAGGAGACGTTGGAGGACGGCCGCGAGCCCACGCGGTCCACCTGCGCCTCCTGCAGGTCCTGCAGCAGCTTGGCCGTCTCGAAGTGCAGGTGCGCGTCCTCGTGTTCTGGCTCCTTTTTCACCGCCTTCCCTGCAGACGGAAGAGAAGGTCGAGACGGGAGTGACCCGGCTGTGGGGGAAGGAAAATAAATATGCAAACGGAAAAGAAACAGCTTCAATGACAATGTACGCAGAAGGAAGCCTCACCCAGATGGTTCAGCACAGACATATCTAAAGACATCGGGTAGGGCTTCATGGACATGAAATCCAGCACTGAGTTATTCTCTCCCGATATCCCCGTCCCGTCACCAACCTGGGGCAAACAAACACCAACGTTATGGGGTATCTCCCCTGAAATGCCGCATCTCTTAAACACACCCCCCTTATCTCAGGAACGCCGGACCCGGCAAGACAAACAGGTACCTGCATTTCACACAGGCTGGACTTCATCTCATCAGGGGACTTCATTGAAATGTTTCTTTTCTTCAGCAGGAAAATATATTACAATAGAGCTTTTTAGCTGGCATACTGAAAATGCATTCTTATAAAATGAAAAACCAATAAAAACTCTATATATAAATAATAAACATTGAGTAAAACTGTTATACTAGTGAGATACAAAGGGATGGTAATATTTATGGATGAACAAATTTTAGTTACAGTTTTGTTTAGTTCAAGTTAAGCAATGAATCCAATTAAAAGCATTTAACAACAATATCATTTTCACACTGAGTGCCTGACTGACGCCAGCACAGATCGCCGCCCCCACGCCCTGTGCAGATGGGTACCTGTCGGATCTGAAACACCGCTTTAGAATGGTCGTTCCCCGTCATCTTGTCCAGCAGCTCGTCCACCAGCTTCTTGGTGACACCCCCGCAGCCCTTCACGAACTCCTGCAGGCTGAAGGTCAAAACAGTCCGTGGCTGAGTCACCCGCAGCCACCCCCCAGGGGACGCTTTCTGCGGCGGGGGGCAAAGCCGGCGTTTACCTCAGAGCGCACTGCACCCCCGTGTCGTCGCCATAGGCCGAGTAGAGCAGGTCCATCTCCTCGGGGAGCAGGTCTGCGTACACCGTGTTGTTCTGCAGGGACTGCGTGTTGTAGGCACTGTTCAGGAATGTCACTGCAGAAAAAACACTGGACAATGGAAACTGTTCCGTGCACACACACAAAAAGGAGCGCTCACCGACGTTTCCATGCGGTCACAGTTTTTTAGCACAGCTCCTTATTTATTCATCGTTTCTGACTTCCAGCACACTGCGGCCACAGTCCAGCTGGCCTTGTCACATAGGATTCTCATTACATGAATACACAGAGGTCATATTTTTACACGTCGGTCTGTTTTGAGGCACTCCAAACACGGAACAGCAAGGGAACACAAAAAGGCGGCTTGTGTGTGCACCTGACACAAACCTTTGTGTCGTCTGTCATCTTTGAAGCCAAGGGTGGTCAGGCCAGGCAAAAGTTTGTTTGACAGGGAGCTCAGATCCACTGGGTGAGTCTCCTCATCTGCAGAACCATGTGGGGGAAAAAATAAGACATTAAAATCAATTGGTAGCCCATTTTTCATGAATGCTTAAGGCTTTGAGCTGGCAGGGGATAAAACAAGAACGGAAAGTAGCATTAGCTGGAAGCGAGGCCGCTTAATAGTGGAACGGACCCTCGGGAAGACTGGCGCCAGCGTACGCATTTAGGTGGAGTGGAAAATCTGACCCAACAATGGTAGGAAAAAGAATGGGGTTTGTTTTTCTCCTTCCCCCAGGGGCCATGTTTCTCAGCTCAGCATGTGAGGGAAAAAAAGAATGAATGAATGAATGAAAGCAACGTGGGAGTGATTGGGGAAAGGGGGCGAGCCTTGCCTTCCACCTGCGGGTCTGCCTGGTTCACCACCGTGTACAGCAGTGCTCCGTCCGCCTCCTTCCTCAGGTACCCCATCTAATGGGAGAAAGACAGGAGCCACGTGAACAGGCAGCCTAGTGTCACCCCGGTGTGCAGATCGCGGCCAGGGAGGCGTGGGGGGGAGGGAGGCGTGGGGGGGAGGGAG
>JAODJU010000138.1:19399307-19421939 GCA_026776725.1 Gnathonemus echidnorhynchus | reverse complement strand
GGAGGGAGATGTGGGAGGGAGGGAGGGAGGGAGACGTGGGGGGGAGGGAGGCCCCTATTCACTTATGACTGCCTGACTGCTGACGTTTCAGCTGACCTGTGACAACCACTTTCTTCTTGGGCCTACATCTCCTAACCACATCACATGGTTATAAAGGCAGATGTCAATGGCAAAGACGGAATACTGCTCACTATATGTTTGCCAACCAGATATAACAATAGTTAGAATATAGCCAATTTGTTCAGCGTTAGCCATCATACAATGCTAAACAGCATATTAACATTTAGTGCCTTGTTTAGATACAAATATTTCTTTGCACCCTATAAACGGTATTTGCCACTGTACTGATTTCGCATTATGTCAGGCTCTAGAAAATATAGATTTAAATGAGCATTATGAGGCAAGTTGAGTTCACTTATGGTTTGCTAGGACGTGTACGGAACTCCTGATCACGGATTGTGGAAAACTGGAAACGAACAATAAAAGCATGCACGCACACACACACACAGACACACAGTACCTTGGAGTTTGGCATGAATCGGTTGAGCCGGTCCCGTGCCTCATCAGCCGCATGCTCTACCAGAGCCAGGACATGTTCCTCGGCTGTGCTGTCAGTCAGGCTGCACGCGTTTCCCTCAGGCTCAAACAGGTAACTGTGTGTGCGAATAGGCAGGTGAAAGGGCCGTCCCATTAAGGAGGGCGTCGCTTACAATGATGGCCGAAATCGTCAAATGTGCTCGATGATTAAAGGAAGAGAACCGATTAAACAAAGAAACCAAAACACAGTTTGGAAGCAGGTCCTCGGGGCACCAGGAAGACGGTTTGCCCTCTCCTATGTTATTTTACCTGATGACCTCTTTCATGTCTTTGACTGGCTGTTTTTTGGATTTCTTGGTCGACTCGACCGGGGCGGGGGCCACCTCGGGGGGGGGCTCCTCGGGGGCGACGTCCTCGTCCCCAAGGATGGCCGCCTGCTGAGAGAAATCCATGTCCTGCATGAACGACACGCTGCGCTTCAGAGCTAAGAGACGCTCCTGCGAACAGATCAGAGATAACAGCCCCATGGGCGGGGGGGCGCTTTACTTGCGCTGCAGACAGGCCGGAGCGCGCCATCACGACCAGCGGGGGGTTGGGGGGCCTTATGGGGACGTGCCGGATGACGCGCCCCCCTTGAGAAACAGAGCAGAGATGGACTAACATCTAATCTAAGCCACATGACAGCTAGAAAACTGCAAGCAAACACTGCGAATTACTCAACATTTATAAATGTCAGATTTTAACTATGAAAGTGGTGAAGACCCTCTACATGCCTCTTTAGACACATTTTAGGTGGTAAACTACCACAAACCTAGAAAATCACTTTATGCCATGCTGTATAAAATTTCACTAGTCAACTATTCTGGGGATGCAAAAATGAGCACTGCAATGAAGCGTGACCATATATGGGAGATTCCTTACCTTGCTCATCATCTTGAAGCCCGTGTGCAGTAGCTTCTTGGCTGCCTTGTAGTACACGGTCTCCGGCCGGTTGTACACCATCGCGTTCTCGCACATCAGTTTGAAGTCTGCCTGCGGCCGGCGGAGGAGAGGAACAGGCCTTGTGAATATACGGCCCCAAAGCCGAAACCAGCATTCTCACATGGGGTCTGGCTGATGGATCTTATGAAGCGCTACACGTTTTCCCAGACTAATGCAGCCTCCAGTGAGATGGCTCAGGGGCTTACCACACTGGCAGTGTAAATTGAAATTGCTCCCTGCAAAAGGGAGCCCCCCGCTGGTGGCTGAATTCATGACACCTCAATCACATGGGTAACCATTCACGCCCCACTTGCCTTCACAGCCGAGATGGCCTTACCTTGAACTCAGTGACGGTTTTATACTCGTTGGTGGCGATCTTATCCTTCATCGTGCTGAAGTCCATCGGATGCTTGATGATCATGGAGTAGCCGGGTGCGATGGCGTCCGTCACCGGGAAAGCGAAGAACCCATGAGGGTCCTTTCTATAATGACAAAGAGAAGCCGTCACTGCAAGACGGGTGTCACAAGGGAATACAGATCGCAGTCTTTATGCCTGTATCTTAAAGGGCACAGTCCAACTCTAACAGACGGGGACGGACAGAATGATAGACGGATAAACTATTACCCTCCCAGTGTCGTTTCCAATTTACTAGCAGACATGTTCACAGAACAGCTGAAAATCAACTTTTTCTGCCCCAGTGATTCAGAACTTTACAGCTTTAACCCCTGTCACTCTACTAAGGAGATCCAGGTGCTCCTCGACCTATGATGGGGTGATGTTCCAATGTACCACATCCACGGAAAGTGGAAAATATCACGTTGAATATGAATATAAAATCAAATACTGTCATTGAGTAAGTAAGTTATTTATTACTGTACCTACCTAAATACCAGCAATTGAAAATGAATCAATAACAAGTTTATTTGGTTAAACACTGAAAAAACACACCATACCATGCATTGTTAAACACTGTAGGAGATGTTTACGCTCGTGATCGCTACAAAGACTGGAAGTGTGGCAGCGTGGGGGCTGCCGTGGCCTGGCACCAGTATAAAGTATCGTAGTCAGTGTTGACTATTGAATGTGCATCTCTACTGCACCATCGTAAAGCCAATCATAAAGTGAAGAGCTTCTTTACTGCCGTTAAGGACACATTCATCAGCTCCAAAGTACAGTGTCTTGAATGTTGCACTTCTAACTTTTTAATCAGAGCTGAACTAGAGCAGCAGGATCTCATGCATTACTCAAACCGAACATTCCGCGATGAAAGCATTACACACAGGCAGTCACCACGGCAACACCTCACCTCTGCAGCTGGCGCAGGAAGTGTTCCAGGAGCTGCTGCCGTGGGGTGCACTCGTTCTCTGCAAGGTGCAGCACACACACAGAATGTGACACGCTCGACTAGACACTGAAATCACAGACAGCTAATGGTGTATAAGTGCAGGGCTCCAGGGCCCCAGGGCCCAGGCCTCTCACCTTGCTGGGTCCGGCAGGCTCTGACAGGCCGGTCCGTGTGCTGCTCCACCTCCACCTTCAGCCCGGGCTGGAACTCATCCACCTCCGCGTCAACGTCGCTCACCCTTTCCCTCTTCCGCTTCTTCTCTTCCAGCTGTTGACGCAAATCCATGCACAATGGTGAAAACACACCCCCCTCCCCGAAGCACGGGGCTTTTCGTCATCGTCAAAAACACATTTCCCAAGATGCTTATAGTCGCCTAACCTCTACTGGTTTAGGCAACGTGAAGGGATCTACTGCCACACTGGCTTCAGTTTCACACTGCTCCCTCTCTCGTTTCTTCTTCTTCTCCTCCTGAAAAACATAAACAAAACAGAAATAAATGACATTAATAATTAATAAAGGAATAACAGATGCTTTTGGAAGTAAGCAGTGTCTCCATTCACTAACCTTCCGTCTCCTCCGCTCCTCGTCGTCAACATGCTTGTCCTTCTCCCTGTCAGACTTCTTCTTCTTTTTCTTCTTCTTCTCCTTGTGACGTTCTCGCTCGTGATCTGACCGGTCATCGTAGTAGCTGGAGTCGTGACCCGAGCCGGAGAGCTCAGTCACCTCGCTGCCTCCCACTTTAAGCACTAACTTCAGTGGCTCCAAAGGCTTGTCCTCATAGTCTGCAAAAGACAAGTCAGGCACAAAATCATTCTCAATTCAGCATTCATAAAAACATGATTTATAACACATGAATAATTTCAAAATAAATTACAGATAATAATGGCCAAATAGCCGTTTCAGGCTTGTCGAGAATTAAATGACAAAAATCTTGTTCGACAGGTGCACGGAAGTCAAACTCTACTCCCAGTTGCTCGCATGCACATAATGATCGCTTCATTTTAATTTATTAGCACAGAAATATCTACAAGTTACATTTTGCAATTAATTTTAAATAAATAAATCTGCTGTAATCAAAATATTATATTTTGGCGCCTGCCACCGATGATGCATTCACAGTTTGAAATCTTGCAGTCAAGTTACATATGAGTTAGGCAAATTTAGCCAGTGCACGAATAAAAAATGAACTGCAGTTCCGAGTAAGCAAGGGCCTCTAGGAAGTGAGTTTGACGCCCCCATTCCGTTAAATGGTTAGTTAGCTATTGTAAGAGTAAACCGTGTCTCCAGTTACATAGTTACGTAGGTCGCAAACTAGAAAATCGATACGGCGGATAGAAAGATTTCAATATACGGGATAGTAGCAAACGGCGTATTTAGCAGCGATTTGGCGTAGGGCAACTACATACATACACTTATAACTACAACCACATACTGGCTACGCAGCCAGCTGATGAACCGCAACGCAGCAAAGGGCAAAATCAAAACAGACGTTAGCCAGCTTGCTAGCCACCGAGGCTAACCCCCCGCTGCGGCCTACGGGAGCTTGCCGCGCAACTCACCTTCCACTGTTCTCCATTCCGACTTGTGTTTTTTGTGTTTCTTGCCCATTTCGCCGAAACTCCTTCTCGTACAGTGACAGTACCTACTCCATTGTCAAGCCCCCCCCGCTCCGAGCGCTCTGCCCCTCCGCTCTGCGTAGTCGTGAGCTAACAGGCCGTTTCCACCTCCTTCCGCCACAGTCTGTTTACTTCCGGGTCACAGGCAGCCGCGCGCCGACGTTTAAATTTTCGGACTTTTGAGTAGGTTTCTACCTGTATGGCCATTCGGTTACTTATTTTACTCAAGTTGTATGTGTAGTTAGCTAAATTCTTGTTATATGACAACCTAACATTATTTTCTAGCGATGAAACTCTGCAGCCCACAATAACTAGATAGTGTGTTCGACTAATTTGCTAGTTGTTAAATTGATTCTTTCAGACCTAGAGCTGTGCCAATACGAAATGTCAAAATATTCAGAAAGAAATTTAGTTCGTATTCGCCTTATCCAGATATACTGAATTTGCCTATTGGATAAACACCACTGGGGCTTCCGAAAAAAAAAAACCTAACTTTCGAAGTTTGTTTTATGACAGGTATTGTTGAAGGCGACAGTATGGAGGTGATTGAAGATGTAAAACAAAGTCAAAATAATTGCATGGATGCGGTCAATATACACGTAGAGGTTCATGTGAAGTCTCACAGGTAATTTCTTTTATATCTATAAAGCTCTGAATGTTTCCTTGATTGAAAGACATCTAGCTGTTTGACATTAACATTAGTGGCACATGCATGATTATAGGAGACTGACCAGTCCACAGCATGAACTCGGTGCTAAAGTGAAATCTAGGTCGTTTTAATTGAAATTTACAAATCCTGTCCTAGCTCAAAGTGTCTTTGCTGACATGGATTATCTGACCAGACTAAGCGCAGGACTCCTTTAATGTTCAACATTTAAACAGATTCATTTCTCACATGTTGAGCTGAGTATAAAAGATTTTGTCCACTTATGTATATTTGACTTCATTGTGGTAAATGTATGGTTATTTTTATGAAAAGGTAAATCCTCTGAGAACTACTTGCCTAAGTGGAATACAATTGTGACATGTCCCTAGATAGAATTAATTACAGTACAGCGCTATCACAGGCAAACTAAATTATTTAAAATCAATCCCATGCTTCATCCACCCCTGAGCTCTAAAACTGTCTGCAGTCTTGAAATGGGCAGCGTGTTACTTAACTCATCCAAGTATGTGACGTACCTTGATCCGACACTGGGGCATGTGGCTGATATAAATGCGCTACCATTTGCAGCACCGCTAAAAGAGAGGACGTGAAGCTGCATGTGCTGGCTTTGCTTAACCGGCACCGGATAGTGTTCGGGAACTACAGGTGGACCGAGTTCGACGAGGAATTCCTGGCAAAGCACGTGGAGTCAGTGTCGATCGTGGATGCTGAGCGACAGGTAATAAGCAATCTGACGTAACATCAACAGTGGCAGACCAGTTTGCCAAGTTCTCTTAAGCTTGTCAGTGATACACATATATTTTGGGAATCCGGGTGTCCTAAGTTACTATGCTTTCATATTTTAATATACTTGTATGTATATGCCTTCTGTTTTTGTTTTTGCCATTTTAAATTATATATTTATAATCTCTTCATTTGTAGATATTTCATCTTTTCATTTTATTCTAATGAATATATTACAGGTCTTTGTGTCGGAGGATAAGAATGATTGAATATTTGGATTATTTTTCTCCCGCTGTCTTTTAGCAAATAGATTTGAGAAGCTGTTGTCTGTCCTTGTACATCTTCACCCTTCATGATGATGGCCCAAGTGCACTGAACCTGGAGGAGGATGAGGATCTGTCAGCAGCCCATCACTGGCTCCTACCCTCAGGTGGGAGCGAGCTGTGCCTGCACTGCGTTACTATGGCCGTTTGTAAATGTTAATTTATTCTCATATGCATTGTTAAAATAGCAGGTTATCTTCATTGAAAAATGTTGAAGTTGGTCAGAGACGTAACCCTCTATTGAATTTTATTTTTAGATGGTAAAAAGTCATTTGCACACACCAGTTTTTCTTTACTCTGACCTCTGGGGGGTGTTCCACAAAGCAGCATTTCTTGCTTAACTGGATTACTTGTCAGATTTAAGGTAGCCCTGTTTAAATGGACTTTACCTTCGTTCGCTTACATTTAACCCAGACTACCTTAAATCTGACAAGTTATCCAGCTAAGTAGGAAATTCTGCTTTGTAAAACAGGTCCCTGTTCTAACTGCTCTATGTGTCAATATCGCAAAGGTTCTGACATGAAGCTGGACTATGAATTTTATATGTATTTCCAAGGGTGCCTTTAAAGGGGGGTAAGTCAGGATGATTCCAAGGGCTTCTGAGTGAGAGGGGTCCTAAAACTTTTGGAACATAATCGGACTGGTTTGGGTTTGAGGGCCAATATGATACGCTTTCATGGGGCCCAAAATCTGTTAGCAGCATCCCTGTACTGTATATTTCAGTAAAGGTTGAATAGTTAAAGCTTGGTAAACATCCACCCCTTGTTTTTCTTTTCCAGCTGAATTCCATGGTATTTGGGAAAGTCTGGTGTATGAGAATGGAGTCAAGACACAGGTAATAAATGCACATACAGATTATATAACTGTTCTCATGGTTTCAGTCAACCTGTCCTGCTTTGTTTTGCATGATGAAAGTAAATGTATTGAAATTCTTTCAGCTCCTGGATTACGTCTCAACGATGATTTTCTTTTCTGACAAAAATGTGGACAGCAACCTTGTAGCATGGAACCGTGTTGTACTGCTCCATGGTAAGGAGGGAAAACTTTATAAGTGTGACACTTAACTAGTTCAAATATTTGTATATTTGCTTGTGCTGTAATTCATTTGGTTGTTTAACATCTGGTCATTTGAAAGTTTTTTTGTTAAACTTGAGCTTATGCTGGCTGGGATAGGATTAGCACATCCAGTAGGAAGTTACTTCCTGAAAGTTTGTTTTATTTATCCCTGACACATGCTTTTAATAATGTGCTCCTGTTACTGGTCGTCCCTCAGGACCTCCAGGAACAGGGAAGACTTCGCTCTGTAAAGCACTGGCCCAGAAGCTTTCCATCCGGCTCTTAAACAGGTCAGCTGATGCGTGGGGACAAAGGGAGATCCATGTCATGTGACGCTTCTCTGGCTGACACTAGACGTGTAAAATGTCATGATTCTTGCAGGTACTCATATAGCCAGTTTGTGGAGATAAACAGCCACAGTTTGTTCTCCAAATGGTTTTCAGAGGTAAAGCCTTTTCACCGTCTCTAATTCTGTGTTAAAACAAAAAAACATGCCTTTATATGGACATAACACTTTTTTTTCCCCCCAGAGTGGCAAACTTGTTACCAAGATGTTCCAGAAGATTCAGCAATTAATTGATGACAAAGAAACTCTTGTGTTTGTTCTCGTTGATGAGGTAATATATGATTCTTGTCCTGATTTGCTATTTCCATTCCAGTTCTGATCCAGTTATCAGATGTGTATTTTGCAGTATGGATGAAATGGTTTTTAAGGACATAGACTTGCAGTCTTAAGTCCCTGGAGTTTCTCTGCTATTCTGCTGCTAAGCTGGGAGTCACACCAGTATAACTGTCCAGCTGTAGCAATCAAATCATATGCTGTTGTCTTTCAGTTATGCTTTGTCACACAACCCTTATAATGCGCGTCTGCTTTACTGTGGTCCATGCGGTCTGTTGCATGCAGGTGGAGAGCCTGACGGCAGCCCGCAATGCAGCCCAGGCTGGAACGGAGCCCTCGGACGCCATCAGAGTGGTCAATGCGGTCCTCACGCAGCTGGACCAGATCAAACGGTTAGTAACATGCGGTTTGGTACAGACACTCTAGCATCCATCTCAAATAGGGCTGCAGATATCACATCGCAATATAGTCACGATTATATGGCGCATGTGCAATAATCAGCGGGGCTTTAGATGTCAGGCGTAAACATTTGTCTGGAAGCCGGCTTTTTGGTATTATACAAATCTTTACTTAAGCCCACAACTTAAGCAGATTAGTAGTACGCCTAAAACATTAATGAGACGCATATTGTGATGCCCAAAAGTCAGTAGACTGTATAGAGTCGCAATGTGATATAATGCAGCCCTAATCTCTAAATACATGTCAGATTGCCAGTCTCGATAAGGCTGATCTTTGGCTTTGATTCTTTGAGCTATGTCCTGAACTGTGATACATCTGCTGATTATGATGGACAGTTGGGCTATAGGTTCACCATGACCCTGCACTGGAGCAGAGGGATTGATGGATGATGTGTAAACAGCTACATTTACTTGTTTCAGTTTCTGGGATTGGTGATGGAGTACTGTCAACATTTGTTTTGAAGCTAGGTTTTAAGTGTTATATTAAGTATTATGTATTTTCACCCAGTGATAATCTAAGAAAGGTGTGATTAAAGGGAAGGGTTTCAATTTTTGTCCTAAATTAAATATCATAATGCTCTTTAGAATGATTTCCCCACTGATGAATCCTTGGCCATCCTTTCTTTTTGGACGTATTAGACACTCAAACGTGGTGATCCTCACAACTTCCAATGTGACTGAGAAGATTGACCTGGCTTTCGTGGACCGCGCTGATATTAAGCAGTACATTGGTCCCCCATCAACTGACGCCATTTTCAACATCTATCTTTCTTGTTTGGAGGAGCTCATGAAGGTCTGCCTTAGCAGATGAGGATTGGCTGTATATACGATAGTGAATAATGTCAGGTGTGTTTGGTTGTGTTTTGAATGACTGCTGCGCTCTTTTCCTTCCACTTCCAGTGCCAGATCATCTACCCTCGACAGCAGCTCCTCACAATGTATGAGCTGGAGACCATGGGCTTTCAGGAGAGCAACGTGTCAGAGCGCAGCCTCGCTGTCCAGAAGATCGCAGCGTGAGTGTCCGCCGACCTCCCTGCCCACAACACCCCACCGATGCTCTGCGACATTGTATGTCAGTCATTCATTGGGAATTTCAGTTCTGGACAAACTAAGTCTGAGTGTATATTTTGTGTTAACAGGAAGAGCAGAGGACTTAGCGGCAGGGCTCTGCGGAAAATCCCCTTCCTGGCCCACGCTCTCTTTGTTAAGGTATTTGAGTTCCTATACAGCCTGTTGGCTCTTTGCGACTTCCCCCATCTGCGATGTCAGCAATATCACTCGCCTACTCTTTGTCCCCCAGACCCCAAAGGTGACCCTTGAGAGGTTCCTGCAAGCTATGGACCAAGCGGTCGGCCAGCAGATTGAGGAGAAAGCTAATTTAGTCAACTGCGTGTGAGATGTGTGGCGTTCTTTGAAGTCTTTGATGTTGAACTTCATTGTTGTCCGCATGGTTCGTATTGGCTTCCTGTATCTCTTTTATCACATGATGTTCGGTTTTAAGAAAAATCCAGACATCAAACACAAAGTACCCTTAAAAGGCAGATGCCTTCATATTAATGTGATGTCGCTGTTTGTTTCTATCCAGTTGCGCTTTACTGCAAAAGTCTGTAAAACTTGCACTGCTGCTGTGATATATACAGCATAACTATTAAGTGTGGTGTCTATGTACATTTAAAAAAAATATCTGATCTTCCTTACAACCACAGTATTGGCTACTACTTGTGGAACTTCCCACTTTTCTGGGCATTTTCTCTTTAAGCTCCCCTTCTCTTCAGTCCCGTCCTCTTCACATGTAGTTAAGAGACGTTAGACAGGATGTTGTTGCCTTGAAATTAGTTCAGCCCTGCTCCTTCATGCCATTCACACTACTACCACTGGTGAGCTTATTGCAGTTCCTTTGTGTTCACTATTTGTGAGCTGATGAATAGCCAAGGAAGGGAGGTTCACACCATGAAACACCATAAGTACTAAACATGTATATGTGTATCCCGGGCATTTAAATGGAATGTCATTCTTTAGTTTCCCCTCCAAAATGTTGAGATTACTTCAGCAACACTCCTCGTGCTTTTAGGCGACTGCTGTAAGTTAGCCTTGTGTACAGCAGGGTGTTTTGTGGTTTTGTAAATTGTACCTATATTCCTGCATTAAAAATATTTAAATTGTATATTTTTATATCTTAAGATTCTTTCAGTTTACAGGACTGGTTGATTTAAATAAATCTTTTATATGTTCTTAGAAGCGCATCATACCTGGGAGGCGAGTACATAACCTGTTGCCCTTTTCACACTCAAAGTGAAAAATTCACTCTGTTATTCCCTGGTTGGGATGAGCACTCCCATGATTCTGCAGGTGTTTCAGTAATTAGTGCAGGAGTGGTTGGGTTTGTTGTAGAATGGAAACGTGCCTTGAAATGGGCCCAGAAGTGCCAGGAATTGAGTCTATGAAACACCTTTTACCGGTACCTGGTACATGGTTTTGCAAGGCTGTACTGTTTGGAAGAACAGGGCAAGGAATTATCGGGCACTCGCTGGAATCAAAACCATGTAATGACTGCAGCCTGTTTCAGAACACGTTCATTCCCACTCCTTACCTGATTCTTACCGAGTTCCAATGCAGAGCACAGCCAACTGGCATCCTCTGCTGGCAAGTTGGAAGTTGTGTTTGATTCTGACTGCAGTAACAAGAGGGACTGTTCCACAACATATCCATCTGTGAAAGTGGCAATGCACTATGAATGGAGGTCAGACCAGACCACTTTTCCTTAGCCACAAAGGGATATATTCCCTCTGACATGACCTGAGTGTTCTTCAGGGCCTCTGTCCTATGGGATGTGACCAGAACACCTCACATGGGAGACGTCCTGGTAGAATCCTCTTGAAAGCATCAGCAGCTTTATTTTGAGGTTCTTTTGGATCTCCAAATTCCAGCAACCTTGAGCTGGAACTTCTTTTTGGCCACTTGTATTTCCAAACCTTGTTGCTCTGGTCATCATTCACAGATGGGGATGGGAGCGTGAACTGACTGGCAGACAATTAGCTGACTGGCAGACCATTAGCTGACTGGCAGACTGTTAGCTGAATGACAGACCATTAGCTTTGTCTTATGACTTACAGGGGTTGGGGTTGGACAATGAAATTCAAACACTGGCCAAAATAGGTTTCTCACTTATATATGCATGGCCTGATGTCCAATAATTTGAGACATGTCAGAGTTCGAAAGAGGACAAATTGTTTGTGCGCATCTCACTAACACATCTGGTTCAAACATTGTATCCTGAAGCTGGTGCCATGTATTCGGATGATTGTCCACCAATATAAACAGCCAGGCTGGTGACCAAGTGGTTTGATAAACATGAAAGTGAAGTCTTGGGCTACTGAGCCACTTTGGGGTGTTGAGTCAGGAAATGTTTTCCTCTTCCAGCATCATGTATTGACCTGGCCATTGTTCTGCAAAAGGAATGGCTCAAAATCCCTCTGGTCACTGTGCAGAACTTGTATCTGTCATTCCCAGGATAAACTGATGTTGCATTGGCCGCAGAAAGAGGACCTACACTAATAAATATTATGGTCAAAAACAAGGTGTTTCAGTTTCATTGTCCAAGCGGTGTCTCGAATCACCATGGACCTCCTCAGTGCCTTAAAAACAGTGGAATGAATTGCATGTGTATCTGATGAGATCACCCAGACCTATAATATGCTATATCCATTTTTCAAATTCAGTTCAAATCACCCTGCCTTGTGATGTCATTCAGCAGCGGTACCAGTTTTTAAGCCAGTGGCAAACAAACATCTTGAAGTACCATACTTTTGGGAGTTTGCTTAAGTAGAAATGAGCCCTTAGATTACTAAGGTCTGGCTGTTTGGTGGAAGAGGTCTCACACCTGGGTTTGGACAGTTGACCTAAAGGTTACCCCAAAAACCTGCATACACACCGGCCCTTTGAGGATAAGTTCGCCCACCCCTGTTGTAGATCATGTGCCCTGGTACATGGTCATGCACCTTATGCAAGTCTGTGAAGCACATGTAGATATTGTTGACATACTCCAATGAAGCCTCATACAGCTATGCAAAGGATTAGAGTTAGTTTGCTGTTCCACAGCCAGGCCAGATCTCCATTGTTCATCAAGAATCTGATGTTCAAACATTAGGTGGGATCCTCTCTCCAGAATCCTTGCATAGGTCCCCAGGGGAGTTGATAAGCATAATCTCACTACAATCCCCCTTTTAAAATACATGGGGGTCACCATTGCTGTTGGTCAGTCAATATGTATTTTACCCTGCTTCCATGCAACATGGAAGAGGCATGTCAACCATGTCACACCTGCAACATTCTTCAGAGTTCATCTACTGTACCTTATGCAGCTATCTACCTGATTCTAGTCCTGAAGGGTCAAAATCCAACAAATTTGTGAATCAGCTAATTACCAGGTTTGGTAGGTGTGTCTGAGCTGTGTTGCAAACTGCCCCCCCCCAGAACCAGAATTGGGGAACACTGCTTTAAACTGTCTGACTACCATAATGACTATATGCAGTGATAGATAGACTATGAACCAGCAGAAATTTCCACACTGCCTCCTTTTGAGCGAGGATATCCGTTGGGTTAAGGAGTTCCTCAAATGTTTTTTCTACCACTGCACAATATCCCCAGAGCCGGTCAGCACGTCCCCACCCTGGCTGAACACAGCGTCAGTAATGTCTTGCCTCCCCTTCCCAAGGCTTTGAATGGTTTGCCAAGACATCTTTGGGGAGACCCGATACCCACCCTCCTTGACCCGATACCCACCCTCCTTGACCCGATACCCACCCTCCTTGACCCGATACCCACCCTCCTTGCCTCTCCAAACTCCTCCCATGTACAGGCTTTTCCCTCCATGACTGCCTTTCGCTGCAGCCTTTCTGGCCTGTCGGTACCTTTCAGCTGGAGACCTCAGTACAAGCAGTGGCCTAAAGGCCGCCTTCTTCAGCTTAACAACTTCCTTCACCACAGGTGTTCACCAGTGGGTCCTAGGCTCATCGCCAGGACAGGCACCGACTTCCTTCTGGCTGAAGCTCTTTGCAGCCGCAGCAGCGACGTAAGCCCTGAACATGGTCCATTCAGACTCAATGTCCCCAACCTCACTTGGCACTCAGGAGAGGATTTTCCGGAGGTGTGACTTTAATTCATCTCACAAAGAAGTTTGAGCCACACATTCTCAGCAAATACTGACTGCTGACGTAGATCTTTCTGGTTTAAAAGGCTCCTTGCCCCGACACTATCTTATTATTAGATTCATACTAAGATAGATACATACTTGGCAAATACTAAGACTTTATTAAATGTCTTTACCTAAACTGATTTCTGTTTTTGTTATTATGCTATCGGTTTATATTTATCATAGGCTAATTATAACATTTAGTTATAAAAATTTATGATCACGCCACGTCAGTAAGTGAGCTCCATCAGTTTCAACTTATATCTTAACGTAGAAGATTTACTTACTACAACATCTGTTCAAGTAAGAATAAACCCATGTCTTTGGAGGGGGCTTGAGTTCTGTTCTCTGTCTTGTCAGTTTGTCATCAAATTGGATCCAGTTAAGACCGCTCTGGGTCGGCACAAAACGAAATAAAAAGTGCAGCCAATAGAGGACGCCATTAACACTGTGGGTTTGCGAGCGTGTTCTCTACTTTAAACTGTTGCTCGCCTAGGCGCAGTCAGTGGTGGGGCAGCGTCCCTTTGCGCCGTGTGATTTCAGCGGAAAGTGACTCGTTTGGCAGAAAGTGACCCCACCACTGAGAAATAATAATGCACGTGCTCGCTCTGTAAAAAAAAACAGAGCACATTTCGATACAAATTTGTGCTTTGAGCAACGGACATAATCTAATCATGTCGATTAAGTTACCTCTACATCGTTGAACGATTGCTCTATGGACTTCTAACTTAAGAAGAACCTTTCCTGGGAAATAAAATGGGCAAACTCCAATCAAAACACGGTAAGTAATAATGTGGAGGTAAAACTAGCAAAGTACTCTAAATACGAGTATTCATATTAAATGAAAGTGCAGGTTGTAAATTGTTTCTTGTATTTTCTTTTTTTTTTGCGATTAAAATCTAGCTTGCAAACGTAGAGAAAACCCTGAAGGTGAGAATCGTCCTTTCTTTTAAGCTCTGATGTATACATGACATGACATTTACCCAGTTTTGCTTACACTGACTTTGCTGTTTTGCTGATTTACAGGAGACAGTTTGGTCATAAACGCCTCTCGTAGGGGGATGGAAGACTGCGAGCGCTTCGGTGCTCCGGAGCATAAAATAAAAGATGGGCAGGTAAGAATGACTTTGCAGGGGACAAGATTTAATAACATTTCCGCACAATTCAGGGGAAATGCATGCATGAGCACGGACCTCTCATTGTGTTTTTGCCCGTATCACTATTTCAAAAATCAATTTGTATATGTTACTTAATTTTCTGAATGCAACGAATACATCTGCAGGCAACACTGCTTATAATAAGCAATAGAAATTGCAGTTATTCTAACCTGAGAATGCCCGAGCAGGTTGACTTGGGTTAATTCTGATGGGCCACTAGATGGTTCGCGATTAAGAGGTTGGTTCGAGCCGGATCCAGAGACTTAAAGACATGATTTGTTAAACCACTGTGTATATAAATTGTGGTACACGGGGCTTATTTTCTATACAGGACTATTTAATAACAGTGAAAAGTTGAGTTACTAGTAATAAGTTAAGCCCTTGTTCGTTTTAGTAAATGTTTAAAAGTAAATGTGTGTTAATTATTCACGGCAAGGGGGTGGTGTTCATATCAACTCCAAAGGCTTAAATGCATTGGTAAACTTAAAAACTTTAAGGCTGACCCATTTCTAAGGAAAGTAAGATGAAAGAGCTAGTGGGTGACAAATGTGTCCAGATCATTCATCTACCTAACGTTTGGAACGAAAACAGTTGCTTTTAACCGGAAATTTCTTGCCACTTCTACTGTAGTTAGTTTTCCTGGCTCCACAGCTGCGATAAGTTATACGAGCAGCTAGTGCAATAGGCCTACCAATTTTAAAATGTTAGCGTACTCGATTGCTGAAAAGAGCCATTTCTTTAAAAGAGAGATCATTCATTCTTACACGTTGTTGCAAATGGAAATAATTTACAACAATGTATGCTTCCAATAGCTGCTTTCAATAACAGCAGTTGCTTTTGTCTTCAAGCTGGAAAAGCTGTACATATGTTTCTTCTTTAGAACTGTCATAAATTCAGTCCCAGCATCCCACTGGATATTGTGCCAAAAACATGACTCATTCTTACATAAATAAACAAATGGATTAATAAATAAAATTATCCTTTTGGCAACAGAATGCACGTGTCGGGTGTGAGAGTCGCGGTGCGGAGTCATTCGTCATGCTTACCAGCAGGGCAAACTGCCCTGTAGCACCAAAGTTCTGGCACGACTAATCAGGAAATATTCACCTCTCATACGAGCAGTAACAGCAAATGTCTGTCCAGGTAACTTGCCATGGCTTTGAACCGACATCACCGCTGCGAGAGGTTTAATCTTCTAAAGTAAAGGTCGGTGTCTCCCAGCTTAGAGAGTCAGTCAGATTCATGCCTCAGTGCCAGTTGCACTGTTAGTTTGATTCGATTGATATGTCTCTCTATTTATAAATAAGTTGCGCCAGTGTTGGAACGTCTCATAATGTCAGTTTGAGTAGCTCGTCGATGAATTAATAAAGCCTGAATTTCACTTAAACAATCAGGCAGGGGGTGTCCCGGGGGTGTCCCGGGGGTGTCCCGGGGGTGCTGTGGTTAGCATGGTCTTCCTACACTCCTGCTCTCATGGGGCTTCCTCACAGTCCAAAACACTCTAAGGTGAATTGGAGTTTCCAGATTGGCTGCAGGTGTGAATATGTGTGTGAATGGTGTGTGTGCCCTGCAGTGGGATGTCATTAGCCCCTGGGATAAGGTCCAGGTGAAGATCCCTAGAAAGTGGATGGGGGATAGTCAGTCATTATGTAAAGGCTATAGAGGAAAGTCCCAATGTGCAATACAGATGCAGCCTAAAGGTTTGTGACAGTAAAGCTTTCGGGCCGAGACGTTGGTTGGCGGCGGATAGACAGCCAGCCGTCGTTGTTTTATGGAGAATAGCCCCTGTCTCTCTGACAGCTGTCGGCCCCTGAGGAGCACTTTGCTAATGCGGCTCGTGCAGACTTCAGCTGGTTAGACACTGGATACGAGGCTTTGGCTCTGGACGGACACTGGATATGAGGACTGATGTCATGGCTGCTGGCGGAATCACTGGGCGTAGTGCTTCCCCTCAAAAATAGCTTGTGCTCCCACTGGGCAAGTATTTGTGACATAATATTACATCACTCTAATTTGAGTTTGGTGCTGAAAGATCTAGGCTGAAGGCGTAATGATGAAAAAAAGTTACAAGGGTCTTTGTGAAGAGAAACAGGGTCCCCCAGGCTTGGGGGAGGGGGCCTGTATCAGAGCTATTGCCCACCCAGCGACAGTCAATTAAAAAGCAATTTTCTTCACGCCAGAAGTCTTTTGGTGTCCCCCTGAGGAAAACCACCATCAGTGCAGACTTTGTAGCTTGATGATAGAGGGTGGGTTGCACTTTTGATTTAATCGGAGGCCTTGCTTTGATTTTTTTTCTGTAGCCAAACCTCCATTCATACACACCCCAAGATTGACAAATGGGGTCTTTTAAAAATAATCCATTTGGTAATGTAACTTTCAGACTGATTGCTTGTGCTTAAATTTAATTTGGACAGTAGGCAGCAAGGGCGTAGATTTTGTTATAGATGGTAGGAACATGTTCCGACCAATAATGTGGGAGGACTGTGTGTGTTTAGGGGGGCGGGGGAGTTTGGGACTGATTTAGTCCCTACCAATGTCGAAACCAAACCTATGTCCTTGCTTGGCAGTAGGCATCCTGTTTAGATAAAGGTCTGACTGATGCCATGACATGAAAAACAGCTATAAAAGTAGATGGTATCTCTGAATAGATGCAAAATCTTCAACTAGAAGTATCTTTTGTTTATCTTATCACTGTCGCCCCGATTGGCTAGTTTGAAAAATCTGCAGAGAGATGACTTTGTATTTGATATGGCTATTCACACAACCTGAGAGTTCAGCTAATATTCCACATTTTAAAGTATTATCGAAGAGTGCGCCTCTACGCAACCTCGGTGAAACCAGGGGGCGTCCTTATTGAAGACCAGCTGCTGCCTTGGGGAGGTTACTGGCAAAGGTAATCCATTAAAGACAGAGGTGGAAAGTTCAAGTCCAGACCAAGGTTTTGTTTCAACCGACCAGTTGAGTATAAAAAGTGAGAGTCACAGAGTATGCAACTGGTCGGTTGGAAAAAAAACCTTGGTCTGGACTTGTACTTTCTGGACCTGTCTGTAGTGGATTGCTTTTCCCAACACTGACCAGCTGAAGATGGTCAAGCAGTTACATATTTTTAGCATTTAGCAAAATAGACAAATTTGAAGGGACTTTGGCAATTCTCACAGCTTCTATGGGCTGAATGGCCCCCTCTCATTTGTAAATTTCTTATGTTCATACCAACCAGAAGGTCTTTTTCTTTAGGAGGCCCAAGCAGGGTATGTCTATGCATCTTGGTTAGGCCGCAGTTTACTTCACGCAGTCTTCATATCTAATTGTGAAGTCTGTGTAGTAAGTGTGACCTTACCCCTAATCGCCTTCCTTGGCTCTCCTGAAGACCACAGCATCCCTCTCAGTGAGAAGGAGCCCGCTTCCTGCATCCACGCCGCCCAAGCTTGATTAACGGCTGCAAGAAACAGATGTCGCCGTGAAATATGCAAGCCGATGCTATACGGAGCGTGTTTTTCGGGGGGAAGCAGAGGGAAGGCATGCGCTGGCCCAAGCCTCCATAGAAAAGCCATGTCTCCCCCCCCCCCCATCTCCTAGCAGAGGAACGTATAATCGAGTGCAGCTGGACAGTGGTCGAGGCGGAATTAAAAAAGTAAAAGAAAATAAAGTGTATGAGCGGGATGCCTGACAAAAGGCCAGTGCATGTTATTGCTCTTTGTTTGTGTGTTTATTTACTTTTTTGTTTTTTTACACACATGGTCTCACGTTTTATGTTTTTTAATATTTTACGTACATTCTCTGAACAGGAATGTTTACAAAATGTTCCAGATCCTTCTTACTTAAGAGCAAACATTGGAGTAAAAGGCTGACATCAGCTCGGGATGGATCATCTATATCAGCATTCCTTCTTAATTTGCAGATGAATTAATTTAATTCGAAGGCTTTAATAGATGTTCATAATGGCTCCTACAGCCTGCTGTTCTCAGTCCTAGGAATGGCATTTAACTGAAGCTGTAAATCAGATCCCTTTTCTATTTAAGCTAGAAGCAAACTGATGAAATGGTTAACAGACGTGCGCGACGTTTCTTTGGTCTGAATAAGTATCCTGGCTGGAGACGGCGGGCACTGACGTGTAGGTGGATGCTGTAAGAATAACTCAGTCAGGTCTTTTCCAGTGAAACGTCTAACGGTAAAGGCAGATATAAATACCACTTCGGAGGAATGCATCGGCTGTGCAGCTAAGTGTAGAGTGTAAGAAACACATCTGCAGTTCAGTCGGCTACACCTGGGCCAACATTGCGCTCGGAAAAATCTGATATCGATTTGGAAAACACCATTGCTGGATATATTGTGATTTTGTCTGTGTCCCTTTGCTCATACAGTACTACATAGACAGGACTACTGCCATAGATTGACAGATGAACCTTTGTGATAAAATTACCCGAGGATTTTGCCTGTCGTGGTTCATTCTACTCTGGAGTGGTGGCCACAGTATGGCAGCTGTCTAATTTGAAGTAACACTTGTCTTGTCTCTCTTGATATCTTTGGTTATGTGACTGACATTCCGACGCAAAGACTTTAGCTATTATGCAGTAAGACAGGAGTCTCAGCTCATTACAGAGAGAGCTGAGGCTTCTGGGAAAATAATCTGATGGGTGCTAGCAGCTCACGGCTCTAAAAATCTTGAGACACGTGCTAGCTGGAGTTTGCTAAAGCCATGCGTTGGTGGAAGAGGTAGGATCCTGCATTTGGTTGCCTCCCCCCCCCCACCCGGGTGCCGTCAGGCAGGCCAAGGTGGAGTAGGACCCCTAAGCTGTCTGGCACTCACTTCAAAGGCGAAGTGGAAAGTTATGAAGGGTCTCTGGTATCAGTGGAGTCACTGTGCTCGTTCTTGAGGGCTGTAAAAATATGGAGTTATGGCGTAAGAGTAGGAGAGACGCTTTGGGTGGGGGCTACAGATTTAGGCCAGGAAATGGATGATAAAGCTCTGGATTTTTGGGGAGCCATTTTTAGTAATAAATGAAACGCAGACGTCAGATGGCGAGGTTGCGTAGAGGCGCACTCTTCGATAATACTTTAAAAGGTGGAATATTAGCTGAACTCTCAGGTTGTGTGAATAGCCATATCAAATACAAAGTCATCTCTCTGCAGGCTCTGGAAGAAATGTAGTAAAATTTTCTAGAAATTTCGCCACAAGCACATGAAGTGTGTTTAAGGCTTCCTTTGGGCTTTGTTTGCGTGTGAAGTTTGGACATAAGAGCAGTGTGGACAGAGCATCTGCTGCCTACGCAGTGTCACCTTCCAGACGTTTCTGTTGCCCCTTGGTATTTATTCTTTCCCGCTGGAGTTTAACTTACCGAGTGAAATGTAATGAGAGTGCTGGCCTTGTGTTTAAGTGTGATATTATGGTCTCTTCCGGGCCGGGGGGGGGTGTGGGGGAGTCAAAGGCATGCAAATGTGTCTAAGCTACTTTTGAAGGGACACAGAGACTGGTATTTATTTATTTTTTGTTCGTTACTTTTCCTTCTCCTTCTCCTTCTTTTCTTTTCATTTCTTTTCTTTTCTTGTTTTAATTCGCGACTGGCTCCACAAGAAGAGCTCTGTGAGCCTTCATCTCTAACTCCGAGGCATATGGCCGACGTCCAGAACAGCGGGGCCTTTCAGAGCTGCAGGGCCGCACATCTGCTCCTGGTTTGGAGTGGGGAGAGGGACCGTGGTGGAAATGGCACGGGGGGGGGGGGTAGATGGGACGGGTTATTCTTGCGCTGATCTGTCTGGGATGTGATGGACATGGAAGGAAGGGTTGGGTACCCCTGGAGCTTCACGGCCTGGCAGGTGATGGTGCTTTGGGGGGACAGGCGGTAGAAAGAACTGAATTAGTCACCCCCCCCTTTTTTGAGCCTGAGATTCTTTTTCCTCATATGAGGTTCTCCCCTCCCCCATAAAGGTGAAACCTGGCTGCTTGCTGATCTCCACTGCCCTCGGTAGGTGTCCCCCCCCCACGCTGCCTCGGGACGGCGGACCTCAAGCGCTTTGAAATACGATACCGCCGTTTCCACCCCAGGTGTATGCGCGCGTGTGTCTGCGCGCCTGCACCTGCAGATGTGTGTCTGCGTGCATCCACCTTCCCGTCTGTGATCTGCGTGACCTTTGTCTTGGAAACAGCGTTTTAAATTCTGGCAGCCAGGTTGTGTGTTTATTTACACAGGGATATTTTTTACTGCCCTCTGAAGGTGTTTGCTCACTTTTGGCAGAAACCCCCCCCCCCCAGCACATGTTATTTCGGGGGGGTGTAGCTGTCTTTTAGCACGTCTGTTAAAATTGTAGTAATAGGCAGCCTGACAGTCATAGTAGAGAGTCGTAGTCCAGGTGGCCGTCTTAGACGTGGAAACTATCGTGTGCTTCCATGTTATTAGATATGTTACATTTGTTATGGATAATGGTGGCCTGACGCCTCTGGCACTGGGGGTGTGAATCCCACCCCTGGCTCCGTGTGTGTGGAGTTTGCATGTCCGGGCAGGTTTCCCCTGGGCTCTGGTTTCCTCCCACTGTGTGAACACATACAGTAAAGTACATTTTGCTCCTGGAGAATTGCCTATGGTGTGTGTGTGTTTTTGTTTATATGTGTGTCTGTGTGCGTGTATGTGTGTGTGTTTGTGTTTGTGTTTGTATTTGTGTGTGTGTTTGTGTTTGTATATATGTGTGTGTTTGTATATGTTTGTGTGTGTGTTTGTATGTGTGTTAGTGTGTTTGTATGTGTGTGTTTGTGTGTGTGTGTTTGTATGTGTGTGTATGTGTGCGTGTGAGTATCATCATAGCCTGGCATCTCATCCATGATGTCCCTCTCCATTCTTCTGTCCTCTGCTTCCTGTGACTCCAGATTCACCACCACCCTGTACTGAATAAGTGCTCCTGGCAGAGAGATGGACAGTGCGTCACTGTTACACGACTTTGAACTTGTGCGTACAGTAGTGGGCATTCCCACGGTGGCTTATGAAGACAGAGTTTGCATTTGTGCAGAAGGGCCGTGACAAGTATGGTGTCTCACTCAACTCCTACCGCCTGAAATAGTGGACTTTCTTTGGTTGTATTTGGCCGCAGCAATGATGCACGGAACATTCGGAGGTCTGGAAAATATGAGTGAGATTAATACACTTCCCGGCCATTTAAAACGGCAATAACAATTAAAGCGGTCGCACGGGGGCTGGTAAATCAGCAGGGACCCCCGGCAGTCCTGGATGATGCTGTTTAAATGGGCCGCCTGGAGCCGCAGCCACCGGCTGAGCTCGGGGGGGTTAATGCGGCAGGGCTGTCTGCTGCTCGTCGTAGGAAAGAAAATCCCCCGGGCCGGAGGCCAAGCCTCGCCTTGGATGGTTCTTGGTTCTTGGCGACGCCTGCAGAATTCTGGTCTTTTCGCCTTTGATCTCGCCTTGAGGCCCAGCCAAGCAAAGCACAGGGACGCTCAGAGGTTGCTGCATTTTAGGGTGTAAGGTAGGTTTCCACATGATCCCTGGTTCCGCTGCTGTGGCCTTCAGCTCCCTGCCAGGTGGACCTCCTGACTACAGGGAAGGCCCATGTCATTTTGTTAAGCTTCTTGTAACTATTAACCTTACGTTGTATTAAGTTATTAATACCATTTGCCCGTGTACACAGGAATCCTTGCTTTGACAAGTAAGCATATAATAAGCATATGATCAATATTCAGGGATTAGTGGATTACTGTTTTTCCAGAGTATCTTAAGATAGTTTGCAAAGATGAAACGGCCTTCAGGAAATAATGACGATACTCATTGAACCACAGAGAATTACAACATCAGTAATACTGTTGCAAGGTGTATATGCAACTCATGTTTTCCCTTTGTGACTGATTGGAAAACACACACACACACACACACACACACATAGACACACACACACACACACACACACACACACACACACACACACACACACACACACACACACACACACACACACAC
>JAODJU010000138.1:19380817-19393678 GCA_026776725.1 Gnathonemus echidnorhynchus | reverse complement strand
CCCCCTCCCCCCCCCCCCCCCCCCCACATTCCCGAGCCCGCTGCGATTTTGAAAGGATGCCGGAATGTGGAACAAATCTCCCAGGGTTCACCGGCTCCGGCCCCTTCCCACGAGCGGCTCCCCCCCCATCCAGGGTGCGTGTGCAGAGGGGCTTTTCACGCCCGCCTGGATGTCGCCCCCCCCCAGCCAGCTGCGGCCGCTGGTGTGACCGACACCCCTCTGTGCGATGCCCTTCTCACCCCACGTTCCCAGTCCCTGTCCCCATGGCCGGCAGTCGCGATACCCTTTATCTACATAAGTGCTGCTTACATGCTGTTTGTTTGTTGTTGTTGCGCCATTTGTGTATAAGCAGTTGTGGGTAACAGTATATAAGCTGGTCGGGTTTTATCACAGGGCAGGATTTCTTGCTTCGCTGGGAAATTTGTGGGATTTATGGTTTCCCAGTTTCATCTTCGTTCACTTACATTTAACCCAGACACCCTCAAATTCCACAAGTTCCAATACTGGCCCCGGAATAAATGTACGTGCAGTGTTGCTGTTGTACATGTGCTCTGTCATTAGTTAGTTTTCTTTTTCCAAAAGAGAAGTGAATGGCCATTGGTCCTGGAGGGCCATACAGCAGGGCGTTCTCTGCGTGGGGCCCGAAGCACGTCTGGAGAGGACCGAGCCTGTTCCAGAAATAACGGGCGCAGGGAATGACCCAAGATGGGCACCAAACCATCACAGCAATGTCTTGACATGGAGCAGCAGACATTATTAGACTCATGTTATTCTGCTGTTTTTATTGATAGTAAAGCATCTGAGGGCTGTAAATCCATTAAGCAAAAACAGGCTTTTGCTTGTTTAGTTTCAGAAGTTGACAGGGTACTGAGAGCTCATCACCGCCATGTTGATATTTGGCCCAGATCTGTGTTCTCCTGCCTCACCTCTATTCCCATGATGCCCATGAGCAGCAGTGTCCCCTCGCCCCCACCCCCCCAAACCGCTCCGTACCCTGCCAGGGAACAGCGGACCGTGATGGCTGCTCCTCTGAGCGGTTCGTCAGTCTCCGGCCCATGCTGGATCTCGTCTGCCCCTCGCGGCCTGACGCCTCAGCACCATCGCTTAACTGTAGAGAAAGACGCTGAACGTTTTTAAGCATGGGAACCTGTTGGTGCTGCTGGGAACAACAAGAAATGGACAAAAACAGTTCTGGAAAAGAAATCACACAGACAATTATAGTTCATATTCTTAGGGCTGGGTCAGACTTACCGCGGACGTGGCCTCGCCACAATGCGCAGTACTGCCGGACCTTCTGTGTTCCTGGATGTTCTCACTTCTCGTACCAATGTGCCATGCCGGTGTGTACTTTGACCCCTGGCCTGGGGTGGCGCTGTAGAGCAAAGCTGTTCTTATTTCATGTTTATGAAATGTGGTACCGATATTATAAGTATTTCAGTCAAACTAACTTTGCATTATATACTTACAGTATAGTAGGACACAGATATGTGGTCTTCAGTTACAGACATGGATTTTATTTTAGTTTGCAGCCATCTGGGAGCCTTTATAACCCCATAGTGTGGAATCATAAAAATGCCAGTATTCGTGGACCCTAACCCTCAGTCACGCTGAAGCCACATACATCAGCCATGTTTGTTTGCAGTCTGATCAGAGCCGGTAGAAAAGGTGCCCTGACTTTCTGCTACTTTTCTCCTGGCCAGTGAATAATCGAGCACGCTTGTGTCACAGAACGGCTGCAAATCTGTCATTTCAATTGTTGATTGGTACACGCCCCCCCCCCCCGACCTGCTGTGTGTAAATACTGCACAACAGCTGCATGCTCTGTGGCACGTTGGTGTCCATGTTACGTATAAACCAGCCCTTACAGCAACGCTTTAGAACCTCAGTGATGTGTGGATAGACTACTGAAAATGTCCATATGATATTCAGAGGACAAAAATATGACAAGTTATCATATGTGAAAAGGAAAATTATCGTCCTGTGAAGAAAACGCATTTACAAAACCATCAATTTGCTTTTCTGACCCGATTTAGGAACATTGGGCAGGACAGAGCGTTTTAAGTCCGTTTTCTGTGGCAGTGAGAACAAGCAGGCCGAATGGTAAATTGAAAAGAATAAGCAGTGTGGCCATAACCGCTGGCCAGCGTCTGGAGCCAGGCGACGCATCGCCCGTCATTACAGGCCATGAAGTTTCTCCGCTGTGTGCATTTACCAAGCCGGCGCGCGGCTGTGGCCTGTCAAGCGGCTGGATCTGCGAACCCTAATCTAGCGGGGCCTGGTAGGCAGGTCTCGGGTTTGTTCAGCCAACATGGACGCCATCCAGTGGATAGGAGGCCTGCTGTCCCTCCATCCTGCAGCCTTCCTCTTTTACCAGGAAACAGCACACGGCTCGTGTGTTTGCTGCTTCTTGAGAGACGTCCGACGCGCCGAGAGCCTGTATTATAACAAAAAGGCCACTAGAACCAGCACGAAAATCTAGCAGAACTCAAGCGAGTGGTAAGCTTATTGCTAATATATTGCTTATTGCTAATAAAACCCATTGAAAAAACGTAAAGTGTACCAGACGGAAGTGTGCTTCTGTTATAACCGTGAGCAAAAATGTCCGTAATTTGGAAATTCTTCAGCGTGAGCCAAGCGGACGGAAAAATTCGCTGTCTGCAGCAAGTAGGACGCCACCTGGTGGTCTCCAAGGGGAGCTGTTCCCAAGAATCTCCCATTGGGAAGATGCTCTGGAAAGAAGATCCATTACACACTGGAGGGATTATAACTTCCAGCTGGGAATGTCTAGGGATCCCCCAGAATGAACTGGAAGTTGTGGCCATGGAAAAAGAGATTTGGTGTGACCTTCCACTGAGAAGCAGTGTGAGTGTGATGAAGAAGGTGTCTGCTGCTGAAATATCGTCATTCTCCAGATTGACGCCGTGATGGGGAAATGAAGGTCTAGCAGCACTGCTCATCTCCTTCCACAGCAAAGCTTGGAGACCCATTTCCAAGCTGGACTGATACCTCTCCAGGGCTAAGCAGCTCTGGAAGATGGTTGATTACTCCTGCCTGTCCTTCACTAGTGATGCTGACCCCCCCTAACCAGGACCCTGCATCTCAGACAGTGCCGAAGGCAAAGTTTGACAGGGTTAAGGCTCATGCTTTACAAAATGTGCGATGCATCGCTGAGAATCCCAGTTTTCTGGCATCCCCAGATAAACACAGTTCTGTTCCTCAGATCCGCAGCCTTTTGTGAGCACAGATGGGGAAGCTTTTCACGGAGATGCAGCCGCTGAGTGCTGCATGTGCTTCTAGTGCTTTCTACGTCAGCAGAGCTCTTTAAAATGAGCATCCTGGCCAAAGTCAAATAAGTTGCCGGATAAATAACACGAAGAGAAATCGCATGTAATGCTTTAGATACTTTAGAGCCAGTTTGCAGAATATTCCGGAGATGCGGTGAAGAGATTTTGAGGGAATGAAAATATGCCCAGTGCCAGTTCATCCCAGTTCCACGAATGATTAAACAGATGGGCAGCTTCTCAATTCTTTATACTCGCTAAGCCTTTATAGTTGATTTAACCCGATACCTTTAGCGCCCCAAGCTTGTGGTGTGTAAGTGTGCCTTGTGGTGTGTAAGTGTGCCTTGTGGTGTGTAAGTGTGCCTTGTTCGTGCCCCATCCTGCCTTATTACCTGTCTTGCGACCCTAGTGGCTGCGGACCACTGTTACCCTGCACAGGACAAGCGGGTACAGAAAATGGATGTATGGGTGACTGTTTCTGCTGCATTAAATACTATTAACAGAGAATTACAACGTAAAATGACATGAAAAAAACAGAATTAGCGTAACTGAGGATTTTAAGCATCCAGCACAATTTGTAAGATGTGCTGCCAATACTCTGCATGTGAGTTAATTAGGGCCATTAGCTAGAAATTCTGGGGCCCCTAACAAAATGTCACCTTGGGCCCCCCTGCTTAAGTGGGGAGAGAAGCCCCTCTGCTGCCTGCAGAGTTCATGTAGCTGCCCTTCCTTATTTTTATGTATTTGAAGGACACCTTAAGAGGGATCACATCCTCAGGAACATGGTGAATATCTGATTTTCTGTTGGTTTTATTTGCACTCTTCTGCGGCCCAGTAAGCCCAGTGCTCCCATTAGACAATAACGCGAACAGAGCAGCCTTTCACTACAGACACTCACGCTGCCCTCGAAGTCGCCCGGAACAGGCCGCCTTTACCCCGCTGCTGAAGTTCTGAAGATTGAAATACACAACAGATCACAGTATCAACCCCCACCCCGCGTTTGCTGCAGCCCCCCAGCTGCAGGGATTTGCCAAATTCCCCTGCAAAGTCATTCCAGTCATGGGCAAATCTGGCAAACCCTCTTTGGGGGGTGGTAGAGTGCATCTGGCTTTTTTTGGATTCATCCCGGTCCTTCGTGGGAACTAGACTGATTTTGAAAGCGCCGCCTATGACGGCAACCTCCTAACCCAGACAGCAAAACGTGACAGACGGGCGGACGTGGGCGGCGTTTGCCGTGCAGCCGCGCCTCCCGCTCTGTCCTCCGCGGACGTGGGCGGCGTTTGCCGTGCGTTGAGGAGTTGCAGATTCACACATATCTCCCCCTCTGCCTCCTTCTCTCTCTCCAGGAGTTACCAGGCGGCGAACCGAGTGATGGGCAGTTTCTACACAATCACGGTCCCCTGGAGGGTAAATAGGGCATTAAATTAAACGTTTCTTAATACTTAATCAGTCTCTGGATTTTATTATCAATTTATAGTCAATAAAGTACCCCTTCTATTAAAAAAAAACAATCAGATCTATTTCTGCATGTGGGTCTGACTATAAGACGCGTGTTGTCTGTCTCCCAGTGACATTGCCCCCGGAGAGACTGGAAGGGGGGGGGAGCTTCGGGAATGGGGAACGAGATGCGTCAAAAGACCACGGCAAGAAGTGTGTCACCGTGGAGGTGAGTGTCGCTCTGGTGTCCCCCCCTTCAAGGCAACTCAGCACCCTGGGCTTGGTAGACAGCAAAGCAGGTTTCTCTGGAATGATAATAATATTCTGGTTCTGATTCTGATCAACTGGGGTGGTAGATTCAGGAGGCCCAGAACATTACAGGGGTCCTTGAGTAAGTAAGATTACTGGTAAAATTGGGCAGGAGGGCCTGAGGTGACATTTTATTTAATCAAGGGCCTGGTATTTCTAGCTACACACCTGGCCATTAATTCTTCTGTTCAGTAAGAAACGGTAACAAGGATAATGTCTGATTTCCCTGTGAAGTAAGACATGAAGAAGTCGCACTGCTCAGTACAATTTTATTCAACGTATTAAACAATACTTCTGAGAAAATCGTACATTGAATAAAATCAGTCAGTTAAGCAAAGTGCTTCTTGTCATACTTGATTGATACTTTTTTGTGGTCCAAGACTCTGATATTGGTGCCACATCACTGGGCAGGAAGCCTGTTTTTTGTACTTCATTGATCTCTCTGTGAGGGAGTCTGTGGGAGGATCAGAGACAGACTGTTGTTTTCGTGTGGGAATGTGCGTTTGCGTAGGTGTGATTATTTCGATTGTTAATGAGTGAGTGAACGGTTTGTTTCTGGTGCACTTTAAGGGGATAATATTCTTCACTTTGGGCTGAACTATAGAGTCTGTTATTTTGTCCCTGGTGGGGTAGCGAGCAGACTCTGGGAACGCCGCTTTCTCTGGCCTGGCTGCTATATTAGCCATACTCCTGCAGTTTATTTTTCCAATTACAAGTCGGTTACTAGATACCCCTGAATCACAGGGTTTCTAAGAGGCCTATAACTGAGAAACTGTGGTTGAAATCCTGTTCCCAGAATAGAAAGAGAGGGCAAAGTTTTTTTTTGTTGTTCCCTACAAACATGATGAAAACTGGGAAACTAAATATGCTGCAGATCATGTCTTTGCTGAATATCATTAAATAAATTAGTGAAAATCCTGCATAATAAAAGTTACCTTTCCATGTTTTTTTTGTGTCAAAGTTGTCTGGACAGGGTAAATTACAGGCCAATACTGGCCTCTAGTGGTTGCTTTAATAAGTGACACTGTTGCTATGGTGACAGGACCTGGAATGTGCCGTGTCTGTAGAGGAAGATAACCGTCAGGAGTGGATCTTCACCCTTTATGACTTTGACAACAACGGCAAAGTGACCAAAGAGGTGCAGCTTCACCCCAGTTCTCTCACAAAACGCTCGTCACCTTTAAAATGAGCGACCGTCGCAAACATCTGTCTCATTATTTTCAAACTGTGCCCCCCCCCATCCCTGCATCTCCCTTGTTCTAGCAGGACATGTCCAGTCTCATGCACACCATATATGACGTAGTGGATGCCTCAGTTAATCACTCATCCGGCAGTAAGGGCAGGAGCCTGCGTGTGAAGCTGATCGTGGCCCCGGGGCCCAGCGATCGCAGACAGGAGGCCCTCACTGGGGGATCAGGTGAGCGACGGGGGTCGGGGTGAAGGTCACCTGCCTCTGGTTCCGAATTTACACGTAGATGTATGTATTTTGGGTCTCGGAAGTCTAATAGTTAGGAAAGTGGAGTTTAGACCCTTTTAGTAATTCAAGTGCAAATGCACCATAAAATAAGTAATTGGAGTACTGTTAAATATTGTAAAATTGTATGCCATTTCTCTTTAGAGCCAAATATACTGTAAATATACACTAATTGGATAAGATTTTATCTTAAACTTCAATTGCTGGAGTATCACAGGTGTGTTTTTGCTAAATATCCACAGCAGTGCACACGCTTTATTGTCTCTCTTATAGTTTGACTATATGCTTATTTATAATATTGTTTACTCTTTTACTTATTGTTTACACCTGTTGTATATTAGTTACTTTATATTTGTATTGCATCGGCTATGACGTCATCTTGTTGCGTGTAACACGCCGACCTCGGAATGGGCTGACGGCGTCCTCCTGCTCCTCAGAGAGACACTCAAGGGGCTGCCGCCCCGAGCCTGATCATCCGGAGGGGGGGCGCTGTGTGGACAGAAGACCTTCGACGCACCTCAGGTGAGCACAGCTGAGTCCCGCCTCTCTGCTGACTGACCAGTTAGTGCTTCTAGTGTAGATGCCAACACGTCAGTGCTCCTTTAGCAGTCCTTGTTTGTCATGTGACCAGACATTTTAAGTGATATTAACTTACTGTGATGTAGGAGAGGTCATCTTATAATCAGTCATTATTTATTATACCTCAGTAAATTCCCTTGCAATTCTTCAACAAAACCTGTACTCTGTACACTGTAATTTACTGCACCTCTACATGACCACCCTTCTTAGAGATAGCTCCCTAAGGGCGCCCCCTGGTGGACATGACATTTCTCACCCTACTGGCACCCATAGCCTTCAGCTGCTGACATACACACGCTATGCTGGTAGACCACAGCCCTTCCTCTCTCATCCCCTCCAGGAGGCAGAACAATGACGCGTCTCTGAGTGCCGAGAGAAACCATTACTGTGTTGATGAGAACACAGAGAGACGGAATCACTATCTGGACCTGGCTGGGATAGAAAATTACACCTCAAGATTTGAAAGTGGTGAATATCACAGCTTTGGCAGGAAGTGTGACTTACATAACAATAAATCGGTATCTCTTTACACACACCACCCCCATCAGATGGAGGAATTATGAAATTATGATGTTGTGATGCCTGTCTCCTCCATTAGGGGGCAGACTATTGGCCTCTGCAGAAGCTGTCTGATTTATTTTTCTCTGACTTGTTGTTGTTGAACTGCAGTGAGGAGTTTGGGGATCTGTGTACATCTCAGTCGTGGTCTCTCCAGTCTTGGCAGATTTATGGCAGAGTTTTGTTGACTTTAATGTCGAATTGTTCTGAAACCTTTACTTTGTGAAATACTTGCATAAGATGCAAAATACCCAAATTTATGCAAATTCAGTGAGTCTGCTAGTGGCTATACTGTGGGGGCATTTATTTACTCACCTGGGCTGAGAAATTTTAAGTACATTAATTGGCAAATCTGATATAAAATTGAAAGTTAAAAAATATGGCTGAATGATTAGGAGAAATACAAACAACCTTTCTGTCCTCCTTTGTCCACCAGGGGGCGCCCTTCTGCAGCCTCATCATGAAGCCCAAGCACGGGGGGGAACGGTGTGGCAAAGCCGGGCTCGCTCCCAGGAGTCCGAGGCCCACATGACCCACCAGCGCCGCTCGCAGGTCCTAGGGGAGAACTGCGCTTTTATGGAAACACGCGGGAGGGGAGCCCAGTTTGTGAAGCCACCTAAAGGCGCATGGAGGGGTCAGATCCCAGGAGGTGCGATTGGAGGTAACAGATCCGGAAGGCCGCTGACTGGCTGGCAGGACGTGCCCCACCTCCCGGCCCAGACCCCGGCTCCCCAAGCCCAGGCCCAGCACAGCACCAGCAGGCGGCTCCGGGTGAGAGCCAGGGATGCTCTGTCCCCGTCCAGGGCCCCCAACCCCGCGTTTCAGCAGCAGCCGGCCCCCTCTGGCCTCCCCCCGGGCTCGGAGCGGGAACATGCGCCCACCCTACCGGGCAGCCCTGGGTTTGTGGTGCCCGTGGTCCAGCGCCATGAACACCACCATCACCATGAGCATCACCATCACCACCATCACCACCACTACCACCAATCATGAGTGAAGGGGGCGGGACTTCGCACGAGGCTAGTTAGCTGCTCCACAGAGAGCTGCCACCTTCTCAGATATCTCTCCCCAGTACACCCTACACCCTGCAGCTGCTCACACACACACACACACACACACACACACACACACACACTACGCTGGCAAGCGAGAAAAACAGCTATTATCCCACAAAGGGCCATTCTCTAAATATGAATTCCAGGGCTTTTCTTAAGTTACATATTATAGCCTCAGCCAGTCACATGACCAGATGGGCAGGGGCGTGGCTAGAGGGCCCCCACCCCAGCCCAATTCAATTATGTCCCAAATTTCTCTTAGGGCCCCTGTCACTCAGGGGCCCTTGGAATCATCCTAGCACCCCCCCCCCCCTTTATGGCCCCCCTGCAGATGGGTAACAGGCCTACTTGCACAGTCCTATTTATGTGGCTGTTACCCATTAAATAGCTAGAGTGAGTCCAGGGAGTTGATGGCTGTCTTGGTGGATGGCGGCTCCCAGTCCCTCTCAGCTGTGATTTCAGGTGAAAGGTGCATCTCTTTAAGCTTCGCTAAAAACACGGTTTTCTACCTGCTGTCAACTCTGCTGTGGACTTGGGGCCTTTCCTCTACACGTGTGTGTTTTTAAATATATAAGGTATTTTAAATCACCACTGCCATTTGAATTTTAATACCTTTCCTATTCATATAGCTGTAAAATTATTATATTGTATATGCATATTTATTGTTGCTTCTATACACATATATACTCTTTTATATATTTTAATAAAAACGTTAGTTTGAATGGTATGTGTGTCATCGGTGCCCTGTATCACATCCCTCTGTGGCTTGACTATACGACTACAATAGTAACAGACAAAAAGCATTAAAGAAGGATTTTACACTTGCAGTATTCATTTGTGTTGCAAAGTAATTGATTATTAGACGTGCCCTTTGTCTGGAAATGCTGATACTGTCATTGGGGCTTAAAAAAGATTGTTCTCCAAAGAAAACTGCATAAATTAGGTGATGGTATTAAATGTACTTGTACTTGTTGTGCATGTCTTATAAAATAATACAGTAATACTTTTATTTAGGGCTGAAGGGTCACATGTACAGACCTGAGAAAAATTAAGAGACCAGAGCAAAATGTTTAGTTTGCTGATTTCTCAGTCTGTAAAAATGGTGCCACCTTTGGAAGGGAAGTAAAACTGAGGTCCTGAGTCTCTGAGCTCACCAAAGATCCCAAGACGTCTTTTGAATTTGTGGTAGCCCGATGTCCTGGTAGCCCGATGTCCTGGTAGCCCGATGTCCTGGCTGCATTGCCCACTGCGGTCCAATCAGATCTGGCCTCTTAGTCATCCGCTATATTTAATTGGTAAATTCTCTCCTCTCCCTTCATCACCTACTACTGATGGTGAGCGTACTGGTGCAGGACGGCTGCCATCGCATCATCCAGGTGGGGGCTACACCGTGGTTGATCTGGCTCCCCATTGCTTCTGTGAAGCACTTTGCGTGTTGTGAAAAGCGCTAGATAAATGCAACTTTCATCCCTTGCAGCCCTAACTCTCCTAGCAGTGCACTGCACACCTGCACTTAATGTTTCCCATTTCCCTTGAAGGTCACTTGATGTCATTCTCCGATTCTGTCGGATAAGTTAACGGTCGTCTCTGGCATTAGAATGTTACTTCTGCCCTTTGGTCACTGCCAGTGTCTCCTGCTTCACCTCATTCTTGTTTATTGCTGTCTTAGAAACTTTGAGCCTGGAAGCAGCCTGCTCAGCGTAGCCTTCTGTCAGCAAAACCAAAATTAAACCTAGATTTAAAAATTCAGATAAAAAAAAATGAGTGGCCTAGTTTTTTTTCCAGAGCTGTATATTTTCAACAATGAAGCTGCGTGTGATTCCCCACAGGGCACCTTATAAATTCATGTAACTGCACCGCAGCACTTAAAGGGCCCTTGAGGTTTGGTCAAAGCACATCCGTGTTACTGAGTTTCTGCATGATGTTACTGTGTGGGTAATATGCAAAATGCCATTATAAGGGTGCTAGCAAAAATTGAAGAAATCGGGGGTATGTAAGGCCTTTTAGCCCAGCTGTCTGTTGCTTGATCTTCGTATTTGTAAGCATGAAGTGATTTATTTGCAGGTGCTACATGGGTATAGTCATTAGCAGTAGGGTCACAGCCCCTGTTAACATGTTCTACCTCAGTTTGCATCGGTGGTCCGGGGTGCCCTGTGTTCCCGGGGTTAACTTCAGGCAGGCTGAGACCATGTACTGGATAAGCGGTTGGCAAATTCGAGGGCATATTACAGAGGAAATCTTACACATCGAGTAGCTGGAATCAAAGATGTACAGTCAAACGTACATTTGGTGTAAATATTATGGATCGATTTTTTAATAAATAAAATAAAATTTAGACTGGCCTTTTTTTTTTTTTTTTTAACACTGGTCTGTGTAAAGCTTCTAGAAAACACTTTGTCCTGTATTCTGTCTTTTATGGTTCTGGACCATGACAAGTAATCACCAGTGGGGGTTGGTTTTGTGCAAAAGTACACTCCCTGAGTCATTGTTTCTTGATCATCCACGTAATAATTAAATTAAATTAATTACACTCTCCTTAATCATTTACAAATATTTAGTATAATATTGTCGATTATTTATAATCCTGTCCCCGATGTTTACGATTTGCTAAATAGTTTAGAAGTAGCCATGCAATAATCGTGTTAAATAATCAAATGTGCAGAATATGTCTTTATTGATATACTGTATCTCCCTTTAAGGTTAACATGCTGTGTGTGATTCAGATCGCCGCAGCTTCTCGGCTCTGTCCGTAGCATTTGCAATTAAGCCTTTTTAACCGAGTGGTCAGCGCTGATTTATCGTCCCCGCGTGCCATGTGCCTCCCAGCTACCCACGAGCTCCCGCTTTCAGCGCTGGCCATGGGGGATTTGTCCGGGGTCAAATAAGAACCCAGTCGGGACAAACAATAGAAGCTATGAAAGAAGAGAGGAGGGTCGAATAAATGCAAATATATCCAGTTTGTGCGGCTGCGAGAACCTCCCCCGGTCCTGACAAGCGGGGAATCTCCGTCCGGAGTCCGTCGGTGGCTGGAAGGCGTGCAGCCCCGGAAACTTTCGCCTCCTCCTTTCTCTATCCATCAGCTGACTAAGAGCAGCGCCGGAGCCTCGAAGAGCTTGAGGCCATAATCCGATCACCCCCAAAAAACAAACCGGCCAGCCTGTGGCCGAGGCAGGTGGCGATCCGCGGCTTGTGTGACCGGGAAGGATGTGACAGTCCCAGCGCACCTGCCGGCGTCTCATCGAAGGTAAGCGGAGTCGGGGACCTGCGATTCAGATTCAGATTCTGCAAAAAATACCAACGGTGGCACTTTCTGTATGTAATATGCCTACACTCTGGATAGCTGAGGTTGCCCTTTAAGTATGCGTTTTGCATTGTATTGTCCGATATTGGGGAGATGGTACCACATTGCAAAGGCTTTATGCAAAGGAGTCAGCAGGGGTGGGAAAGTTTACGCGGTGCAGAAGAGCCACATGCGCCCGGTGGTCGAGTCCGGTTTTAAGCACTGCCGAAAGAGCAGCTTTTCACGTGGTTTGCGCACAAGTACACCTTAAATGTACACTGCCAAGTCTTTACACCGTAAAACCGAACTGTTATCGCAGGGGGAAAGCGCATTTTTCCCCTTGCAGCGCTTCAACACAATTACTTTGCTGTAAGAAGGGCATGAGAAAAGCTTAACTACACAATAGACTCAGTGGGGGCTCAGTTAGCTCTGGATGCGGGAGAGCAGACGACTGGATTTTGAATATGAATTCCCATTGAAAAAAACTTTAATAATAAAAAACGGAAAGCTTATGAGACAGAAGGATGGAAAATAACCGTCTCCAGAAATCAGCCCGTGATAATAGCGTGTTTGGAAACTTTTAACTTGTTTGTTTTTAACTTTCTAAGCTAGTTTTCCATGAACAGACAGAAAAATAACCAGAAATTGCTTTTCTGCGAGTGCTATTAAACGTCTTATTAAGGTCGCCCTCTTTGCCTAAGCAGAGTACGATGGAGCTGTTTTGTATCGGAATTGCTTGCAATTCACTGCCACAGTAAATGTTTATGGGGTTTCTTTGAAAAAAGCTTCTCCTTAGAATCACATCAAAGAGGTCTTCAGATGAATTCTGTCTCAAACAATTGCTTCATTCTACACACAGCCCCAACCTCACCCTGTCCCCCCCATCCGCCT
>JAODJU010000138.1:19335939-19352583 GCA_026776725.1 Gnathonemus echidnorhynchus | reverse complement strand
GTCAACAGCTGTTGCAGCTGGGAGTGTGAGTAGTCAATCAAGCAGGCCCTGGGGTGTGGGGGGGGGGGGGCTGGCAGGCGGCGTAACAGCAGCTATGCTGGCGAGTGGAGAAGCGACGACTCGGGATAATTCAGGGCTCTCCTTCCTGGGAATAACGCTGAGGTCTTAACTACCAAAACCAACGTGGGGAGATGGGCGAGGTCCAGGAAATATGTCGTCTCTTGCTCTGGAAATGATTTCGGCTTCATGTGTTGCTTTCTAGGGGTTTAGGAGAGCAGGGACATGATTATGGTTTGGCATTAGGACCTTACAGGGAGCGTATCTGAGCGCCCTTCTCTTCGGGCTGTTCATTAGGAATGTTTGAGGGAGGTTTCTCCAGAGTGTGGCTGCTCCCTGCCTCTGAAAGGGCAGCTAAACAAACAAAGTGTCTTTCAGGAGAAGCTCCTGGGGGCTTTTTGAAGCCGCGGGGCTCAGTTCAGGTGAGGCAGCAGCCAGCGGCCTCTTCGGCGTGACGAAAGGCACGTTAATTACAAGGTTGTCTTGCCATCTTCTTGTCCCCCTCCCACTCCCCCCCCCCACAGGGCTCAACAGGTCTGCCTCTGACACCGAGCACCGACGGGACAGCCATGCCCGGGCCGCGCCCCAGTCTCCCAAATCAGCTGCCGCGTCCCCTAAACAGCAGTTTGTGCTCCCGACAGCGCCCCCTGCTGACGGCACTCTGCATCTGCCCAGACTAGTGTCAGAGGTTAATCAGGATTTATTGTCATCGGGGGCTGTCGTCCTGCCAGGTAAGTGACAGAAGGGCACACGCCTCATGGCAATATAACGACATGGGCCAGATTTTGCTCTGTTTCGACAAATTCATTGAAAATTTGATAATCGGATAACATTAGCTTTAGAGATTCATTTATCCCTGGCTGAAAATGTGCCATTTGTATTAGCATGCAGCTAACGCCCTGATAATGCTGTAGAAGTGTGAAGCTATAGTTGATGTTCTGTTTTGTTTGGGGACAGCAGGTGACCACATTATTCTAGCTGCTGAATTTACCGTTTTGTCGCCATAGGTAACCGTGACCGCAGCGGTCGAGCTCTGTTACAGGTGTGCACTCGCAACGCAGTCTGGACACGTGAGGCATTCACAGCCAAAGAAATGGCCTCTCTGATTGGCTACTACTACACCACGCTCCGGTAAGCAGCGAGGTCACATGACTGTTCCTCTAGTAGAGACGCTGTGAGTCAGTGACTGGGGATTTTACACTCGGACATTGTACAATGATCAGCAAATCTAGTGTGAAGAAGCTGTTGGTTTTAGCTGCTCTGGCGGATCTCTAAATGGCTGCTCCTCCTGCGCTTTCAGGAGGGACTGGAGGGAGCAGGGTCTGACCTTCCTGGTGGACACTCGCAGACAGCAGCCCAGTTCCATTCTGCTCTCGTCTCTGTCAGAAATCCAGGTAAATAGCTGGTTAGCAGACGGCTGCCTTTCCTCACCAGCTGTCCCGTCCCGAGAGTCAGTCCCCTCCAGGACCCTTGGGGTGTAGCTAGGAATTCTGGGCCCCCTAAACGTCCCCTTATCCCTCATACTAAGGTTGCCATTTTCAATCTGAGGAAATGCGGGTCCCTGATAGAATTTGCAGAGCAGCGGGAGGAATCTGAATTATAACGATGGGATAAAATTTCCCGAGCGTGTAAACGATAATTTTTTGTGTATAGGAGCCCCTATAAAGTGCTGGGCCTCCTCAGTCTGCCAGGGTGTCCATGCCCCCCCAGTTCTGACCCCCTGCCTACTGTTTCACTGCATTTCCTGTAAATGGCTGCCCCGAGAGCCTGGGGGTGTCTGCCCTGGGGTGTCTGCGGGGCCGCGGACTGGGTGTAACTGACCAGGGCTCACAGACTCTGACTGGAGGGGAGAAGAGGATCTCTTCTCTGTGACGGCACCAGCTTTACGTTCACTAATGATTACAATTTTAAATATTACTGTATTTTGTTTATTCCTTATTTCCTCTCAATAAATTCAGAATTTGCAAAAAACTGTACAGTGCCTTTTTGTATTCTCAGAACTCACTAACATGCTTCCCGGGTCCATGTGGTGACCTTCCGGCACATTCTCTTTCCATTCCAGGCATTGATGCCTAATGCACTTTACTTGGTCCTGTTTCTTGTGGACAAGGAAGCCGCATCCAGGCTGGAGAGGGACCTCCTGGTTCAGGTAATGAGGGCGTCATGCTGTAGATATCTGACTGCTGTTCAGACGGGATCCTGTCAATGTGCCTTAGCTCATTCAGACGGGGTTCAAAGTGCTTTATTCCTGGAAGCGTCACCCTTGGTGACACGGTGGGGTGTGTCGACAGGAGAACGACACGTCACTTTGCGATCACCGGTGTGGTAAATGTGTGAGCTGTGTCAGCAAGTTCTGGAGCCCTCCTGAAATGAGGCGTCATTCGTCAGGGCATGACTATGAGCTGGTACTCTGGGCCCACATTAGGGATAGGGGTTAGCAAGGCATAAGCCAGCTAAGCAGCTGCTTGGGTCCCAGCGGCCACCAGGGGGCCCCCTCCTCTGATAAGCCTGTCTGAATGGGACTGAAGATGAGAAATGACAACTAGATTAATCAAATTTCACTTAGTTCTCCGCCAAGTGCTGGGCCAGCTCTGCTCTGCCCTGTTGGTGGTCGTTTACAGTAATCACAGTAGCAATTACAATTACACTAATTACAGTAGTAATTACAGTGCTTTTTGTGTCATAATTTCAATCCTTTCCATTCTCTGGCCTTTATTTGTAAACTGTGATCACCCTGAGTTTTAACTCAAGCCGTGACTCGACCTCGTAAGTCCTAGATGAGAGTGGAGGAGTGTTACGTGAGCCGTCGTGTGTGGTGCCCCCCCCCGCAGTACGAGCTGCTGACCTCCCTGAAGGCTCTGCACAAGCACGTGGACCCCAGCCAGCTCACCCGGGACCTGGAGGGCAGCTTCACGTACGACCACAGTCACTGGCTCCAGTTTAGAAGGGTAGGGGTCCCCAGTCACCAAAGACGTCACATGAAAGCTCAGTTGTGCCCCTTTTAAGGAGCTGTGAACTGCTTCCTTATTTTAACCACACTGTGTGGAACCCGCAGAAAATCGAACCCTTCGCCGGCAGCTGCAGGTCGGCTGTCTCCTCCCTCCGGGGCTCCATCGCCAGCCTCAACACCAGCGGCAAACTGCACACTTCAAAGGTCGGCTGCCATGGAAACAGGTTACCCGGGTGCTGGGGCAGCTTGGGGTGGTGTTCCTGTGAGAGCAAAAGTCTCACACACTAACCCAGATAAAATTAAATGTGAAAAATGCTGTAAGTGCGGTTAGGAGATAAATTACAGATACTTATCACTTCTATTAGTAGTTCTGTTACAGCTCTCCGTTTTAAAAGTGTTTAACAGCTGCATGAAAAAATAAAACATGGAAGTAACCGATGGAGGTCCTTTCCTGTAGGACGTAGCAGAGGTCATTGAGCGTCAGAGGAGCCTGATGAAGATCGTGCTGGACGACACGCACCTCAACCGACTCCGACTGGAGGGCGGAACCGTGCTGGCCCGCATCAGGAAGGAGGAGGCCAGTGAAAACGACAGCTACAGGTACTGAGCTGCCTCTGGAGAAGAGGCAGTACATGAAGGTGACCACCTCTGGAGTGAAATAATCTGAATATCTTAGATGAATTAAAAGGCCTCAAACGTACTTTTACTGCCTTCCATTAGGGATGCAGTCGACATGGTGAACATGCTGTACAACCAAGTAGACGAGGAGGTCCACAAATTGGTCATCCTCTCCAACAAGTCCCTGAAACAGCTGGAGAGCCTCCTGGAGGTCCGCAAGTTTGAAGAGGGGAGCGACCAAGTGAGACCATAGTTATACATGTGCATACACACATATATATAATGTGCCAGTCTGGGCACACCTGCCAAAAATCATTTGTTTTTCAGCAGTGAAAAACTCAGTGTGGCCATTCCAGGTAGCCACATCAGGAAGCTGCTTGAAAGAATGTCAAGAGTCTGTAATGCTTGTCATCAAATCAAAAGGAGCGTTAAGACTAAAAGTCTAAAATCTGAGAAAATGTTGAGATCGTTTCAGTGTTTGATATGTATTACTTCATTGTGAATAACATCTAAAATAGAGACAAATGCATTAAAAGCAGGTGTGTCCAGAATTTTGACTAGTACTGTATGTATAAGATGTGTATCCATTAATCATTGAAGTGCGACTTGTTGGATATCATCGATTCTGCACACCTCCAGGGTTGGGGGTTTATGGCCAACATGGCCCTGCCCTGGGTGTGCTGGGGTTTACCTGTCCAGTTTCCTCCTGCAGTCCAAAGGCCCGAGCTAGCATCCGCTCCGAGGTAGTCCCCTAGGCTGCCCCGGTCAGGCTCCTGCCCACACCATCACCCTGTACTCAATAGGTGGATGGAAGTTGGGTGGATGTATTTATTGTATAAGTAGGAATGTATAAACAGATCTAACCGTCACTCTCCAGATCAGACTATGGTTCAGCGTCGAGGGAGAGAAGCACCTCACCTCCCTGGACTCCGTTAACCTGTCGCTCAGTGACCTCCGACAGATGAAGCAGGACATGGGCTCCTTCTTCGAAGAGGCAGCGGTAAATTGCCTCCTCCCGCATGATCTCCAGTAGCACTCTTCACGTTCTTCATGTCACATAATGTACCAAACATGGTTACACGTCCTTGGTTCCCAGAACCTTCATACTTATATCTAAACCAGAGCATGACCCCGCTTGGAAAATGTGTTCACCCTCCTCTTAATTGTAGAAAAATAAGCCTTGCTGAGCTCGTTTGTGGCTCTGCTATTATTTGCTATTATCTGCTATTATCACTGGATCTGCTTGTAAATGTGTCTATTTATCCTGTAGCTACATTTAGGCTAACAGTTCCCTGAAACCTGCCTACTCTTAAATGTGTCTACTAATGAGAACGTGACGTAAACATCAGGACTTGAAGATTTTCGGACGTAGTTGCCATGTCTCATCTTCTGCCACAGGAACACCAAAAGTACGGTCAGCAGCTGATCAGAGATTCCACGGCCGTGCCCAGCTCATCCCTGTTGGACTTCAAGCAGTACCTTGGCACCGTATTGGGTCGCATGGAAAGGCGCAATGCTGAACTTGACGTCCTGCTCAACCTGTACGAGTTCTACGACTCGGTGGGCATGTCGAACATCTGGAACTCCTAAGACTTTTGCGTGATTCTGCATTTCCGTGTAGTCTGTCCATTTCTTTTGCAGTGTTAAAGAAAGGATTCCTTTTGAATAAAGTACTTCAGCCTTCAACAAGAAACAATGGCAATTTTCTTTGATTCCTTTTACAAGTGTAAAATATGTTCATTATTAGGTCTAATACATGATCCCTTACAGGTTGATCAGTGGATGGATCATTGCCAGAACTACTTCCAACATCTGAGCATGGAGAGCAGCAGCGCCCCCTGTCCTTCAGCGGTGGTCCAGGTGCTGCAGGACTACCACCACGAGGCCTCCAAGTTCTCCCCGGAGAACTTCAGCTCCCTCAATGAGATGGTGCTGAACCTCAGCAGTGAGCGTGAGCTCGGTCAATGGAACAACATCTGGCAGAAGTGCCAGAAGACGCGGCAGCAGCTGGAGGAGGTTCTGTCCAAAGCCGTGGCAGACCTGAAACTCCCTGTGGCAACCGCTGGGCCCTCAGCTGTGGCTACCTGCTTGCTGCCCAGCATGGCACCTTCGGAATCCAATGCCATGTCTGCCTTGGACCACGAGGACACCAAGGCCCCCTCTCCGGGCCCTTTCTCCAAGAGCCAGTCCACATTGTCCTCGGTCCTGTCTCCGGTTTCCCCCGGCTCACCTGGGAGCGACACGTTGGGTCTGTGCCCGTCTGTGTTCGACGACACGGACAGCGACTGTACCGTGGACTCGTCCGCCTCCTGCCAGTCTGAGCCGGTGGTCTCTCACGCCACGCGGCACCGCAAGCAACCGCTCAAGAAGATCATGAAGAAGACGATGAGCTACGACCTGTCCACTCGGGACGGCCTGCACGGTTACACTGGCGTCTACATCAAGGGGCTGGAGGTGGCCCACAACGTGTGCGCAGACAAGAGGCTGCAGCGGCCCGATGTCAAGAGCCCCCCACTGGGCCGCAGTCGCAGCATGTCCTCCCCCCCTGGGGTCAGCTACATGCAGCAGGAGGAGGACTCTCGAAAGCAGAGCAAGTAAGGACTCTTTAGCATCGACTCATATAGAATTGGAGGGCCCACCATAGGGTGACCACATAATCCAGGGGGGGGCACAATGGGCCAGGACAGGGTTTGTAAACTACCATTTTAATTAAAACGACTTGGATTTCACTTTGGCTGGTCATGCTGTCTGCTGATTGGTCAGTCTTATAATCATGCATGAATCACTAATGTCAATGTGAAACTGCCGGATGAGTCTTTCAATCAAGGAAACAAACCAGTCAAAGCACAAGAAGAACTGAACTAATTAGCCAAACACATGGGCCTTTCAGTTTTAGAGCAGTTTGTAAAGCCTGAAGTAGCTCACAGTGTCACTCCTGACATGGATTAGGTGATCACCCCAGCCCAGCGGTGATGTCATTATACTGACCCAGGGATTTGAAGCAGTGACACAGCATCCTACCCACTGAGTCACACACCACCCATATTACTGGGTATGGGTGACATTCTTATTTATTGGGGTTTGAGTCCCCACAGCTCTTTGTGAGGGGATTGCATGTCGTTCTCGTGCAGAGTGTAAAAAAACATCCATTTTTGTGATCTGGTGTCTTTGCCTATGGTGTGTGGCCCACATGGGGCAAGAATGCCCTGGTTTACACTGTTTTTCTTCTGTGGCAGCGTAGCTTCCGTGGATGCAGAAATAACCTCTGGAATGTTCTGTGTTTCCTATAATTTGCATTTATGTAACAGTTAATTTTCATGTGTCTTTTGAAAGATATTCACTCTCTGCTTTAATATAGGTCTAAATACAGTAACATGCTTTGTAATTTAGTGTTGTAATTTTAAGAACAATGTCTATCAGACTGGCAATAACTTTCATTCCCAATGCAGGCCCAAAAATCAAGTGCCAGTACAAATATGGCACTTTAGTACTTTGCTTACGAAATTACAGAGGGTTCACGTGGTCCTTCTGTTTCTCGATAGCAAAGTCCAGCACATCATGGACGAGATGATCGCTACCGAGAGGGAATATGTGCGATCGCTCAGCTACATCATTGACAGCTACTTCCCCGAGATGGAGCGGCTGGACCTGCCGCAGGACCTGCGCGGAAAACGCAGCATCATCTTCGGCAACCTGGAGAAGCTGTGTGATTTTCACAGCCAGTACTTCCTTAAGGAGCTGGAGCACTGTGCCCACTCACCCCTGTCCATCAGCAGCTGCTTCCTGCGGCATGTGAGCCCCTCTTATGCTGTATCATACTATGCTCTACTAAGTATTGCTATGCCATGGCATGCTAGGCTATGCTATGCTATACTGTGCACTACTAAGGATTGCTATACTATGCCATGCTAGGCTATGCTATGACATGCTATGCTATACTATGTAATGCTATATTATTGGGGCAGGACGCAAAGTTAGGCATCATATTAACGCAAAAATGCACATGCAAGTATTCTGACTGTAGAAAGCAACCAGACCACATCAAGACCATTAGGGTCACAAGACCTGCCATTCTAACTGCCTCACGGTGTTCATATGAAGTGTGTTTAGATGGGAAAAAGATGAGAAAAGGCAGAGCATCTGAACGCATCGTCCTGTTCGACAGCAGTGGGTTTCTAGTGCCACTTGCTGTGAATTGACAGGCTAATGCTAAATAATGACATGTTTCCAAGCATCGAATTAATAACGGATCAAACTCATGGTGAAGAGTAAGGATAAAACGGACTATATCACCAGTCTGTCGTTCTTGGCAGGAGGATCAGTTCGGGATGTACGCCCTCTACAGCAAGAACAAGCCCCAGTCGGATGCATTGCTGGGGAGCCATGGAAATGGTTTCTTCAAGGTAGGCGGCCCGTCCGTCACTGTCGCACTTTGGTGGGACTTGGGCTCCTTCCTGGGCTTGTTCACCGACCGCCTGCCCTGCTCCCCAGAACAAGCAGCTGGAGCTGGGGGACAAGATGGACCTGGCCTCCTACCTGCTGAAGCCCATCCAGCGCATGAGCAAGTACGCCCTGTTGCTGAAGGACCTCATCAAGGAGTGCGGCCACTCGCAAGAGCAGGAGCTGAGCGACCTGCGCACCGCCGAGGAGATGGTCAAGTTCCAGCTGCGGCACGGCAACGACCTGCTGGCTATGGATGCCATCCGTGGATGTGATGTGAGCACGGGGGCAGGGTGGAGGCACTCGGGTGGGGCGGGCAACGGTGGGTACAGGCAACACCAGGGCTGTCGTTACAGATCTTGGGTCCCATGAAAGATGTGAAATCCACTCCTAAAAAGAGCCAAGTATTCTTATCCAACTTTCTAAGTCATTTTATCAACCATAATTGTTTTCAAAGTGGCTTTTAATATTACATTATTGTAGAGCACAAATCACACATGTCCCTCAGCCTTCAGAACGATGCCTTTATTGCCTGATGCCTTTATTGCCTGATGCCCTCCATGGCATGAACCTCTGCCTCGACCGGCAGGTGAACCTAAAGGAGCAAGGGCAGCTGCGATGTCAGGATGAATTCATTGTCTGGTGCGGGCGCAGGAAGTACCTCCGTCATGTCTTCCTGTTCGAGGACCTCATCCTCTTCAGCAAAACCAAGAAGATTGATGGTGGTTATGATATCTACATCTACAAGCAGTCCTACAAGGTACAGCCTCCTGGGACTCTGTAGAGGACATAATGTTTTTGCTCATATCTCTCATACTACAGATGCAGCTCTGCTAAGTCCCATGGTTTTTTACCATCCCAACATATATTTTGTTATTTTTTACCGTGTCTCAATAGGATAGAGGTCTTTGTGATAGATTAAATAAAAATTCCAGTTTTACGGTGATTTCAGGCACAGTAATACCCAGAAATGGTATTCTAGCTATTTTTGAAGCTTTGCCTCTTGTCACAATTACAGATGAAATAAGAGAAATGTACGTCCATCTTGTCCCCTGAGTGTCCATGCTGTCCCCTCAGACTGCTGAGATTGGCATGACAGAGAATGTCGGGGACAGCGGCCTGCGGTTCGAGATCTGGTTCCGGCGGCGGAAATCCCAGGACACCTTCATCTTACAGGCCAGCTCGGCAGAAGTGAAGGCCGCTTGGACGGCCATCATCGGCAAGATCCTGTGGAGGCAGGCTTTGCGAAACCGAGGTGAGAGTCTCATAGCTGTTGGGAATCTTTAGAAGCAGCTAATCACCCTAACATTCCACACCAACCAAATTAATAGTCAATTTAGGGTCTCAAACCATGCTGGTTTGGTAGTATAGACTCACATGCTACATTAAATGCAAATTGCTGTGCTACATATAGTTCTGCCATTGTTTGCTGAAGTCTTCACTTCTTAGTTATTGTAGCTTTGTTTTCATCTTCAGAGCTGCGGATGCAAGAAATGGTGTCCATGGGGATTGGAAACAAGCCTTACATGGACATAAAACCCAGCGAGGCCGCCATCAACGACCGAGCCATTGACTACATCATGAAGGGCTCAGGTATACTGCATCTCTGGCTGTTATTATCGAGAGCAGCCTGGCAATCAGCAGCTCATTTTAAGCTCTGTGCTTTCCCTCCGTTTCCATAACAATGACGAATCTCTACCCGTATCGCTGTGCACAGTGTCTCGAGTGTTTAGCTATCGAGCCAAAATACCGCCGTGTATCTCTGATACCTGGATCTCTGACTGATTCTGAATAGTGTCCATGGCGCCGGAGGTCACGGTTTGTGTAAAGACGGCCTTTACGGCTTAAATACCTGGAGACACGTGGGCGGACTCAAAGAGAACCAGACAGTCTGGAGAATTTCACAGCCCATTGCCGTAGGTGGGAGTGGTTAGCTCCCTGATTCACTGTTTTGTCTCCGGCGGTGAGTGCGATGTGGGTACCAGGACCTGCTTGATTTGCAGGTGTCCCACCCGCATGTAAATATCCGGAAGTAATTGAGCACCATGCAGACTATGACTGTGGTGAGATTGAAAAGGTCTGACAAGTTATTTTTGCAGAGGAAAAACACGAAGGTGTTTCCCATTCTGCTCCTCGGGGACCAGCACTAAGGGCTATTTTACAACAATAATGAAAGGATTTAATGAAGTTCTGTGGCCATCACCACTGGAATGTCTGAATCCTCTGTCCCTGTCATGCTGTCTTTTATCCCTTAACTCATCTCGTACTTGTTTACAGAGTCCCGCAGCCGGGCCTCCATCGCCGTGTCCACGTTCGACCACTCCACCCCCTTCAAGAGGCCGCACTCCACCATCTCCAACAGCAGCACCTCGTCCTCCAGCAGCCAGTCCTCGTCTTCCCTGCTGGGCTCCCTCAACCTCCACCTGTACCCCTCCCCTGCCCACCCGCTCCCCGGGGCGTCCTTCGGGCACTGGCCGTACGACTGCATCGAGGAGGACGAGCTGGAGCAGGACAGCGCCAGCCAGCCCTCCATGGGTGCGTGACCAGTGAGATACAGGAGGGGTTCTACAAGCGAGCCGCGTGTTACACACGTTTATCGTTCTCTCTGTCTTTCTTTCTTTCTCGTTTGTGTGCTGATCCCAGTCACTGAGAGCTCCGAGACGTCCTCCCAGGGCACGTCCAGCGACAGTGTGACGGGGCTCAATGGCCTCGCGCTCCCAGCCGGCCCCAGTGCTCCCATGGATACCTTCTCCAGCGACACGACCTCCCTCCCGTGCTCATCCTCGTCCTCCCCCCGGCAGGGGCCTCCACGGTCCCTGTTTCAGAAGGACCAGGACCTCCAGCAGCAGAGCAACAACTTCATTATGGCAGTAAGTGTCTCCTCCTGCCTCTCTGCTGCCCCCTGGTGGCCAGCTGACACGGTACCAACGCTTGAACCGGTAACAGCAATCCGCGTTTCAGGTGCCGGCTACTACCTGTCGTGTAACTGGAAACAGAACAGAGTCCTGTGTTGCGCTGAATTGCTTCCTGACGACCCCTCGGCCCAATCCCGTCTCTCTGCAAAGCTAAAGCTCTCATTGGTCCATCTGACCACATTCTGTTCTGTTTTTTTACCAGAGCGAGACATCTCATATAACAATAGGCCTCTCGACAGCCGTCTGACCCAAAGGGTTAGCTCAGTAAGTATCTGGTCTCATCAGACTCTGTTCTGTTTGGTTCCAATCTCCATTAAACCAAAAGGCTCCTCTTCCACCTCTTCCTACTAATATGTGTACATGGGTGGGTATGTTTTTAAGCTTTTAGGAAATCTGATCATTCTTGACCCTTGTTGATTGTTGGTTTGTGCAGTCAGGGTTGAGTTGACTAGGGATTCCTTTGTTTTGTCTCAGAAGTCATTGCACTTTCAGTCCTATCTGAATGCTTAAAGTGTTCTAGATATTGTGTAATTCTGTCCCATAAATATGTTCTCTTACGTGAGGTAATAATAATCAATACTTTAGGCCACTTATATATTCTAACTTATATAATTACTGTATAATATTACTTATACCTGGACATGGTCTTATAATTGTGAGTTTATCTTCTGTAAACTCAATGCATGATTGGGTTCCTTTTGTTATATATATGGTTTTATCATCGTGTTAATATCTACTGTTTATGACATATGATATTTATTCATTTACAACTTGTTAAAGTCATGTTAATGAGAGAGAAAATTTTATTTTAAGATCACTATTACTATATTAAGTATTGACTTATTTTAGCTTATGGGAGTTTGACTTACACAAAAATGTTCTGAGGGCAGAAGGAAAACTGATTGGTTCAGAGAGGTAACTAATCAGATTGTAGAGGAGGTGGGTCCAAGCAACTACAGGCGGTGAAACCAACCAATCAGATGACCCAATAATTTTTCCTTCTGCCCTCAGAAAATTTTTGTGTAAGTAAAACTCCCACGAGCAAGATTTTAGGCCAGGTGGTTTTTGTCGTAATTTTGAGGTCGGGAATAAAGAGGATTATGTTTCTATGTGGTGTGCTATCTTATGATACCCTGTCGTCTGTTTTCTCTAGCTATGAAGCCACTGGAATACAGCTGAACTGCTCTACAGGTTGGTCGACCTGAGAAACAAGAAGCCGATTTGAGCCGAGGACACGTGACTCATGGGAACACTGAGCCTCACCTTGCTGTGACTCACGGGAACACTGAGCCTCACCTTGCTGTGACTCTTATTTCATCAGGAATTACTTTTTTGGGGGCATATATGATAATTATGTATTATAAATGAAAAATCTAATGTCTATGCAGTACTAAAAAAAGAAATGCTGGTACGTTAAGAAATGTATATTGGATTAGCTAACTAGTGCTGTAATACTGTTTATAATGTAGATGAGCTTGTTTTATTTCGTTTACAAGGAATAAAAGAGCAACCATAACAAGATGCGTATCACCTTTAGTCGTCAGTGAAGAGTTCTTCTGGTGAAGTGGAACTATTTTCGCTGATTTGTGTAACGTTTAGTGGTAGTAATGACATTGCTTGGCTGTACATAGTATTAAACGTGATTAAAACAGAAGGAGCGTGAAGGCTGCCTGTCTTTCGGAGAGGAGCTGCGAGGCGGCGCTGGGCAGGTTCCTGATCCATTTCACAGGCCCTGATCTGTAGCTGAAAACATGGCTATGATGAGCCTGGTAGGGAGACCCAATTGGACCTGATCCGTTCAGCCTTTATTCATTCATTCTGCCAGTGCAGGGGGGAGCAGATGGGACTGAGATTTAGCCCCCTCCCACTAGCGAATCTGAGTCTGAAGCATGGTCATTCTCCCTCCATTCATTTGTCCTATGCAGAGTGGCGGGGGTCCGGGGTCTATGCTGGGTGCTGCTGGACCCCTTTTACTGGGGCACAGACCCCAGTACTGATTTGCACCTTACGGTCCGAGTCGTATGCTGTGGCGGAGACATTGCCATCGTGTATGAGTACCAATGATAATGTGACAGGACTAAAGAAAGTTTTAAAATAATCTTATTTTGACAACGGAAGGATAATACAACAGTATAGCACATTTTATATACACAAAGCAGGCATTGAAGGTAAAAATTGCGGTTTGGGGGGGGGGGGGCGCTGTGCCCCAATAGAGCTTTATGTCTAGCAAGAGGCTTATTATCGCTAATGAATTCTAGACTATAAGAAAACATTTTTGCAAATAAAATACAAACATTTCACTACAGCTAAACAAAAGCATTAAATATTGCTTCTGAAATAAAAAATATATGTTAAATACTTTCTCTTACCATTTTAATACTAATTAGCTAAAGTAATGATTTGTTTGTTTTTCCTAATTGGAAATAATTTAAGGAAATATAATCCAGCATATTGTCTTCAGAAGACCATTAATTTTACCTGGATCATGCTTTGCCCTTTTTAAGGACATTACAGTAGTACATAATACACTGTACCCTGCGTGTTCTTTCAGGCTATCCCTAGAAATAAAATTACTAAAACTTAACAGGAAACTAAAATATATAAATGGTAAATAGAATAATATCTTTTAAATAAAAATAAAACCACACTGAAAACGAACTAAAACTAAACTAGATGTCAAATGAAGATTGAAAATAATATAAAAATAAAGACTGAATTATATGTAAACAGGTGTAGTGATAGCGGTTTGAAGCGAGGCGCTCTGGAGCCGTCGGCGGTCTGCGCGCTCTCCCGCTTCTCTGCACACGCCGGCGGTCTGCGCGCTCTCCCGCTTCTCTGCACATCAAGCGTCGTCTCACGGTCTGAAAGGGGAAGTCGCAGCTTGGGGCTTGTGAGAGAGCGTGCTGCTTCTCGCTTTCAGTTCACGCCTGTTCATTCTGGTGGTGACCACAGCAGGCGTGAACGTTGGCCAAAAGATCATTTTGAGAAGGATGTGTGATGTACGGGCAAATACACGGACCAAAGCGAAAAAATGTTTTTGCAAACGTACTGCTGTCAAATTTTGTGTATTTATACAAGTTTATTTTTTTTATCACAATATTATTTATATGTATACATAACATTCATTTGATGTGTACAAGATCCATTGTTCCAAAGTGTACATTGACTTAGTCAATTTAACAGAATTAACACAATGGAATTTGAGCTCATGAAAAGAACCAGTGAACCCACACATTGCAAAAAAAAAAAAAAAAAAAAGATTTTCAAGTCACAAGATAAATGATTTCATTATTAGATCCCATTCTCTAAGTGTAAATAGTTTTTACTAAAAGAGGAAGCATCTCGTATTTGACAACATCAAAATATATTTTAACAGATTTCCTGAGCAACTAAACTTACAGAACACAAGAAGTGAATCATCCATGGTCTGTACATTTTCACTTCTTATTGGAGCAAAATCTGCTTATTGGAACAGCGTTCCTGGGGAGAATCACAAAGCATTAGCAGGCAGGAGCTACAAAACTGCAAACGTGAAGGTTCCACCAGAAGAGAGCGGTGGGATTGGCCCTGAAGACAGCCTTTGCAGCTACTCCATGGTGCTGTCTTTCTCCTTATTGCGCTCCACGTGCAGCAGGTACAGAAGAACAGCAGTGACGATCATCTCCACCAGCGTTACGCCCAGGATGATCCCTTGCACACGCATGACCCCCTGTGGAAAAGACCAGCTTACATATGTCACAGCTCGAACTTCCAGTACCAGCATGCATGACTGTGAAACGCACGTGATGGATTTTTAAGATGTATATTTCTGAAACACAGACTCAGTTGTTACTCTTGCATGAGATATGTTCATATTTTAGTTGTTTTTATAAATTCTCACTTTAATAAGCCGGTATTATTCTGTCTATTAGTGTTGCACTGGGGGTGGCTCAGTGAGTAACATTACCTCACACATCTGCACATATTGGTAGCTTGAATGTTGTTCCCGTGTCCCACAGGCTTCCCCCTGCAGTCCAAACACACATAGTGAGGGCCCTGTGATGAACTGGCGTCCTATCCAGTTTGTACACCAGCCATGTGCCATGTCCCCCCCCCCCATTGACCCTGAACAGGATAAGTAAATGAAAAGAAGGGCTATTCTGTTCTCTTTGAGGTATTTTCAGGTTTTCGCTAATGTTGCCATAAAGTTCAGTTTTCCTTTTTTGTTTTAATTTGGGCATTTTTGTCTTTCTTTGTGATCTGATAAAGGGGAGAAAATGTAAGTTTGAAAATTACCCGACTTGAATTCCAGAAGTGCATATCAATGGACAACAGTATGACTCCAATCCCAGCAACCAGAAAACTGCCAATATTAACAACATAGGAGACCTGGGAGAAATGACCAAAAAATCCATTATTCTTGCTAAGTACATACAAGTGTGTGCCTCCAGAAATCAAATAAAATCAGTTATACTTCCAGTATTTTTTTTTTACATTAGATTCTAGTTTCACGATTTGCTTGAAAATATATGGCCTGCTTTCACATTGAAGTACCATTAATGACCATGATGAATTGCACCAAACACCAAATGAAAGCGGTTTGCATTATACAGAGCTAACTGTACAATGTTTGCATGTATTATTATACAGTGGATCAAAATTAGAGAAGTGACATTTTTGTATAGGTTACAAAGTGACAGCTTATACCAAAATTCCAAGTTATTCTAACATGAATAGAAGGCATGTATTTTAATCATATTTCATCAGTGAAAACTATCACAAAATAAAAGGTTAAACAAGAAATTCATAGAAGGTCTGCAATCACAATTAGAGTGGCTATACTTGAGTTTTTGGTTATAATCTGAAATATCTCGGTATATCTGGCAACCCCAGTTTATTTGGCAACATTGTTTGGCATTTTGCAAGATGGTGGGCCTCTCCAAGGTGACGAAACCCTGTGAACACCAGGTTCTTCAGGTGAAGGCCGAGGGGATAACTCTAAGTCATTGAAGGAGAAGTTAGTCATTCAAAGAGGTTCATATCTCAAACACTGAAGCTGTACAAAAAAGTTAATTTAAGTGCCATCAAAGGCAGGTCACCCACGTAAGATGATTGTGCAATAGATCAGGATGATGGGGAGACTCTCAGTAGGGGATCAGTTCAACACCACAGATGGAACTGCTCACCAAATCAGTCCTAGACAGGGCAAGAATTTACCTTGACAGGGTCCCGTCGTCTGAGACAATATGGACTAAAAGCCCTCAGCAGTGACCAAGGAGAATAAGAAGGCCAGACTAATGGTTTGATGAAAGTGATGAAAGTGAGTTTAACTTTACTGGTTCAGATGGGAAACATCATGTGCGAGATTAAATTGGGGAGAGACTCCACCAAAAGTGTGTGAAGAACTCAGTAAAGTTCAGAGGAGTAAGAGTTATGGTGTGGGGTATGTTCTCAGGAGTCAGGCCCCTCACACGGTTACATGGCAAGGTGAATGATGGGTATCATATGGCTACATGGTAAGGTGAATGATGAGTATCATATGGCTACATGGCAAGGTGAATGATGGGTATCATATGGCTACATGGCAAGGTGAATGATGGGTATCATATGCACAATAAATATTCTACGTTCATGACTACTTTGAAATGTTTTAACAGTTTACTATACAACTTCCTGCTGCAAAGC
>JAODJU010000138.1:19311859-19326506 GCA_026776725.1 Gnathonemus echidnorhynchus | reverse complement strand
TATATGTGTGTATATATATATATATATATATATATATATATACACATACTGTATAACTGTGTATACGGTATATATATACAGCCCATCCTCCTTGGGTTGGTACCAAGCAGTACAAGTATAAAGACAATCTTGATGATATGCCTGAGATTTTAGTTATATATTTTTTACTTAAAGAATTTTGTATAATATCAAGATTTCCTTTTATGCATAAACAGAATTTTTAGAGCTGAAGTTAATGTTGTTGTCTCAGGGCGCCCTCTGCTGGAATGGAGGTTCATCTTTCAGCTTGGGCTTGGAAAAATATCCCATGTTTTACCCTGATATTTGCAGAAAATCTTGCCAAGTTAGTGCTGCTTGGAGCCGGTCTGGAGAGCAGGTAGACCATGCTGGGTTTTTGGGAAAAGCCAACAGTCGGTACGTTTGGACATGTGCTCTATATATTCATTTCCAGCCTTTTTAATGCATCACTGGGTCTATGTATACATTTATATTTTAAGGTAACGGGCAAATAAACAACATAGTTTGCTGATATACATATATATATATCTTATGAAAGCTTAGGGAAATATCCATCCATCCATCCATCCATCCATCTATCCATCCATCCATCCATCCATCCATCCATCCATCCATCCATCCATCCATCCATCCATTATCTACCGCATCTTGGGCCACAGGATGTGCACCCTGTGATGGACTGGCATCCAGTGCAAGGTGCACCACTGGCCTGTGATTTTTGGGCCAGGCCCCAGATCACCTCTGGGACCCTGTACTGGGACCCTGCACTGGATTAGTGGTTGGAAGATTCATATACGAATGTGGGGCTTGTGATACTGTGCTAAGGAAAGACAATAAAGATGAGATAGAAAGGTTGGCTTTGGTTGCACTGGAGATACCGATAGCATCCGATTTTAATGCTTAACAGAAATGAGTGATGCCGGTTTTGATGTTTGACATCAATGAGTGCAAGTGTGCGTCGACAGAGAGTGAAGATGCTAACTGGGTGCTAACTGGATGCTAACTGGGAGACGCGCTTCCACGGCAGATACAGGGGCTGACGAGATGACACTCCAGTCCGCTGGAGACTGAAGGGCTTTTCTCGCTGCGCTGTCGGCAGTCTGTCTCTCAAATGTCCGCTCTCTCACCAACAACTAGTACTAGGTATTAGGACTAATATGGACTATGCAAATATTTCTGTATTCTGCTTTGTGGAAACTTGGCTTAGCTTGGACATACCAGACAATGCTGTTCAGATGCTTGGATACCTACTGCTCTGAGCGGATTGCACCAACACACTGTGCAGTAAATCACATGGTGGCGGCCTGTGCACGTTTGTAAACAATGGATGGTGTCGCGATGTTTTCAACATTTTCTGCGTTTGTCCTGCCGACTTAGAAGCTCTTTTCATTTAGCGCAAGCCATTTGGGGGCAGCGTGTGGCTCAGTGGGCTAGGCTGTGTGCCTGTAATCACAAGGTTGCTGGTTCAAGCCCAGCCTCAGCACATGTGGGGGTCCTTGAGCAAGGCCCTTAACCCCCAGCTTCCTGGGTGCCCCACCAGCAGGTGGCTGCCCTTTGTGGACAGCTTCCTCTGCAAAGAGCAAGTTGAGGGAGGCATGAGAAGAATTTCCCCACAGGGATTAATAAAGTGTCAATTATTATTATTTAATTTGCCCATTGTATTATTTTGGTTGGAGTTTACATTCCACCCAGGGCAAGTGCTCAGAGTGCACAGAGACTGGTAACTGATCATATTCATGATCTGGAAAATAATTTCCCAAGTACTGTTATTTACGTCAAGCGGGATTTTAACCACAGCAACTTAAATCATGATCTAAGCACCACCAACTGATCAGCTGGCCCACGTGGGAGGACTGACCCCCAGATGTCCCACATTAAAGGTGCATACCACCATGACCCCCGTGCATTCAGACCACACCATGATCATGCTTGTGCCCAGTAGCCAACTGTCAGTCAGCTGTGGACTCCTGAGGCTGTTGGGGAACTAAGGGACTGCCTAAGCCGTGGAAGGTTGTTGTAGCAGCTTGGATGAATATGCTGACATTGGTACACTGTACATTTCCTTCTGTGAAGATGTGTGCCTCCCGGAAAAGAATATAGTCAGATACAATAGCGGCAAGCTGTGGTTAATCAAGGAGCTGAGAGTTTTCAGATTTGCAAAGGATCACGCCTACAAAATCGGTTACAAGGAAGAATGCAGGATTGCAATAGCAGTTCAACCAAGCAATGAATGTCTCCAAAGGTGCCTACAAGAACAGACTAGAGAGGGGCCTCTCCAATACCAACAGCTGGGCCATCTGGAGCTCTTTGCAGGAAATTACCAACTTCAAACAGAGCAGACACCAAGCCTCACTCACCCTCACCCCCACCTTGGCCAACCACCTCACTGTTGGTTTGACAAACAACCACTATTTCTCACCTTCCTGATGCCGGCCGATCTCAAGTCCATCACAGACACCCTCACAGTCTTCAAAACAAATCCATCAAAACAGTGGATTTTTCAGATGACACAAACGCAGTAGGACTCATTTTCCAGTAATGATGTGACCTATCACAGAGAAGTGGGCTGTCTTGTCGTTCGATGTGCCAGAGACAACCTGGAATTCAATGTTGTCTAGACAACAGAAATCAGAGTTATCTTCTGTTGCCAACCCTCTGCCTGCCCTCCCCCTGGAAATTAATGGTCAGGCGGTGACTGTGGTGGAGACCAGTATCACCAACACATTGTAATGGGACATGCAAGTCACCTCCATCATCAGAAAAGCCCAGAAATGACTTTCTTCATAGGTTAATTGAAGAAGCTCATGACATCCTCCATCACTGCCTGGTTTCCTGCTGCCTCTACTCTCTCCAAAACCAGGTTACAATGTGAGGTCTGCTCAACTGAGAAAATCAGGCTTTTTCACGCAATTCCTACAGCTTCTTTCCTGCAGCCAACCAGCTCTTATATTCACTCGCCAAGGACCTTAGAAATCCAGATGAAATCCACTCACCCAGGGACAAATCCCCTCTTCCCTTGCCTGACATTTTACCTCTGTGGTCTAATTGCACTATTTATCATTTTACAGTCTTTTTTGCTTCGCTGGATCACTTGCACATTGTCCATACTAGGTTTCATTGCACCTGCAGCCATTTTTTCACATGGTACTCTGCTGTTATTTATTGTTTTAAGGCGTCTTGCACTGTGTGCTCTGTGGAATTGTCTTCCGTTACTCTATTCTATTGCATCTTTAGTTTTGCACATATATGTTCTGTGAAGTGTTTCTAATATGTTCTGTGAAGTGTTTCTATGAATTTCTTGCAGTTTTGTCCTGTAATACATGTTTGTCAGCGCACCACAAACGATTCTGCTATGTCTATACATACTGGCAATAAAGGGTCGAGTCCTGAAGCTGCGTCACGGACTTTATGACCACAGTCTTTTTCTTTCTTTAACGAAACCAGTGAACCAGTGTCTGGAGTTAGTGAACTAAATTCCGTTTTAAAAAAGTCTCAACCGTGCGTTGCAAATTTACGAAGAAGAACTTTGCAATTGTTAAAGGAAAGGAATCGGGATGATTTAAAAGACACCACTAGTTTTGCGTATTCTAATGGTCTTCATGGTGATAATTAGAAACAACTACAAAAATAACACGAAGGGCCGCGCACGATGCGGGGGAGGGTACCGGAGGAGCGAGGGGGGGCAGAGCCGCCCGGCCGGTCCCTCCCTCCCAGAGACGCGCTGGGTGGGGTTAATGCGAGCGCCCTAAACGCTGAACTGTCCCCGTCTACTATTGCAGTCGGTGCGATCAAACTTTCCGATACTTTCGTTTATACCCTGTGCCTTGCTCAGTTTCTCCTCTCTCGACAGACCTACCTCAACAACTCCATTAATAGCTACGTAGTTTTTTTAAATTTATTATTTTGTTTATACGGTTTATTTATTTATGCAGGCTTTTGTATGCGGTCGCGGTTAGACAAGATCACACGTTTAGTATAAATCGTAATTAAGCGCAGATATTGCACTATATATTGTTCATTGACTTTGGCAGTAAAGATGCATACAACGCAGAAGGACACGACCTACACAAAGATATTTGTTGGGGGTCTTCCATATCACACTACGGACGCCAGCCTGAGGAAGTATTTTGAAGTTTTCGGGGATATCGAGGAGGCTGTTGTGATCACTGACAGGCAGACGGGAAAGTCCAGGGGCTATGGATTTGTAAGTAATTATTTGAGGTTTATTTCTTTAACCGTAACCTCTACTTTTTTGGCATGACAAGGGAAAAAATTCTTACTGAATATGAACGATCATTTCGGCTAAACCGATTAATGAATGCTTTACACTGGTGACGATGAATGGCTTTAAAGTGAGGTCCAGTCTGCAGAATAATTCATATGGTTAGATGAACTTGGTATATTCTTGAAATAGATTAAGGAAAGAGTTATTCGCGAATTATACCTTCCAGTTTCAAAGGACACCAATACTCAACAAAACTTTCTGTATTCTTGTGTGCATTTTCATGGCGATTGTAGACCGATTTCACGCATCAAGGATAGCTGAGACTCACAAACTAAGCTGAGTTATTACTTATTAATTACCGACCTGGTGCTCCATTTACCATATGCCTTTACCCTGTTAGTCTTAGGAATACTGAACTTGACCTTGTTTGGACTGTAAAGAATGTGCTTCTGCTTGCACGTGTATCATCCTCGTGTATTTACACCCATTCCCCCGTGGCCCAAGGTTACAATGGCAGATCGAGCTTCGGCAGAGAGGGCCTGCAAGGATCCCAATCCCATAATTGACGGCAGGAAGGCCAACGTTAACCTGGCCTACCTGGGCGCCAAGCCCAGGGTCCTTCAGTCAGGTGAGGATGTCCTCTGAGAAGTTTGGGCAGTCGTGCCATTTAAAGACTCGCAAACTGGTCAGAGTATTAGATATGCTGAAAACACTGTATGCTGAATTTGATTTGCCTTGTGAAAAATGACATGGTGCATGTAATGAAAACCCGAGTTAAGAGTTTTGCATGACATCCATCCACCTTCCACTGGATCCATCCATCTTCCACTCAGACCTGTAGCCCATCTTCTGTGCTTTATGTCAATTTAAAAGCAGAACAACATTAAGATACATTTTTGCTAAGGTACATGTCACATTTTTTTTTGTTTGTATCCAGGATTCTCCTTTGCTGTTCCACGAATCCATTCAAGTTTCATCCCAAGGACATATGGGTGAGTAATGTTCAGCTGTGCTAAGCTGCACTGTGTATGTTCAGTATTCAGCAGGTACTTTCTGTGGTTTGGTCATTTCTGTGTCATGTGACTCCCTCAAAATGTCCCCCCCCCCCCCATACTGATGATTGTTGGCTGACTCAGTTCTGTCTTTGGGGGTCGTATTAATGATGACTCCCCCATGCCCTTTGGGGCTCCACTGTAGGGAGTATTAGCCCTGAAGGTCGTCTTGCTTGCCTGTTGATCGGCGTCGAGCGCTTTCGAGGATTTCCCTGTGCAGGGACATAAACCCTCAGCTCCATCTTGCTCTGCTTGAGATAAGCAGATGTAGATGGGCCTGTTAGTGCCCCCCCCCAATTCCCTGTCACTCTCCATGTCAGTGTCGCTTGTAAAGTTACTCTTTCCATTCTCCTACCACACTGCCATTCCAGTAAGCTACTTCTGTGGGTTTCCGTAGTAAATCATAGTAAAACCATTTGTTAAAGTTGATTTTAAAGTTTTGAGTTATCTAAGAGGTTTGCAGGAGAATAAGCATATTAGTCATACAGTATGTGACTTGCTACACACAGTGTGTATTGTTAGATAAAGTGGGAAATTAAACTGTATCTTGGGAGCAAGATTCAAAGCATTCAAAAGGTTTATTGCCATTTGTACTGATACAAGTACTGAGTACAACGAGATGCTTACACTTGCGTGTTATCTGCAGGCTAGGTAATCTAATACAGGGTGACAAGACGTAAGACAAAAACTTAAGTGAAATGAATGTGAGAATAAATATTGATATGTAAATATAAAAATGGAGATATAAATTTTAGGCTTGCAAAGGAACAGAAACTTTCCATTCCATGGAAAGTCGAGCTTGAGAATTTTGGAAATATTCCAAGTTGGAAACATTCCATGAGAATTAATATATTGGAATTAATGAGGAAAATTCCCAGAATTTTGCATCCCTAATAAAAATGGATGTATCTGGAAGAATTAGCATGGTATACATATGTACAATATGTGCATAGCAGTAGACAGTAATACAAGGCTAAAATACCAGGGGTTTGGGTTTATAATGGGATCAGTGCAAGATAGGGGGGAGTGAGATGGGAGGAGGGAAGATGATGGGAATGATGGGAAAGGTTTGTGGGAAAGAAGCAAGCCTGGATGGGCCAGTGGGTCCATGCAGACGGGCTGCCTGCCATCGCTGTCCCTCTCTGAGATGCACGGGCACAGGGCCCCTGTCCTGCGGCTCCACCTCCTTTGTGGGAGAGCCGCTTGCGGCAAGTCGGAGCGGCTCGATTGCCACAGTCAGCAGTGCATTGCGTCACGTGAAAACATGATGCGTTAATCTTTTCCACAAATCCATGATTATGTCATCCGAGCTGCTTTTTACAAGTGGCTCACTTCTTCAAACACTCCACGCAACTCGCACAGGAGGCCGTCGTTTGTAGGTATTCTGTGTGCTTGTGCGTTTCGCATGAATTAAATCATTTTCATAAAGAGGGGTTTCTTCAGACCCCTGGGATTTCCTTTCATACTTATGGAACCTGTTGTAATGTGCAGCACCTAATACCTGAAGAGTGATACTGAGCTGATTAATAATGGATGATTCTGAGAAGCCTTGCAATAACAGGTGTGCTGTCAAATATTAATAGCCTGCATGCTACCTGTATCGCGACGCTAATTCGTCTGTTTGTTCGGTTTGGAAAGCACCTATACTTAGCCCTGAACTTGAGGGACCAAAAATGGTTGGGGTCACGCCAGAGAAAATATGTTTATATTCGGCAACAAACCTCATAGCTGGGAAGAGGAGCACAGTGACAGAAGTATTTTTAACCAGACTTAAACTCCTCCCAGGAATACAAGGGGTAAAGTCCACTGCTGTTATAGCTGGAGCTGAAAATCATTGTGTTATCTTGTGTGTCTCCTTGAAAACAGGCTGCCAGGCTCTCTCTCTCTTTCTCTCTTTTCTTTCTCTCCCTTTCTCTTTTGAGAATAGCCAAAGGAAAGCATGTTGAGATCTGCTAGAAACATGCAGTTAAAGTGATGGATTGATATGCTGACTGCAGTTTGTTGCCCTGCTAGCATAGCGGCTGGGGACTCTAGCCGACTGTCAGTGGAGCTATTGATAGAGGAAGTGGGGGAGGGCAGAGAAGGAGGAAGTTGAAAGGAGATGCTTCACAGTAGGAAGTAAAACGGCACAAAATGAAAACGATTGCTCTGACACAGCAGGACAGAAAGCCCACTGGGCCTGTGCTTATGTGGTTAATGCAGGTCCTGTTTGATTGAGCAAGGGGAGGTTAAATGGCTGGGCTGCAGCTCCCGTGGTCAGTGGGTCTGTGCAGGATGAGAGGTCCCTGGGGCATTTGTGAGTGTGTGAGTGTGTGAGTGTGTGAGTGTGTGTGTGTGTGTGTGTGTGAGTGTGAGTGTGTGGCAGGGAGCAGCCTCTCGCATAGTGTTGACTTCACAACCCGAACATGTGCTCCCTTTCCGGCCCGCCAGACAGCTGTAAAGGGGGCTGCTGTAAATAAAAGAAGGGGAGACTTGCCAAAATGGCAGCCCTCGCTCCCCCAGGAGGCCTCCTGATTTGTCCAGGGGCACTTTGGCGTTACGTTGAAAGTGAGAACATTGAACTGTGTGACAGGAAATTAAATGGGGGCGGCTGGTTGGATGTGTGTTTATTTCCTGAAAATATCTGTTTGGGGAACATTAAACATTTCCTTTATAAATGTGTTTTCTCATTAATCCTGAAGCAGAGAATTTTAAGGTTACGAACAGGAAGCACTAAAGAGCTGCGTCTGCTTTTCTCAGCACAGATTCTTCTGCTCATCTTTAAATTTTGCTCATGTATCTAACCCTTTCATCCAAAACAATTTGCAGCAGAGGGAAGGGTCACATGCGGGGGGGGGGGGGGGGGGCATTGCTACTCAGTGAAATTTGTTGGGGGGTGTTCTCTGTAAGTAGTGATTTTGGGTAAATTCTGTCCCCTGCTGTGATGGGCCGGTCCACCGCTACCTATATATGTGGGATTCAAAGCCATGACCTTTACATTGTTGACCCAATACTCTACCTGAGGAGCCGCAGAGCCGCTCGAGACGGTGACAGCTGGTGTCCCTTGGAGAGACGCGGCCGCTGTGACAGCCTGTCTTTGCCCCGCAGGGTGCCCACTCACTACGTGTACCCGCAGGCCTTGGTGCAGCCCAGCGTGGTGATTCCGCATGTCCAGGCTGCGGCGGCGGCCACGCCCACCGCCACCTCATCGTTTCTGGACTACGCCGGTGCCTATGCGCAGTACTCCGCCGCCGCCGCAGCCTCCATGGCCGGAGCCGCGTATGAGCAGTACCCCTACGCTGCCTCCCCTGCACCGGCTGGGTTCACCGCTGCTGGCTACGGGTTCGCCTCCCAGCAGGCCCTGGCCACTGCCGCCACCCCAGGCCCGGCCTCCATGGCGTTCGGCCAGTACCAGCCCCAGACGCTGCAGGCTGACCACATGCAGTAGCTGTTGGGTGACCAGCAGGGGGCGTCAGAAGGGTCTGGCATCTGCGTTACACTGTGACACAGTCTGGAGGGACTCGTGTTGACTAGGAGAATCTTTAAAATATTATTTTACTTTTTGATATTTCTCATGTCTGAAAATCCTCTTTTACTGCTGTCGGTGTGTTCAAATTACCGGGTATTTTCCAGTTATTTTTAAACTGTCCAGTGCATCAGGGGAATTTCATAAACGAACGTAACGACACAGGAAGGGATGAACGTTGCTGTTCCTTTCTACTGACTGAACTACTACTCTCATGCTTAATCTATGCAAAGTTTGACTTCAGGAGAACATGAGGACCCTTTGTATGGAATGTCTGAACCAAATGATGCGTTTGGATGTAGAAACACACGCACATCAGTGGGCTGGGGAGTGGCTCTCGGCCTCTGGGGACAGGCAGTGACACACGGTCCAGCTTGGTGAGCGAGCTGCCCAGCTCCCATTCCTCACCCTTACAGTATTCCAGCTGTGGTCCAGGCAGATGCCTGAGATGGTGCCCAGGAGAAGATGGCGGGGGGAGTCTCGCCATGGGGGGCACCTTCCTGGGTATAAGTTCCACCTGTTTGTCGTAGGGTGAACAGGAGAAAAGGAGAAACAGAGGAAATGTGAAGCTGAACGTTAATCTATTTATTATTGTGCCTTGTAGTAATTATTAAAGTGCTATTTAAGAAGACTAATTTATTTTAACAATTTCTCCCTAAATGGCTTGATCCATTTAACTGACCTAAAGCATGTCTGAATATATGCAGATATTAGAAGTATTTTGCTTGATTAATGTACCACATTGATAATGATCTTGTCAGCAATGAGTGGTGGTTGTTGACAAGCACTGAGTAAAACGTTTTATCTAAAGTTAAGGTCAAACGCCAACATTGTGAAGTGTACTTGTGGTGCTGTAAGACGTACATATGCTGTTCCTGTCAAATTAAATCAATAACTCTTTGACGGACAATGACAAACTGAATTCATAGCTAAGATTTATTTACGATGCAAATTTAAATTGGAATTGTATGGCTGTCTTTCTGATTCTTAGTTGTTCTCAATCACATTATTGAAAACGAAAAACGTGTCGAAACTTCATGCACCGTGATTTTTACCCAGTTTTGTAAAGCTGTGCTTCTGTTAACTCTTTAAGTTTATTGTACACCATCAGGACTTTTTGTAATACTTGAACTGTTTGTTGCAGAAATAAAGATACAAAAAATGAATACAATGTTATTTTAAGAGAACCGTCAGCGGACTGGTCTTGTCTGTATGTTAACTGGTGGTTGTGGGAAACGCCAGTGGACTCCCTTCCCTGTGCTCCTTCTCATTCGCTGTTAGCCATTACTCTGGCTTTGTTCTTATCCATGTGATGACCCCTTGGTCTTTGTTTATAGTAGGTGGAGACAGCCCTCGCTGTGTTGGGCATCGCCTTCAACCCACCCCCCCCAGGTGGGCTTCATCCCACCATTTTCACTGCAGCCAAATGATCTCCCTGCCTCTACAGACTGCTGTCATTACCTGCTGCCCTGCTGACCTCAGGACGCCTGCCTGCTTTTTGCTCTTCTTACCTGCAGTTCCTGGTGCCTCCCCATTGTTTCTGTGAAATGCTTTAGGTGTCTTGAACAGCATTATATAAATGCAATATTCATTCTTTAATCAAACCCTACATGAGTGTGATACCAGGCATCAGTGTTGGGTCGTTTAAGGCAGTAACACACGAGGCAGAAGGCAACATGTACAGTAAGGAACGAGTTCCATTCAGGAGACATATTTATACCACACCCCAAAAACATGTTAAACAGCTCAGACACCATCAACAAAGCAATATTTCAGTGATTAACTGTTTGTCAGATGTTTTTCATGTATTTTAAAATTCCGAAAGTTAATTTTTTTCCATATTCTGTTTAAATTATTTTTTAAATAGATCTTCTATTTTCTAAGCATACTCTAGATTTTAATGCTTATTTTCTTTATTTTCATCGTTTTTAACATTCTAGTTTTTAGTGCTTGTTTTCTTTATCTTACTCAACCTTCTTTGACCTCAGTATGAAAATAAGCTGGTAAATACTGCAGCATGAAGTGTGTTTTTAATAGAATGTAGCCGGAGTGAAGGACTAAAAAAAAAAATCACCAGTGTGTTGTTTTGTTTCGCTTACTGTTTTTCTTCGTACGATAAATGAGCCCATTGCCCCGGGGTGTCGTGTGTTTGCTCTGTGGCCTGCCATTCTGCCCCACCCAGAATGTTCCGGGCTGCCCTGAAATAGTGTGTCTCTCTCCGAGCATCTAGCGCCGCAGTGAGAACTGCGTTGTAATACGATAGGATGAGATTATGTCTGTACGGCCGCCGGACACCTCCGTAGCTGTCATTTTGTAGCGCTGTGATGAGCTCAGCGCAACATTGCACAATAATAATGAAACAATCTTTTTTCAGGGTAGCTGTTGTGATGCAAGTCCGTCAATCCACTTCCCAACCGGTTATCCGGGTCAGCATGAATCATATGGAATAAGTCAATTGGCTGACATTAATGCTTTTTAAAGTGTTTTCAGGGCTGGTTGTTCTGTGAAGCATGTTAATGGCCTTGGTTTATTTATGTTTTTTCCCCCATTTTTATTGCTAAAAATGTATTTTTATGTACTTTTGGACTGTCCTGCATTACCATACGCTCAGAATACCAAGGTAGACTGAAACTGTGAGGTGATTCCAAATGCTACATTATTATTAACAATGTTATTATTATTATTATTATTATAAGAAAACGGGAAAGGATGTACGGACACAATGGGGAAATACATCACTTAATGATCCAGTGTTGGGTGACTCCAAAACATGGAAAATACAGTCACATTTGTCCTTTTGTCTACATTGTTCACAGGGAAAGATCAAGCATGGAAGAAACTCCTTTTACTTTTGATTTGCTCCAAGAAATCAGAGCTGGCTAATGGCTTTTGAATTTGCAGGTTGATGACCACAGTCACCCCCCCCCCCCCCCCCACCCAGTCATATCAGTGATATGGTTTCTTCCGCTGCTCTCATGTTAGACATGTGTGTGACAGAGATTCTTCATTCCCTTTTTTTTGTCTTGCTCATTTCTTTTATTTACGACAGCACTGCGCTAATCCTACTCGCGTGCGGCCAGATTCTTCCAGCGCAGTTCCTGCGTCAACTGCGCCACCTCCCTCCCTCACTGGAAGGCAGGGAGCTCTTGTGACCGAAGTCACCACGTCTGGCTCATCTCTGCCCCATCCTGCCCTGAGATAAGCTCCTAATTTTGGTATTTCGAAAGTGGGGTGTCTCTGTGAAGTGGCAATGTCGGGCTGCCTCAGATAGACTCATTCAGGCCTCTAGGGGAGGTCTTACATTACCGGAAAAACGAAGACCACAAACCCAGAAACACAGATAATGCAGATAAATAAAGGTATGTTTAGGCAAACAATGCAAGCTGATTATTTGTTATAACATATCGGCTATAATTATATATCTCATGTGCCTTTTCATCGTGTCGTGTGTCTATCATATGACATTACACACAGTATAAATGTCTGCCATGGATGTTTTCTTTTTAATGAAAATCTTCCCACAAGGCCGGTGAACCGAACCATGTGACACAGCGACTTTTGAGAGGACAGTAGCTTTATTTTGGGATTCCATTTTCTGAGGAACACAGGCACTGGGGCCAAATTAAAACATTTCCGAAGAAGCGAACATGTGAATCTGTGCTTTGGTGAGGATTGCAAAAAAAGACGAATACTGCGCAGGCAAGCATGTCACAGCTGCGTGGGCGTTTCAGGCTTGACACCAAGTTGGGGGGGCGCGGGGGGTCCGGTCTGCGGTTACTGTCAAAACAAAAGCAAAAGACAATAATATGCAGGGCTGTCAGAGTGAAGAACAGGTGGAGTGGAAGTGGTCACCCTCCCTGTAGCCCCACCCCCTCTCACAGGCAGGCGGACGTGAGTTGGCGTGAGGGGCTCTCCGACACCCATAATCCTCCGCTTCCTCTTGACGTGTGCCGACACCTGCTAGAGTAACAGGAACGTGCTGTGTGCCGCCAGGAGGACAGAGGGAGGGGGGAGAGGAGGAGGGGGGGCAGCTGTTATATGTGTCAGCTGCCCCCCCCAGCCTTACAGCCTGAATGACAGTGGAGTGGATGGGTGGCCCTTGGGGTGGGCTTACTAAAGAAGTAATTCAACAAAGGCTTTGCGGTGCGTGGCCCAGACACCCGTCGACCCGGAGCGCCCTGCCGACTCCCTGAGCTTCTCCCTGCCTTCTGTTTTCAGTCTGTGCAGCTGAGCTGTGCCATCTCACCAGAACATCGTGATCGTGTCCCATGTCCTGTCCGAGAGGCATCTAAAAAAAAATGCTCAGGTACTGTCCTTTGCATTCCATACCTTGCCGGAGGGACCTGTACCCAGGCTGCTTAAGATCTACCCCAGGAACGTGACAGTGTGACCAACGTTGACAAACTAGTGTACGCAGATGTGTATTTAATGGAGGGAGAAGGGGGCTGTCAATAAAAAAAAAACCAGCTGCTTTTGCAGCTGTTGCCATCCCACCAGCAGGGGGCAGGGCAGCTCTTCATCACATCAAGTTATGCAATGTGATGCTCGTTATGCTCTCCCCCCTGGCTTTGTTCAGCTGTATTACTTTGTGTTTCTGCACCTGCATGTTTCTGTGTCAGTGTATTTTTGTGCCCGTTTCAACTGTTTTGAAAGGTGAGGTGCTTTTACTCTGTTGTTCACGATTAGGCCTCACCTCCTCTCTATTGACCCCTGGTGGTGGCAATAAGCATGCCATCTTCAGATGATGCTTTTATGCTTATTAATAAATGGTGTCTTAGTTTGTTATTTTGACCACTGTATATTAGTAAGATTTTTTTGGGTACCATAACTGATAATAGAAGCATCCAGCTGTTTTGATGTGAACTGACGTGTGTCTGAATCATTTTCCAGCAGGCTAATAAAATAATTTTAATTACATTATTTTTTATGTTTGTTTTAAAGTATAAAATACAGTTAGTCCATAACAATTGATATCTCCAGCTGTGTAATAGGCTACAGAAACCCTATCACAAGAATACAGAACAATTTTATAGAAATTTTGAATTTTTATAGGCTGTAGTCATAAGTAGTACAGATAGAAATGATACAACTTTGAAATAAAACATGCACTTAAAATTACTTTTGATATTTTGAACTAATCCATGTAAATACATTGGAAATTAAATATGTAACTGGACTGTCTTTTGCTTTCCAATCTCTATTCAGGCTCAAATTCGTCAGAAGTTTTCCAGAGCAGTTTAGGTTTGTATTTCAGAGCGATTCTAAGGTCAGAACCTGCTTAAGAGCAAAACAATCGGCGACATTTGATTTACCTGATAATGTCTTTGGGTGGGGTCATGTGCACCACCCTTTGGAAGACAGTCAGAGCTGATCAGAGGTGCCGGGCATCAGGCGGGTGGTGTTTGGGGTCAGAGGGCAAGCTGCTGGGGGTGGGGGGGCGACCCTGAGACCTGGGCCCACAGTCCGCTTTGGCTTGCAGGGTTCAGGGCTGCTGCTATGAAGTAAACGGACTCAAAGCTGCAGCCACTCAGTGTTTCATGCTGAACATTGGTGATCATGGTGCTTTGTGTTTCAATGTGTTTATCCATGACAAATGGTGAATATGTGTAATAATGTGCTATTACTGAAGCATGTTAACACATGAAGAAAATTTTAAGGAACCGTATCTGTATGAATTAAAATGTATCTGTTTGTGTGTAATAATGCAGGAGGGCAGTGTGTGGGTCAGTGGGCCGGGCCTCGGTGTCCGTGATCGGAAGGTCGCCGGTTCGGGCCGGGCCTCGGTGTCCGTGATCGGAAGGTCGCCGGTTCGGGCCGGGCCTCGGTGTCCGTGATCGGAAGGTCGCC
>JAODJU010000138.1:19286233-19301231 GCA_026776725.1 Gnathonemus echidnorhynchus | reverse complement strand
CTAGGTTTTTAATAGAGTGTACCTGATTGGCCATTGGTGGGTATCTGTCTAGGTTTTTAATAGAGTGTACCTGATTGGCCATTGGTGGGTATCTGTCTAGGTTTTTAATAGAGTGTACCTGATTGACCATTGGTGGGTATCTATCTAGGTTTTTAATAGAGTGTAAGTGATTGAAATTGAAAGTTCTGCAACACGCATATAATATATATACACTACAAGGTTGATAAGTTTGTCCCTTATTTTGGAACTTAAAAATTCGTAGCTCTTATTGCTGGATAAATAATTTGTCCAAGAAATCTGTTTGCTTTGACTGATTTTAAGGTCTCAAATACCATGAAATTTATATTTTTTAAGGTTGGCTCAAATACCATGAAATAAGAACATAAGAACATAGGAAATTTACAAACGAGAGGGGGCCATTTATATAATACTCACACACAGCACCTAAATATTCCTGCAAAAATTTATTATTTAAACAAAACAATGACACCCCTTTATTGAAAAGAAATACAATGCAGATATTTGATTTATTTCTTCAAAATTTCTTTGTAACTCTGTAATTCGGGTAATCTGTTACAGTTGGAATATGAGATGATATCTGTTAACCATATTCACGAGAGTTTGTCAGTTTGCTCCAGTGTTAATTGAAGTGACAGTACTTTTAGTACAATTAGTACAGTTATTCTTTTGTCATTCAATGCCATATGATGCACATTCACTGGCACTGGTGGAAGTGCCTGTCCTTGGACGATAGTGGACTTTGTGTTGTCTGGATAGAGTTTCTTGTGCTCAGAGATAAACTGCAGAGACAACTGTGTCTGTTCCTCATCTTTGGTCAGCAGACAATGATATTCCCACATCAGGACAGCATCCCTTTTCAGGGGTGCAATTCACAGGTCCATGCACACTTTTCAGCCATCAGACAATTCAGATTTACTGCCCATGACTCTGGATCAACTTGAAGAAGAAGTCAGGAATGATAAAATAGGGAAGAAATCCTTTGAGTTCTCGGTAACAAAATATTGCAGCTGTTTGCTCTATATGCTGGCTGCAGATGTGTTTAAAAATGCGTTTAAAACATGCATGTCTTGAGCACACCCTAAATGCAATTCAAATTGAGCCAAATTTTACATGATTGTTGTGAAGGTAAATTATGTGTCCTGCCATGGACTGGCATCCCTTCCAGGCTGTACACTAGGCTTGTGTCTTTTGAAACTGGCAACAGGCACCCTCGACAACCTAGGACAGGATAAGTGGATATAGGTTGGATGGATGGATGGATGGACATCATCGTATACAGAAGTCAAGTCAAGTCACGTTTCCTTATGTTGTTTTAAAACAACAGGAGCTGAATTAAAAGTGATGTACAAACCATATAGCAAAAAAGCCAGGGTGGGGGGAGGGTGCTAAATCAGTATTTAAAAAATTATAATTTGGCTCTAACTCTGCGATCCCTCCAAATATCTGCCATTTGCCTTGACTCACAGCCCAGGTTTAGCCCGGTTTCTTCCGGTCGTTACATCTTCCCAGTTCTGTAGGAGTTCGGAAAGATGCAGGCTTCCTGCGGGTTTCTCTGCGTTGAGTCTTCTGTTCACTTCATCTCATACAAGTTTTATGGGACTGTGGTCTGGACACTGGGCAGACCAGGTCAATAGTTTGCTTTCTGTCACTTTCTTTTTCAAGCAGATGTTCCTTTGACTGGTTCTTTGTATATTTAGTCGGGTATATCTTCAGTCATTGAGTCATTGATGTATCCACATTTTTTTCCATCCCACATAAACAATTAGATGTTCCCACAATATCCTTTTATAAACCAAGAATGGAATTCCTATTCATATTATTTTTTTTTAATGCAGGCACTCTGCTAGAACAGCCGACTCTATACGACGACGATGTGAGGACCCCGGAAAACCTTCAGAAGTAAAGCCACCACCAAAAACTGGAGTTTGCTTCTTCAAACAGTTTCTGAATTCTTGCAACTTGTGTTGCAAAATTTCTTGTTTCAAACAGTCCTTGTTTCCACATTCCCTGGTCTGGAGTGTTCTCAAGATATCACATCAACCCCCCCCCCCACCCCCTTCCAACAGGACCTTGGAGTGGGAGGAACTGCGGAGGCAGTATGTCGCCCCCCCTGTGCCTCTGGACGGTTGCACCCTTGTCTACCCTGAGAGTGGGGGCCCCTGGGTGGGCAGGCGTATCGACTACATCCTGTATCGGGACAGCCGGCGCTGCCACACCGTACGTGACGTCCCACCCAGACCATCGACTTCATCCACATCCTGCACAAATGACACGTCAGCCGATTTTATGATAGCTTAATCAGATTGCTTGGTGGTGGAGTAGCGCAAATGGAACGGTTTCGGAACCATTAATCTGTGCTGTCTCTCTCTCACAGGAGGTGGAGGAGTATTCCTTTGTGACGCACCTCGCCGGCTTGACTGATCACATCCCTGTGGGTCTGCGGTTAAACGTGACGTTAAATCAGGCTGATAACTGATGTGGGGAGTAGCGTTTCTGGGAGGGCATGACCCCCGTGACCCAGGGCTAGCAGACTGCATCAGGACATTAAAATCCTTTCATGAATACAAAGGGGACAGTGGACAGAGGAACCCATAGACACTTCATGTTATGTACTTTAACAAAGAAAGTCACTTTTTACAAATCAAAATTATTTGGGGCTATAGTGTAATCTTTTCAGTGACGGGGTTTGGGAAATATTCTTTTTTTAAATTCTCATTTTATTGAATTAATACTAAAGAAGGTTTGCTAGAATGGACAGCACTGAATAACGCTAGATTTTTAAGATTTACTGTATTTCTAGGGCTGAGAAACTTAACATGTTAAGTTAATGTTAATGCATTTATTTGAAAGCCATAGTATGTTATTTCTTCAATTGCGTTAACGCATGCAGTGTTTTGATAGCCAAACGATTAAATAGTAAGAGAAAAGATTTTTAATAGCAACATATAATATTCCTTCTTGGTTGTAAACAATGCAAGAGCTTCAGCTGTGATGCACAAAATCCCAGAATTCACAGCTAAAATGAAAACATTCAGTCTCGCAGCAGAGCTGATGGCGGAGTACGGCGAGGAAACTTTGCTACTTGGTTAATTTCATTTAAAACAAATGCCAGATGGAAGCATGAATAAGGTAAATATGTTGTAATTTGCAATATTTGTTTTATTTTAATGAAAGCTACTACTCTAAAAAAGGGATCTCTCCAGACATTAAGTGCAATTTCAATGGTTGTCAGGCTTCTATTTTTTGCCAAACAGTTTTTAAATTTACAATTTATGATTGTATATGCCGGGGTTCCTCAAATTTCATCACACAAAGGTATGATAAGGTCCACTGCCCCCCATAACATTTTCTGAGCGGGTAGGGTGGGGTTGATCATGTGGTCGGGATTAAATAGTGTCTATTATGAAGGTGTGCAATAAAAAAAATCATTTCACATCTCCTCTTTTAATACAATGTCCTGTCTTTTCTTACTGCCATCTGTTCATGTAGCCTTTCTTAAAACTTTGGAATTCACCCTGAACACTGAAGCCTAGTTTTTTTGTTAAAAATGAATAATCTGTGTATAAATGTAACTTAAGGTTAGAGGTTGGCAGCAGGGTGCCGCTAATTTTCTTTAACCTTCTGTGTTTTCTTTTCCTGGTCTTTGCTGTCAGCTTGGTTCATTAGTTTGTCACTCATTGGTTTACTGAAAGTTAAGCACCTTTTTATTTGCAGTTTCTGGATTCTTTATTCCTCGATTGTTCATTTTGTGTATTTTACCTCTTTGAGGCAATTCGCTTGGTCTTAGTCACACCTGTGTCTTATTCTGTCAGTACTTAAGTCTGCTCTGAGTTTATCTAGTACTTTCGAGCTAATTTTCAACAAATATGCATGATTGAAAATGCCATTTATCACCGTTTAGCCCATTAATTGTGATTTAAGAAAATTGACCGACAGCCCTAATTTGATCACAAATTTACTTTTATTTTCCCACACAGTTTAAGAAGTTTGCGAATTGGTGCCCAGTTTGTCATTAATAGTTGAAGCTGAAGGAGATGGTCATCTTCACGGTAATACAATTTAAAAAGTAGGCCCTGTGCTTCATATGAAAATGTTATACTCGAGACATAAATATAGGCAAAAAAAATCCATAATGCATAATAATATGCATATAACCTCATGACATAACCAGTAAATTAGAGACAGGATCTCCCAGCCATTGCTGCAGTGCACTAAATGTTGTTTCATAAGTAGTGATATTTAATAATTATGCAGAACACACAAGAAGGTATTTTACTGGTTTATTACAGATTTTTATTGCGAGTTGTGTATACATACTGTTATGTGGTGCATATATAAGCAGAACAGCCTCACTGTTATGTCGGGTCCTTGCCCATCCCCTATGCTGCCTTGACATGGCACCGGACTTGCTGCCTGGTGAGATCAGCTTGTCTTTTTTAATCGTTTATTTTTGAAACCCTGCTAAGGCTTCACCGGAATGATAGGCGGTGAGTCTTGACGTTTTTCTAAAGTTCACTTCAAGTCTGTGAGGAGTGAAAGTGATGCTACAACTTAATCAAAGCAGATGTTCACTGAACACTGACGTCACGCGTCAAAGGGCCTCCCTCTATCGCTGGTGCGAGGTTTGCCCCTGTAGATAATTATTAGTTTAACCATGCAGGCTTTCTTAAATTACAATTCACAGAATGAAACTGCTACTGAATTAGCCTATAATACACTATGCTACAGAAAACATGAACAAAAAAACACAATGGTGTGACATTTACATATTTTTACAGTGTGTATCCTTTTTATATATTTTCTATAACTTTACAGATTCAACTTTTTCTAATATCCATACTATCATTTTCAATAGAAATCTCATGCTACAACTGGTAGATAAGGTGCTGTATTGTGTATACTACAGTTATTTATTATACTACAGTTATTTATTTTTTTTTACTTTCAACAAACAAGTCAAAAAGAATGACTCGTAGTGCCATTTGAATCAAGCTACATGTCGAAGTATCAAGTTGTGAGCAAATCTTTGTGATAAATAATCATTCAAAATGTTTGGCAGAACTATTCTTGTCAAAAGGCTAATTTGAGGCTTTGTTTCTTGACCAAAACACTATAGCGGTGTAACTGAATGTATCGTATGACTGAGGGTGGGAGGGGCGGGGAGATTGAAAATGGTCACCGCTGTTACATGACTTGGGGGGGGGTAAGCTTCTTTGACAGCGTCTGACTCCAGGGTTTCAGTTACTGAACGTAAGAGCAGAGTGTTCGAGCAGCTCTCTCGTCACGCGACGTTACATCCGCTTGAGTTTCTCCCTGAAATGCGACTGAATAAATACAGAAAGTTCATTCTGAAAGGCACTAGTTTGTCTGAAGCCCTTCAATGGACACAGTTCATTTCTGTTTTTTAAAACAATCTTTCCTGATGTTGGAATACTTAAGGTCCGCATGAAGCTCCCAATCGTTCTTGGGCTCCGGAGCAGCCTCTGACTCAGCTGCTCGGCGACCCTCTTCGTCTCAGCTTGATGGCGGTAGTTTGTCCTTCGTCATCGAGGATGACGTCACCCCCGCTATCCATGCTGGGTCTGGGTCACAGTTCTCCAAGTTCACTATCAAATGTCTAATACCTAACTACCTAATAACCGCTGTAGGATATAAGACAATGCTTGAGTACCATCAAAAATGAATCCATCTTCCCCAACATCTTGGTTTTGATTCATACAATCGTGTATTTCATGGCAACACAGTATGAGACGACCAAATTCAAGCCTTTGCTCAAAGTGGGAGCTTGCAGTGTTTGAAACCCCCCATGTAGTAGAACCCAAGTTTCAGCTCAATACCTGTTTAGATTTAAACAAAACAAAATAAGTAGAAAAAGAGAACAGACAATGGAAAAGTACAATAAAAAATAAACACAACGTACTCTACATAACGAACAGCAGATGAAACTTTTTTTTTTTTGTTCAGCATTTTCCCAGTTTTCTACGCAGAAGTGTTTTCATTACATCCTGCTATGTGTCACGTAAAGCATGGAGGCTCGCGTTTTCTGTCACATCGCTGTGACGGACCTCAGTCAGAATGTCACCGGTGTGCAGCTTTCATGAGACGAAGCTCCGTAATCTCAGTCATGCTCTGCGGATTTGACCACTGGGGGCAAACAGTCCACTGTGGCCCAGAATAACCTAGACGTTAGCTGCAGGCGAGTATGCACGTGATTCACATCTGAAACACTCTTTCACTTACATTTTGTGCTTTTCTAACATTTCTGTCACTTTCTAACATACCTTTTGCATTTAAGACTGTAGTATAAAATGTCAACAAAAATAGCCCAACGTTCCGAGCCTCTCCTGCCATGTAAAATTGTTCCTTAACAAATCCCTTTTCAAACAACCTTTTTTTCAGCAAATAGCCCTTTCTCACAGTTTCCAAAAGAGTAGATAAGCTTCCACCATAAAACAAAACAGTAATATGTACACATACAAAGTATTTCTCAATTAGAAAAAAATAAAACACTGTATTAGAGTTGAGATGCAGGTCTCAGGTGCTCTTTAAGTTCAGGGTAGACTTCTGTGTTGCTAGCAATCAAAGAACTTCCTCCTGATTCCTATCCCAGGCAGAACTCACTAACATAAAGCACTTGATTTGGTGTGAAATATCCTTACACTCTTTAGAAGATACCACATGGTGGTATATCATACAGCCAACTGAACTGACTGATCAACAGAGATCATCTCAGGCCAAGGGGGTGTTTCCTCCCCAGATGAAAATATTATTTTCAATGTTCAAGCAACAATCAACAGAACGGTTGAGAGTTCCTTACTTTCCAGACTCGGTGCTAGTCTAGGAACGACCTCAGGTAAATACTGTAAACACTTCAGCTATGGACACCCAGCCTAACGGACCTTAACAATCCCAATCCCGCGAAATGCCGTCGGACTTGGGCCTTGTGTGTGGCACTCGTCTGAACACTGGCCTTTCCGCCTGAGAGTCGTGGCACATTACCTCAGTTACTCCAACAACAATCCAGCTACAGGGAGAAATTATAGTCGTCACCCAGACGCTGGGGAATCGGCAAAGCAAATAACGTAGAGTAGAAAAATAAAGACGTATCTCTAATAGGCTGTTTCACAGCTTCATTTCACCCCATTTAACCAAAGAGTGATTTCACAGTCTCCTTTTTCACCCCTGAACGAACGGGGCCAGGGGGCACAGCACACTAAAAAGGTGTGACAATGACACAGGCCTCAGCTTCAGAGGCAATGAGCGATGACAGGGACACGGGGGGAGGCGGCTTCCAGGAGGTTGGGGCGGGGCGTAGGCCAAAGAGCCAATGAGCGGGCCTCCCCTGGATGGTTACGTACTTGCTCCTCCCCCTCAGACCCGCATCTCCGAATTGCTGATGAGACCCAGTGCTTGGGCTTCCTCTGGAGTCAGGCCCCCCTTCAGCGTCCTTCTCACTGCAGAGACAAAGGACGGTTACATCGTTACACAACGCTATTACTGCAGCTTATGGGATAATGATGGCTAATAGGATCAATCTCCCTATAAATGCTTCAGTCAGTGGAAAAAATGCCTTAGACACATTGTCCACCAAATTTTCACCAGCAGTTGGACAATGTCTCAGTAACCTAATTAGTACATCGGAGGACTTAATTGGTTACCTTTCGCAGTATGCAGGTACATGCCGGCTCAAAGCGGCAGACACGGAAAAGTCCTCAAAAGCCACTTGGGGCTCAGAATATATGCTGTCCCAGAATCACAGCATCCCCTCCCCCAGCTTACGGGATTTCCGGTTGGCGCGGGACCGCCTCCTTTCGCGGGGCTGCGTGCGCTGACTCGGGCCCTGCGTGGCCGACCTCACGATTTGCTCCATGATCTCATCCGCCGCGTCCTCCGTGACGACTGGGTTATCCTCGTTCGCAACAGACCAGGAGCCCATTCGGCCTGCGAGGTGGGGGTGGTTGGGGGGGGGGTGTTCATAATCTTAGTGTGGGAGCACGATGCTCATTACAGCCTGATTATATCAAATATATCTTCACTGTCTGAGAAAAATTGCACATCTCCACTTTTTGACTTTGTAAATGGAATATGCCCATTCTCCTATGTCCACTGATAGTGTTTGACATCTAATTGACGAATGAAAAGATGTTTTATCTATCTGTCTCATCAGAAGATCTTTGTGTGCTGGTAAATGTAGAATAGGATAGAGCACTGATTAGGTCCATAGAACATTTAGACTAGCTGTAGATAATCTACTGTAGGCTTATATTATAGGGAGACAAGGCTCGAACTAACCATGAGGCATTGGATTGTATGATATGAATGATAGGAAAATTAAAACAGTCCACATTCGCAGACAACAATTCATGTAAGTCTATTTGAAACACTAAACCGTTCAGTGACAGCTGTGTAAAGACTTCGGGGGGGGGGGGGACCCTAAAAGGTTTCTATTTGTGGTGTAAGGGGACCTCATTGTGTTGTTTTAGGTATATTTGATCAAAGTCATTTCCATGCTCCTAAGATTTTTCTTAGGATTTTTGGAGAGACACGACAATCTAAAGACTGTAGGAATAACCACAACGCAGGAGGTGTCTTCAGCAAATGTGGGAGTAGTGCGTCACGACGGGCTCACCTCTGGAGGCTCGTGTGCGTGTCCGGAGCCCCGGGAGGAGAGAGGCCTCGCAGTCGCCGCCCTGCAGGCTGCTCTTCAGTACTGCCTTCATGTGCTCGTGCTCCTTAGCGTCCTCGGCGTACTGAAGGCCCTGGGGCTGGTTTTCGGGGGCAGTCGCCGAGGTGGTGCCAAATTTACCGTTCTGCACATGGGAGAGGTACGAAAGCAGAGACAGTGACTAATCAGTGACCAGTTCACTTGCTGGCTAGAAGATTAATCACAATATTAAAAAATAAATTAGTATTCACACGTTATACAACTTCCAATACAGTGCTCACTAAACATAATCATTTGAAGGCTCTATGGTGCCATCTACTGGATATATTATACTTGCGGCACAACGAATGTCAGGGACAGTTCATGATACATTTTCTTTTTAAATAAACAAAATAACACATGAAAAAGTCCAAATGAACATGACTATTTTCAGTGTCATTTATAATGGAAGACACACAATGGAAGTGACACAATGTTTCCTTTCATGACTTTTTATTCCGAATTCCATGATAGTTATAGTCGCTCGTAACTTACACAGCTGTGAGTATTTTTTTAATCAAACACAGCACCTCACACTTAGCATTTGGGGATAAAGGGTTAGTGTTACCACAGAAAACTTCAGTTTGCGTTCAAGATCATACATTTGCTCTACACACACACCCAGACCACTCTACATGCATATCAAATGTCACCCTGAGCACTCGCACGCACATGCATACCTCAGTGTCCTCTTCATCATCGCTCTAGAGAAGACAAAAAATAAGGACAAGAGGAACTGAGTGTTACATGAAAAAGAGGGTGATGTGTGGCTCTGTGGGTTAGGAAGGGAACCAGATAGATCACATCGCCATTGGGCCCTTGAGCAAAGCCCTAACCCTAACCCTAACCCTAAACCTAACCCTAACCCTAACTAATCCAAAGACTGGCTGACCCTCCTTCCTCAGCTGTACGTCACTGAGCATAAAATTGTCTGCGAAATAGTTACGTCTGAATGTTAAAAACAGAGATTGCTACATGGGGATGAAAATTCCACCGTCTCCCCAGCAAGACCACGGTTGAGCTCCAGTCTCTTTTCAACCCAAACACCCACTGGACTAGACAATAAAGAACATACCACATGTCTGTCCTTCAACTAGAATCCCATGTTTCTACAGACTGTTTGTTGGTTTTTTAAAGAGGACTGTACAGGATATTAAAAAGTCAAAGGACACACACGTTGAGCATTTGAAAAAAAAAAAATCATTTCGTATCAGATCCTGGCTTGCAGAAAAGTAAACAGAAATAAGATCATGGCTTGATGTTAAGAAGCGATGGAAAACAATATTGTATATATATTGTCTACTTCATAAAGCGCTTATTTAACAGGTTGTAACCTGCTTTTATATATATATATAGGATGGGTCAGGTCTCAGAGAGTTCGTTGTTCCACAAGTGGGGACATCCAGGGGTTTGGAACTTCACACAGTGATTGAATTAGGGTCCCCTTGAACTGTCAGAGCAGGCAGCCAAGTCAAACATGCTGCAGTGTAGAGGCCGCCCTCTGCTGGCTGGGAGCAGAGCTGGAAGGGGTGCCTGATGCGGGGATAGACCTCACTGCTGCCATGGCATATTGCCTGTCAGAGCACCTCTCCAAGCTTCTGCACACAGCGATCAGCATGTGCCCCAAGGTATGTGGGCCCAGCATCTCTTTCCAAAACCAAGGGCTATCAATGTGAAGCTAGGTGGCCCATTGTTGCTATAATAGCCTATACTCTTCTGGATTCTTCTTTCATTAGATGTCGCTAAGTTGCTGGTTTGTAAAGATGCCATCTCATGATGGTGCCAAATGGAAAGTCACTGACTTCTCCTGCACAACCACCCATTCTGCCGCTGAAGTTTGTTGCAAGAGATATACCTGTATTAGCATGTTCTGCCAAAGCCGGGGCTCAACCTGGCAAGTTTCTGATCACAGGCGCAGAGACTCAGCCTGCTGAGCCACTGCACAGTCATCCAGCAGTGAGTTGCCATCCGGCAGAGTTGCCATCCGGCAGTGAGTTACCATCCGGCAGAGTTGCCATCCGGCAGTGAGTTGCCATCCGGCAGTGAGTTACCATCCGGCAGAGTTGCCATCCGGCAGTGAGTTACCATCCGGCAGTGAGTTGCCCTCCCAGAGGACCTTGGAGCAAGCTGGTCTTGCAGCTCCTGTAAGGACTGATTACCGCTAGTTGTGTCATCTTTCCTTTGTTCTCCAAACCACAGATCTTACATTCACTTGGCAATCAGGGGAGAAAGTTATAGTCATCTGAGTCACAACGTGTCAGGTGAATGTTTCGAAGCCCTCTCAGTTAACAAGCTATTTCTGTTGTGATGCCACTGATACGGGGAGATACTTTAGCTGCAATGTAATAATAAATTAAAAGGTACTTCAGAAGCAGCAGTATACCAGCTATGTCATCGGCTGTCTCCTGGTGATTCTACGGTATTAGTGCTGTCACTACTGTTGCTAAGTTACCATGTTGTTGTCAGTGTTACTTAGATTTATGTCACCGTGTGCATGAATAACAGCTCCCTCCCTCCTTCCCTCCCTCCCTCCTTCTCTCTCCCCACCCTGACAAAAATCCCCACAGAGGAGCAGGAAAAGAGCTGAAGATTCAGAAGCCAGACACAGCTGGCCAAATCGCTTTCCTTCGCCAGGGGGCCTCTGCTCACCCCCCCATGAGTCAGGGTGGTGAATGATTTAGGCCCATGAGCCCACGTTTAACACATGGGGGGGGGTCAAATGATTAGGACTCACACCCTAGTTGGATAGTTGCATCGTTTTTATAGGCCAAAGATCCCACTCAGCACTGTCTCACTGCGACATCTGGAGCCAACGAAGATGAAGTCGTGAGATTGTACAAGTGGAGACCAGAGATTTACACTCTGCTCTTCTGTGCTGCTTATTTTGGGTTCTTTGGGGTCTCTCCCCCCTGAAAAATTGAACCAGTTCCTGCTTCAAATAGAAAAAAATCCCCCCAAAAGCAGCCACAAAACAAACATGCGCTGTGTGCTGAGTAACACCATGTGTGTTGGGCAGACTCATCAGAGTCCCCGCGGAGTCTGACCCCAACAGCCGCCTCGCGATCCGCTCCCTTTTCATCCAGACGGCACTTTGTTTAAGGAGACCAGGAACAGAAATGCGGGACCACTGGATGGACTGTGACTGAAGGATGTTTATGCGCTGGAAGGTCATGAGAATGGAAACGCTGCATGATTTATACAATGCGTGGTGTCAACATAAACCGTATGTCTGAGGTGTATAAAAAAATGCAGTATCCTTCCCGGCAAACCTGCGACGAGAATCAAGTGATGCGCTCGCAGTGAGAGTGCTGTGATGAGGATGTACGATGTATGCCTGGATTCACTATCTCACCCAAAGCTGCAGCAGGAATAGTAAACGAGTGAGAGTGTTTTCACCATTAGGATTTGTTAAGGAGGGGGCCAACCTCATCATTAGCCAATGAAATGTTCTGAATCAGTGAGTGACAGGGAAGGGGGCACTCAAAGAGCCAATCAGCTTTCAGCTTTCAATGCACCTGTGGCCCCACCCCTGTACACATCCCTCTTCATTATCCTCAGGGCCCAGACTGAACGGCCACCGATGTGTCTGAGGGTTGAGACTCACTTCCGTGATCATCTTGCCCCGGGTCTTGTTCCTCTCGCGGTGGCTGGCCCTCTTCTGCTTCTGCTGTAGCACGCGGTCGCGCGTGGTTCGGTACTCGAGGGCAAACTCGCTCACGGTCTTGCTGAAGCGGTGGACGCTCACCTCGCGCACCGCGTAGGCAGGGTAGCCCAGGAACAGCAAGAACGTGTGGAACCTGCACGCAGAAATGACACGGACAGCTACATAAAAACAGCAAGAACGTGTGGAACCTGCACGCAGAAATGACACAGACAGCTACATAAAAACAGCAAGCACTCGTTGTTTTCCGCTTTCACAACTAATGTGATATTTATCAGTATGATTACGGAAGAACTGTTACATGTAAAGCTTACCGGTTGATTATTCTACGATGTACAATTTTCAAGATGATTATTCTCTCGGCGCAGTCCTTAAGGAACTCCGACATCTTCTGTTTCAGTGCTGGCTTCATCTCGTGCTTAGTGATAAGTTTCAGGTGGTCCCATGATGCCTTGCACCGCTTCTCCATCTGAACAAGGCTCTCCTGCAGCTGGTCAAAGTCGACCTGAAGAAAAGGAAGACACATCCTCAGTGGTCAGACTCATACTGCCACGTGACAGTATGGGATGACATCCAACGCGTACACAACATTCCCCAGGAGCTCATCTTGTGAGAGTGATTGTCCCTTGTGCAGGCAGGGCCTGCAGGTCAAACCCAGTTTGAGCCTGGGTTCTATCACCAGTCAACCATGATTAAGCAGGACCAGCATTCTTGGATAGAGGCAGTGGGGTCAGTCTCTCTGGAATTCCTCTGGCTGTTACATCAGCACCTTCTAAGAACCTATCAGCAGCGCAGCAGGGGAGCGTAACGCAGCAGAGAGAATCCACAGCGGTGTGCGGAGTGGTGCAGGGTGCCAAGTCTAATATAGTACTGCAAAGGATTTGGCTGCGGGGACACCTGTGGAGGAATGTAAAGAGCACTGTTTCCCAATCCGGTCCTTGGAGAGCCACAGCAGTCCATATTTTTGCTCTCTCCCAGCCGCAGGGACATGAAACAGAACACCAATCAATGAACAATACCACAATAATAATAACATGATTTTCAAATAAATATCTACTATGGTGTTTCCTTACAAGCTGAGAGGGAGCACAAATGTGGACAGTCTGGCAGGGAGCTCAGTGGGAGCAAAAACATGGACCGACTGTGGGTCCCTGAGGACCGGACTGGGAGACACTGGGAAAGAGCAATAAAGCTTGATAGATATACTTTAAAAAGTATTATTGTTAATGGGTGAGGCTGTCAGTCTGTGGAGCAAAAACAGGCTCGGTCCCAGATGTGATCCGCACGGTAAATGAACTAAAATATATTACGCCAAAGGAATGCAGTTTTTTAGTAGTGTATGTAGATTCCTGTGGATAACCAGGTTAATCTCCATTTATCATATTGATAAACTGGAAGCATATAAACTCAGCATTACCATCAATATGTCAGCATGATTTCCAGTTACACTGTAGTTTAGGTAAACAGTCAATACTGCAACAAAGCAAGATGTATTCCTGAAAAATTCCTGAGGAATTCATTAAAATCGTGTACTAAACATATTCAATGAGAAAAACAAGGTTAGAGGAATGTGACTTCAAAACTTAGTAACTTACGCCAAACAAAATGAATTAAACAATAAACACAGTGATTCCAGTGGCTAATAGTGTAATTATATGTATTTTAAAAAAAGAAACTATCATTTCCCAGGGGTTGGTCTGCTTTTGCCGTTTATGTGGCCTGTGCTACCTTTGCTGAGCGAGTGATGGCCCCGATCTCGGAGTAGAGGTCCGAGCTGTCAGGGAAGTTCTCTGCGACAATGGCGCAGGCGTGATGCAGCAGGGACTGCTTGTGCACTGTGTCCTTCACTTCCGGAACCTTCTCTAGGTAGCTCAGCTCAAAGCCCTTGGCCTGAGGATAAACACAGAAGAAAAAAAAAAAAAAAGAAAAACACAAGAATTGAATCGGCCAGACGCTGGGACAGCTCCTTCCCCCAACTCTTTTCTGCCCCCCCTTCTTAAAGGACTTGCCTCCCTCCCCCTGTGGCACCAGTCACTCTATTATTTATTGTTAATCAAACTTTATTGCTACTTTTTGCCACTACCATTATGATTTACAGTTAATTTAGTTACACACTCAGTAATTTTTCTGCTCTGTAATTCTCTGTGTTGATTGTACTTGTTGATATCCCACGTAAGTAACACGTATTTCCGCACCCTGTGCCGTGTCATGGTAGCGGGGGCCACACTGCACACATGTTTATAGTTTATGCCATGGTTCTGGGGCAGCGTTATCTTGTGAAGCTTTACCCACCTGTATGGATGGAATGACAAAGTCCCACTTGTTATAATACAAATCTTCCCACCCACTTTCCCAAGGCCTCTTTCATGATTCTGCCTGCTGCCTCACTCACTCTAATCCTCTCCATTCTGAAATTAAACACACAACTCAGTCCAGTCTGCGCCCCCATACTGGATAAGGGTAAGGAAGATGGATGGAACACGACCCAGTCTTCAGATGTAACCTCTCCACTGCTAATAAGCTCGTTATGTCACTCAAAGCAGCCCGCTAACCTTGGCAGACTGCCTCCTCCCACGTCTCCCAGACCCTCACCCCCCCCCCCCCCCCCCCCC
>JAODJU010000138.1:19270264-19283333 GCA_026776725.1 Gnathonemus echidnorhynchus | reverse complement strand
GGGGGGGGGGGGGGGGGGGGGGGTTTCAGGAAAAATATCAGTCATAGGGAGAACCTGTCAAAAAGAAACACCCGCCTAAGGACGATGGAGAATCGAATCCACCCCTCATGACTGTCAACATCAAGCTACAGAGCATCTTAGCAGGAATAATTAAATACTAACAGCAGACAGACAAAAATGAGAAAAAGGCGCACAAACAATCCCCGTCCCAGACTAAACAAACACATAACACAACTGAGAAAAAAGAACAATAAACGAAGAACAAAACAAAAGCCTGAAAAGCAAACAACTTCCTGTGTCTCTCTTCTCTGCAAACTATTTTCAGATAAACACACAAAAATACACGGTTTATATGTGGCCAGTGAATTGTGTTTGTTTGGAAAGTGTCTTCTCTCAGTCCACCTGAACCAAACACAGAATGTCAAAGCTAAAACAGACCCACTTCATATTTTGGAGAAGCAGTGCTGAACAGTCAGGATGCTGTGTGCTCGCGAGGTGACCTGTGCGACTGCAGCTCTGATCTGCTTTATATGCTGTGAAGCTCGTCTGGTCTACAGACCCTCCTCCATGACTGTTGTCACTTGCACCCACAGACAGATGCTCACCACCTCTGGTTTATTTCTTAAATTTATTTACCCCCCAGGAAGCTTTGATGTTCCATAATCCTATATCTTGCAAATGTCACAAAGCAAATGGATGCAGACTATGTTTTATACTGTTTAATTGATCACATAGCTTAGCGACGACGGAATTTTCGAGGGCTAAGTCAGACATACCCATAGAGAAACACAGGTGGGGAATACTGCTTTTGATGCGGTCAGATCAGAAGGATGAGCCCCCCTGTGTCACTAAAAACTGTAATTACTATAAACGCTTCCACCCGGATACCAACAGGCACCTGAAAAAAAGTGCATTGTTTTCATTTGCGCTTCTATGAGGACGGCATGGTCACCTTTCAGAAGTGGGAATGCAGTGCATTCTGGGATTGCGAGCTGGTCAAAATTGACAGCAGCTGCTTGGGAACGACGGGCAAATCCTAGAGGTCTCTGTGTTTTGCATTAAAACACAGTATTTGCCACCATATCTGAACAGCTGGACTCCAATACGCACACTTTCTGTCTATCAGAATCACAAATCATAAATATTATAAATATTAATAAAATTTACAACCATCTCCCACTATCGCTTATCCTGCACACGGTGCAGACGAGGCCTGGAGCCTATCCCAGGAATCACAGCACACAAGGCAGAGGACACCCTGTCAGGGATGCCAGCTGAACTGTTACCCACTGTGCTAGAGAGCCACCGCCTATAAGATTTGCTATATTCATTTTCCGAGGCCGAGGGAAGTATTTGTAGAAAAGGACAGATTACGTGTGTCCTTAAAACTCCCAGCAGCTCGATGGTAAAGATACGTTTTCCCTTGAGCTGCACGCTGTTGCCAGAGTGACTTGTCCTTCCCATAATGCTTCAGGCTGCACACACATGACGGAAGCCTGGGTGACTCCCCGAGCAGATGTGGGCTTGTCCCATCACCCATGGGGCTGAGCTGTTTTGAAACATGACACGTGGAAGACGCTGGATGATACGTCACACCCCGAGTGACATATGGGCGACATGGTTCGCAGTGGTTAGCACCACCGGCACCCGGGAGAGGGTGGTCTCCTCGTGTTTCCCCGGTAGAGGGTGGTCTCCTCGTGTTTCCCCGGTAGATGGTGGTCTCCTCGTGTTTCCCCGGGAGAGGGTGGTCTCCTCGTGTTTCCCCGGGAGAGGGTGGTCTCCTCGTGTTGTTGTGGGGTTTCCTCCCGCTACTCTACTGCTAAACTGCAATGCTGATCATTGTTTTTTTTAGTTTCTGTGGTAATCAATGGATCAGCAGACTGGATTTAATCAGATTACTTGTGTAACATGAACTTGATTTGTACCTGCTCCTGCTATTTCAGCACAGAACAGAGCATGCAGACCACCACGTTTTAGTTTTTGTTGTTAATTCTGAAGTATTTACACACCACAGACATTTTGTGGCGCTGTCTATTTCATTAACAATATTGCTGATATGTCATCACATGGTACTGTTTATCCACATTGGCGCATTATCATGAGGGTGAGTACGAGTACATGAGTGAGTAATGGATTTGAAAATAATTTCCATACGGATGTTAATGTATTACTTCACCAGATGTTTCAAAACGTTTCCCCTTTTTCCGTAGCAATTCACAATCTCTAAAGATGAACTGCCTGTTAATTTATGCAGACAAAGGAGAAATGAGGTGTGACATACGTTACGATATGTATGATAATCACAATCTGCTTTTTAGTTTTAAGTTTTTAGCCCTGTTAGAGTAATTAGCGTTTATGGAGAATGTCAAGCATCCGAATACAACAAACCTTTATTTCAAAAGGTGAAATAAACCATACTGTCTGTGGTTTCGGAATCTTACCATACAGTATATGAAAGACAGAAAAATATATACCGGCCTATATAATCTCCACGTAGGTGTTAGAAGGTCGTGTGTTAACTTTCTCCAAAAAAATCATGTTGCTAAATATCAAAACTGAAAACACTAATGTGAACTGGACCAAGTGAACCTGTGCGGCTTCCACAAAATGAATGTTTTCACTGATTTATGCAGCTTCTGAGTGACTAAAAGCACTTTTAAGCCAAGGCATACAGTCTTATCTGAAATCCATACGTTTTCATTTCCATCACACTTACATTTTCTGGTGTGGGATGGACTTGACCTACATTTCATATCGCGTGTTTATAACTTTCTGCATTTGTATAGACCTAGAGATAAATTTGGCTCAGATTGGTTAAATATTGTCAAGAGTGATACAATGCACACAGAATGTTAGTGGACATAGTCCCTTGAATTCCAGCCTTTTAGCTATTATGTCCAACCCAACAGAACAATTATTTAAAAACCGATAGAACGCATTCCATGGTTTACAGTTGTTTGTGGATATAATGCCTGAGATTAAACAGGCCACAGTAATTAATGTTATCAGCGCTTTTCATTCTAATCATGCTAACAGCTGGCTAAGGGTTAGCTTTCTCGATCAAAAAAACAACCCACTCCATGCAGGCAAACCAATCCCAAAAAAATAAACATATGTTGGACAGGCAGCCACTTATCTTAGGACCCACTCAAGCACCCCACTAAAAGTGTTGCCTAAAGCATGGAGTCCGACCACTAGGTGGCACTAATGCTCACGGACCAAATAAATCACGTTCCCATATTATTTTTGCAGAGTGGAATGCAAATTAGCCCATCAGCTGTAATTCTACAATCAGCTACTCAATGCAAACATCTCCAAAGAGATCAGTAAGAGGAAATTCACCTATGATCAAATTTCACTGCTGCAAAATTTCATAGAGGATCGCTGTGATCCTAACAGGCTGATATTTAAAGCCGTATACCCTTACCTTGGTGACAGGTAGCTCCTTGGACTTGGATTCAAAGAGGTGCTCCAGTTTGGAGGTGTCAACCTTGACAGGGTCCAATTTGGACCACAGTGAGTCCTTGCGGTGCTTGTGGTTACGGTGCTGCCAATCCACAGGTCGGACCTCATTCCAGAACAAGCGGATCGTCTTCTTTTTCTTTACAAATGCGGGGGGCTCACCCAGTCCCAGATGTGGGGATCTGAGGTGGAGCTGTGGGGGTGGCACCGGTGAAGAAAAGGGTGGAGGTGGAGGACACCCCAGCAAAGGAGGAGGGGGCGGCAAGGAGCTGAGACAGGGAGGAGGGGGTGGGGGTGGTACCAAGTCTCTCAGGTCTCCAGATCCCATGTTACCCACATGCAGGATGTCCAGGTCGTCCTCCTCCACCAAATCGGTGAAGTCCATGTCTTTGATGCGGAGCTCTCGTGGACTTGCCATCAGCTGATCCCAGATGTAATCGGACTCCTTCTTAACAGGAAGCGCTGAAGCTGAGTGTACAGTCCGGTCTGGCTGCGCCGGCGGCTTTTCCGGTACCTCAGGTTCTGGTGGGGACACCAGCCCCTTCACCAAATCGCCAAACTTCTCAGCGACAGCCCGGACACTGCCCTGGTTGTCCAGATGCTCGACGTCCATCTTCTTCACGTTCTCCTCGGAAGCTTGTCGGTTGGCCTCCAGTGTAGAGATCCTGCTGGCCAGGCTTGTCACGGACGGGTCTTGGCCGTCACACGCCTTCTGTTCTCGGCCCTTTTCACTGTCCTTCTCCTCATTCTCCACAGCAGGTTTGTTTTGGGAATAAAGCATGTCCAACATAAAGAGTTTGCTATTGAGGATCTTACTACATTGTTCATTCACGTCCGCATCCTTAATGCACTGTGACCAAGTCTCTGGAATTGCAAAGAAACACATAAAATTAAGTTCATATCACTGAAAATTATAATTTAACTTTGATCGATAATTTATATGCATTAAATAAATATAGAAATACAAAAATTCATAAATAAAACTATAATTATGAATAAGTGTAATTTAAATCCTCATTAAATCACAAAAGCCATAACTAGCCCTCAGCTGAAAGCTACTTGCGATGTTGACTTCATTTGCAATGAACGAGAGATCAGTCTCCGCACCAATGACCCCCCAGGATGGAGCAGCCCCCGCACCTGTTTCCGTGTCACTGGTGGGTTTTTCCTCTCGCTCCTCCCTCTCCAAAGTGCTGCTGGCTGAGGAGATGCTGGACGCTGAGCAGTTGTCCTTCTCGTTGAGCTCCTCGTTCTGCCTCTCCTTCTCGCTTAAAGGGGCGGCGTCCTCGCTGTCCCGCTCTGGTCCCTGCTCTCGCCCCCCCTCTACCTCCACACTCGGCACCATCGCTCGTTCGCACCTCACGTCTTCCACATCTCTTTCTTCCTCCTCTTTCTTCACCAATGGCTTTCCCTCTTGTACTTTCTGCTCCACCTTCCGCCCGACATCCCTTTTGTCTAATACCTCCTCCTCCACTGACTCCGAAGAAGATCCTGCCACCTTCATCTCGGCTTCTTCACCAGTTCTGGACTCCTGGTTTAATGCATGGTGTCCATCACGGACTAAGAAAGAAACATCATAATTTTTTTATGATTAAACGAAAGTATAACCACTTCTGGTACAATTTCCATGCAACTGATCATTCAGATGATTATTATGATACTTTTAAATTATTATTTTAATTATTATTCTTTATAGTAGCAATGGATCTTCTCTTCTGAAAGGTAAGCATTTAATTAAGATGTGCTGCAATGCTAAATGGAACTCTCTCCCTGGAAAACGTACACACGTCTTATGAACTTATTTCGTCGGCGACTGTTGGGCTGCAGTTTCTGCAGTCCAGAGGGGCACCCTGTCCTTCTCCCACTTTTTCTTCTGTGGAGAAGATCAGAGAAGTTCAGGGATGCTGGCTGCATTAAGCCTCAGATTTTGGGTGGAAAGTGCACACTAACCACCGCCTGACCGGCTCAGCAGTAACGGACGAATCATGGATGTGGCTTCCCTCTGTCGCACATCCAGATCCTGAAATTTTCCACTTTGTCGTCAAATTTCTAGGCTTTGCCCTCAGACAAGCCAAAGCAAACACTCGTGTTTATCTATTTATGTGTTTGTTTTTTCTCTTAGATTACTCAACACTTTCATTATGACTCTTTACAGATTGTCTGTCATGCTGGAAAAGGGTAAAGCTCATGTCTTGTGTGGGCTTCTGGTTCTGTGCAGCTGTGCGGATGGATGACGATGGCAAACGCTGCCGTGAAATGTGGTGTGACGCTTTCCTGCCGACGGCACTCACAAAGTGCTAATGACCAAACCAGCGCATCGGAAACATGGCGGGATGCTTGCTGATCCATCTCTAACATATTCCCCTCTCCCTTAATGACACGGCTGTAGACTTTCATTTCTGTCTTAGACTGGAAAAGCAACTTTGAGTTTCTTGTGCTTTTCAAGAGCCTTCTGCTAACCAAGGTCAAACGTACGAGTTACAAAAGTGCGTGTAGGACCCAAAGGGAACAAGAACGGGCAAAGCCTTCAGCATTTTCCCTAACTACCGTACCAGAGATGAATACAGACGAAAGACTGTTTTATAAGGCACAGCTCAACCCTTGAACTACTGAAGTTTTGAGCATCTCAGTACATCATGCAGATTTACTAAAACTTCAATCCATTTAAAGAAATATGCATATCTGATTTCACATCTTCAGCTAAAAAGTTACTGCTGTAACTGTCCCGTTACTTAAAGAGGTCTTCAGTGGAAACAGTACAGCAAAAATATGAAATATGCTGAACTGGAAGTTGGATGTAGTGACACAGAGGAGTGTCACACCGTATCTGAGAAGCCCGGCAGACAGGCTTGGCGTGAAGTGTGCATTTACAAAAGACAAATCACATGAGCAATATTTATTCTGTGACGGGCAACCAAGCGCATGCAAAAAACAAAAGCATATTTAATTAATGCAGAGGACAGTAGGTGTCTGAAAGAATGTCATATTGACTGATGAAATCTCATATAATGACAACTGTAGGGCATAATGTCATAGGTGAGAGGTTGACATTGTGGGGGGAGGGTGCATAACTTAATTTAAATGCAAAGGTCTGTTTTTTTTTGGTGATTGAAGGCAAATTAAATACTAGGGGGCAACCCCCCCCCATTCCTTCTGGTTCCTAAGCCCATGATTGAACATTATTTTTGTTAAGGTTTAAACTTTCTTGAACAATTGAGAATCCCCTCATGGATAATTTATAGCACGTTTGACCCTCGACAGTTTGGCATGGCAGTCATAATGCTATGACAGAAAATGAAAGCTCGATGCACACCTTGACCTGAGGGCGAACGTGCTGCGACTTCCTGCCGGGGCTCCACGGGCGACGGGGTCGCACAGATGGACGGCGAGCCGGGGCTGGAGCGCCGCGGACTGAGCGACAGGGTGAGCTCGCTGCGGCCGCGAGGGGCTGTCCGCTGACGCTCCATCTCATACTCCGCCGCAGCCAGCTTCTCCACCTGCTTGTACCTGCAGAGACAGGAGACGGGTCTCTAGCTGGAAGCTGAGGCTCACTTAGGAGACACAGAAAACCTCACACGGGCAGAAGGAGGAGAAAAGATGGATTACCTGATAGTTAATTCACTATCTGACAATATAAACCTGAAGAGTATCCGTGTTAGGAAACACCTTAGTAGATATTAATTTGACAGTAGATATTAATTATTGTGGTATTGTTCATCGATTGATGTTCTGATTTATATCTCTGCCGGGAGCAGGGAGGAGGCAAAAATGTGGACCATCTGGAGGTCCCCGAGGACCAGGTTGGGAAAGAGTGCTATAAGAAACTTGGCCGTGACGTTTTCACAATGCGCCATCTACACCACAGACCTCCGTCATTTACATCAGATAGTTTCCCTTAACCGATCTCATAACATCTCATGATGATAACGAATAACTGAGGCCCTTTTTGTCCCTCCCCCACAAACTCCACCAAATGTTTTTGACGTCTGAGCCGGTGCCCTCCAATGAGATGGTGGTTCATCCTGCGTCTTTGACCCACAAGCGACGTGGGTCAAATCCCACCAAACCTCAGCTTACAGCTCAGAATTTAAAGTCCAAAGTATTACTAAAAACTTTGTGTCTGAAAAGGTAACAGTTCTCTGTTTCTTGCATTTGTGCTCTGGTACATGAGACATGAAACGGGTTAGGATATGAAGGGTGTCTCTTGTCAGGCACATCGTCCCATTTCATCTTTTGGAAATTTACTTTATAAGCTAATTACAAGCTGATAAAACCCCACTGAAACATTGTAAGATCACCGACAAGCTATTCTCTCGAAAAGATAAAGAGAAACTCACAGTAACACAGAGGTATTTTAGGTTATGCACACAAAGTTTATACCTATCTGGGTTCACTTGCAAAGCCAATTACACACCTTGTCATGTTTATGCAGAACGTCTTCATATGCTACAGACGCCGATAAACTGTCAGAACCATAAATTATCAAGAACCTCCATTCCATTGCCTTAAAGGACCCAGCATCTGTTATCTGTTCCCGGAAAACAGCTGTGAGCTATAGGCATGGGTTGACAATTGGCATCTTTTGATTCATAGTGCACGCATTCATAAGCTCACATTCTTTTTACCTATTTATGCATATGTAAAAGTGGGGGAGTACATATTTACTTAGTAGCCTGAGGACTTAATTAACCAAATTTATTATCACCAAATTAATTTAGCATGGGGGCCAGCGTGTCCACGTCTGAATGTGTGCTGAGGATTTTCACTTTCCTGTACAAACTGAAATGGTTGAATATGGAGTGCAATGGATAGAAAAATGCACCTACCTCTCCTCACGGGCTTGTCTGACCTCCTCCCTTTTGTCAACATAGTCCCGGCTGAAATCAAACAACAGAAGACAAAATAATAACACATTCAGTAATAATCATAATCATAATCATAATCATAATCGAATAATACATGGCTTTCTGCTCACAGGTAGTTAGTTTAATAGTTACTGATTCTGATTGGCCACAGAAGCTTCACACCTGGTTCACGGGTAAAGTAAGGCTAGAAAATCAGCCGTGCTCGGCCTTTGAGGACCCTGATTTGAATAGCCCTGGTTTAATATGGGGGGAGGGTCAACTTATTTGTAAGGCTTGTTTGGAGGAAGCAGGTGACTTTAAACTTCATGAAAGCACAAGAAGAGAGGAGCAGTTGATAGTTGCTTGTCTAGCGATGAACTCGGCAAGGGCAGTGACATGTTTACCGGGGCCCAGTAAACCAACAGCTGCTTTCACATGTAACATAAACAGCCTAATCATTCCCTGTTAAACCCAATGGAAGTTGAGCTCTGGAATGAAGCAGTTGGATATAACCACGATTTTTAGATGGGAGCTGTGGCAGTGTGGGTCTTTATATGGTAAGCACTCAAAATAAGGCATCTCGTGTTGGCTCAATGAATGCGAGCCCTTGATTACTCCTGCCAGAGGTCTCCTTTTCTCCACTGACCATAATAAGAGAGGACAATTCATTTGAGTCTACAAACAAACTCAGGCATTCTCACGAATGGCACGCAGGCAGGCAGGCAGGCAGGCAGACAGGCACGCAGGGAGGCATGCAGGCAGACAAGCAGACACGCAGGCAGGCACGCAGACAAGCAGACACGCAGGCAGGCAGACACGCAGGCAGGCAGGCACGCAGACAAGCAGGCACGCAGACAAGCAGACACGCAGGCAGGCACGCAGGCAGGCAGACAAGCAGACACGCAGGCAGGCAGGCAGGCAGGCAGACAGACAGGCACGCAGGCAGGCAGGCAAGCAGACACGCAGGCAGGCAGGCACGCAGACAGGCAGGCAGGCAGGCAGGCAGACAGACAGGCAGGCAGGCAGACAGACAGGCACGCAGCCTGGCTCTTTGTGTGGTAAGCCCTTTGAGTGCCTAATTCTGCAGACTACAATGGAACTCCTACACTGTCACAAATGTTTGCAGCTCAAGGTCTTTTTTCTGACAAATTAAGCATTTGTTGGCTACACTGACTACACATCATCTTGACATGGGTAAGTCCGAGGACAGAGCGGGCAGAAGAAAAGTATGTAGACAAACAAAACTTGCTGATACTCTCAAAGTTCTATCATAGGGTTCCTGGTAGCACGTCTTCCCTGGAGACCCGAGGGCATGTCCGTCGGTACTCACCTGAAACGACTCCTCTCCTCACGCTCAATTCTCAGCAGCCGTTCCTCCCTCTCGATCCTCCGCCTCTCCCGCTCCGCAGCCAGAGATTCCTGGTGCTGCCGGTACGACGAGGTCAGCAAACCCCCCAGGGTTGGTCGGGAAATGCCCGCAGCAGGAGAGGAGCTAGACATTACAAACACAACTGGCATTATTAGAAGTTTAGTGTTGTGGAGTTGGCAATTTTAGGAAGTGACCCCATGAGCTGGAAAGTCTGACAATAGGCCTGCATATTTTGGTCAGACTTTATGACAGCAATTAAAACTTGATTATTTGGTTGGAAGGCAGTACTGTGGGTTCAGAACTTAGCAGGAGGACCTCTGTGAAGAGCCACAAATCCATGTAACTGGCTATTTTATTATTCCAGTCTCAGAGCTCTGCTGGCAGATTAGAACTGGCTGATCCAGCACAGAAACACCTCATATTCTGAGAAATGCCACTGGCTCTGGAAAAGTCCATATTACTTTCACACATTGATGTCCTCACCATTAGAGAGCCATATAAAGTAATCTAATGTCTGAGTGGAGCCAAACCAACCAAACATCAGGACGCAGGTCCTCAGAAAGGCCGACGCTTCACCGATGGTCCTTCTCACCTGGAGTCTGCTGAAGGAGACACTGTGGCACCATAGCGACTGGAGGGTGTAGCGGGGGCACTGACGCTGGCGTAGGATCGGCCCATGTATGGACTCCCTTGGCAGCTGTTCCTATGGAGGCAAGGGGAGGAACGTGGAAGGGACAGATTGGGCTTATATAGTCAAGATAATGCCGTTATATCTGCATCTTAAACATACAATTTCAAATCAAGATTCAAAATTCAAGTTTATTTATCATGTACAGTCAGTTCCACCAAGCAATGAAAGTCTTACCTTGATGGTCCTTCCACTAAACACAAATTAACACAGAACACAACAGTAACAACTCAAATAACAGATAAATAAATATGTAATTATTGTTGATAAAAACGCCTTGAAAGTAACAATTTCTGAATATAAGAAAACGGGACAAACGGGAAACAGATAGCGAGTGTATGAGGGTTAGGGTGCAAACCTGGCACCTCCTGCGCCCAGTGGCGTCACAGTGTGACAGGGTTATCTCTGAGCTGTCTGACATTGCTGTGCCTTCACACCCTGGGACAAAGGGAGCCCTGTTTTGCCAGACACACCACCAGGTACCCCACTCACTGCCAGTGGAAACCTCAGATGGGTGGCTTATTTAGTCGTCAGATGAGAAGATGTCAAGAGGCTATTTTTGACTTCTGATCAGAACTTTGTGTTATTTTATTGTCTTACTAGTCTGATTAGGGCTGGAACAAAGAGCTGACTTCAGGTCTATGATCTCAAAGCAGCTGGTGTTGCTGAGAGACTGAAGACCTTCTGTACCACGTGATTCCAAGATCCAGCAATGATTAACACTCCGCCAGTGCTGTGCAGTGCTGTGCAGTGCTACTGAGACCAAGACCAAACTTCCATTCACATTGAATCGTTACCGGTCAAAGAAGGTTTGCACTGCTGTATGTTAGTGCAACATGGATTACAGGCAAGTAATGTCAAGAGATTCTCAGTTCATCTGCTGTAGATTTTTGTGTCTGGATTCAAATGTACAGTTTCCTTCCTGACTTTCAGAAGACAAAGAAACTTAACGCTCAGCCATTTTAGCCTGTTTCTGTCTGGGGTGCCGACCTCTGCAGAATGAACCAGCCCACTTGGACTTTCTCTGACAGCTGATGGAGATCACCTTCTGCCGGGCCCTGCTAGCACGGCTCGGCCGCGCTATAATCACGGCGTCCAGCCCGCTATGGTCCGAGACAGCATCTCACCCCCCCCCAGCGCGAGCTCCGGCAAGCGAGCCGGTCCGCAGGAGAGGTCACCAGCTGCCACCTTCCATCAGCTGCTGACCTGCTCAAGTCTAGAGCAACAACGTGAGCCGAAGAAATCAGTGGTGACCCCTCCCAGGCATCGCATGACGTCTTGGGGTGCTAGCGACAAAGCCTAAACACCATCTGGACAGTTCCTTCACCCAAGCTATAGCCACTGTCTTATCAAGTCATCCTCTCTCTCCCAGAATACTGAACGGCACCAACAATTACATTTTATTTATTTATAAAGAAGACATTTTTATCCAAAGCAGCAAACCCTTGAAAGCGGGGTCAGACAGTCCAGTCCCTGGAGCAATTAGGGGTTAAGAACTTTGCTCAAGGGCCCAGCAGAGAAGTCACTCTGACACCAGGATTCAATCCAGCAACCTTCTGATGACAGGCACAGCCTTCTAACCTGCTGAGTCATACACTACCCATTTGCCCGTTTCCTACCTAACACTCACTCCCTAAGCCAGCGTGCACAACATCTTACCTTCTCCTTCATAGGACACTGCTTACTGACCTCTCCATACATTTCCACACTACGCAGTTACCAGCGCAGAGGTCAGACTTTTACAGTAATGTACACCCTGCACAGCAATTGTCTATATTCACAGGCTCACATTCTATTCATTTCTTTGCGAAACACATCATTAATCGAAATTTATATATGTGTACCTGTATGTTTGTATGTAAGCTAACACAGCACGAATACCACACCACCAGTTGAAATTTCATCTATATTCCAGTGAAAATGTTCGGTGAATCAATGTGACACTGATTCTATAATCACCTGTAATAGGCACCCAGGCACTGGTATGTAAACTTAACCTATGGGCTTAACTGCCAGAGCCACAGAAAGCTCTAGAAGGACTTGGGGAATATTGTGAATAATACACATTTGTCCAGCTGCAAGGGGAGAGAGGTGACAGGTGGGAAAAAACAGGAGGAGGCGAGTGAGTTAACTGGGATTTGGGGCACAACACTGTCCCATTCTGAGCTTAGAGAAGAACAAAACAGCGATAGGAGGCTCAAAGCGGAGAAGGACAAGTGAATCTGTAATTACTGTCACAATGCTCTGCATAGCTAGAAGGATACCTCACACCACTAGGAAGGCTCTAACAAGTATTTTTCTTATTCCTGATATGCTGCAAAAGGGAATAAATCAAATTTTTTACTGCACTTTTTAAGCTATAGTGCACATGCATTAATCAGTAATGCAGTAATCATATATGAATTTGCATAATTAACCATGGTGGTCAACCAGATGGTATACTAAACTAAAACCAGCTGGTACTAGGGAGAAAAGCAACAGCAAAAGAGGAGAGTGTCCTGCAGCAGCATGCCTCTCGTCTACTCCACACTGCGTCTACACCACACTGCGCCTGCTCCACACTGCGTCTACTCCACACTGCATCTACACCACACTGCGTCGGCTCCACACTGAAGGTTTGGTTGTTTTATACAAAAACAACAACATTCTGTTAGATTTATGTTGAAAATTACAGGTAAGGAAGGGGGTGGTCATAGCATGGGCGGG
>JAODJU010000138.1:19218015-19230193 GCA_026776725.1 Gnathonemus echidnorhynchus | reverse complement strand
ACACGGCAGGGGACACGGCAGGGGACACGGCAGGGCACACGGCAGGGGACACGGCAGGGAACACGGCAGGGAACACGGCAGGGGACACGGCAGGGCACACGGCAGGGAACACGGCAGGGGACACGGCAGGGGACACGGCAGGGCACACGGCAGGGAACACGGCAGGGTGATGCCACCCTACCTCAGCATGATGTAACAATACACACTGAGCTATTCAGGAAGCAAAAGGCGTTACGTGAATTATCTGCAAATCTCCTTTATTCAACTCGCAGGGTAATGAGGCCCACATTGCAGGAAATGCTTGCTGTTAAACCGGTGCCCCCCCATAGTGACTCTGCTTTATCCCCTTTAATTCTGCAGATTGCTACGTTTAGAGAAGCTGCCCCTGTTGTGCAAAAGCAGGGCAGTAACCAGCAAAGGTTCTTCCATGGCGAATGGACAGTACCTCTGAGGATGTAGTTCTGGTAGTTCTGGTCAGCCTCCGCTCCCACCTTGATCAGGCACGCCAGCCCCCCAGCCGCGATGAACTCATGGACCAGGTCCTTGTCGTCCTGAAGGAGAGAAGGGAGAAGCTACAGCACTGGTCATGGGTTCATGCTGAGTGACCCCATCACACAAGGGGAGGGAAGAAACAGGAAGGAGTGAAAAGCATTGGAAGAGAGAATAAAAGAGAATAGGCAGGAGTATATAATGTATATTATATTATAATTCGCTTTCTACAGTCTGAATACTTTGCATGTGCATATTTGCATTGCATTGCATGATTGTATTCATGCCTTTGTGGGGACTTTCCATTCACTTAGCATGGTGGTACAGTGGTTAGCACTGTTAGCTCACACCTCTGGGTTACTGGGTTTAAGTCTCCACCAGAGTTCCAGGTGTGTGGAGTTTGCTTGTTCTCCCCGTGTCATTGTGGGGTTTCCCCCATATACTCAGGTCTCCCTCTACAGTCCAAAAACATGCGGAGGCTAATTGGAGTTACCAAATTGCATGTAGGTGTGAGTGTGCGCTGTGATGGATTGGTGCCCCGTCCTGGGTTGTTCCCTGCCTGTAGCCTTCTGTGATTGGCTCTGCACCCAAAACCTAACCCCTACCCAGCCCTAATCTTAGCCATAAGTAACCAAACTTAATACAACTTTTGGCATTTGTACTTCTTATATCTTATGACAATAATCGAGAGTGACTGGTTTCAGGAACAGCATGTTTTTGGACTGTGGGAGGAACCCAGAGAACCCAGAAGGAACCCACATAAATGCAGCGAGAACATCCAACACCTACATCGCCCCCCTAGCACAGTCAGAGCTGGTGGCAGATTCAGACCTGCACCCCGCCTGTCTTAGGAGAACAAATAAATGAATATATAAGCCAGGTTTTTAAGACAACTATAACAGAGGCCGAGCTGAGGAAGCCCATCCCTGTAAACTGACCAGAGATTTTGGGCCCTGAATCCAGACCAATACAAATCTTTTAGGGCCCTCTCACTCAGGGGCCCTTAGAATTGTCCTAACTGTCCTCACCGTTGGCGTTGTAAGATCTGATATAGCCCTGAGTATTTTAAGCTGAGCCCTGAGTACTTTAAGCCGAGCCCTGAGTACTTTAAACAGAGCCCTGAGTATTTTAAGCCGAGCCCTGAGTATTTTAAGCCGAGCCCCGAGTACTTTAACCAGAGCCCTGAGTACTTTAGGCCGAGCCCTGAGTACTTTAAGCCGAACCCTGAGTACTTTAGGCCGAGCCCTGAGTACTTTAAGCAGAGCCCTGAAAATTTTAAGCAGAGCCCTGAGTATTATAAGCTGAGCCCTGAGTACTTTAAGTAGAGCCCTGAGTACTTCAAGGAGAGCCCTGAGTATTTTAAGCCGAGCCCTGAGTATATTAGGCCGAGCCCTGAGTATATTAGGCCGAGCCCTGAGTATTTTAGGCTGAGCCCTGAGTATTTTAGCTTCAATGCCAGTCTTCCTTCAAAAAAACAACAACAAAAAAAAACTAAACAAAAGTAAAGCCAATGCAAACTTGACAAAGCCCCTGATCTTCTCTATAGCTACTATGTAACTCCGCTGGCCCCCACCCTTCTGGTCACCCCTGAAACTGTCATCTCTAAAATGAAAATTGCACTGGACCTGGAGCCTCAAAGCTCAACCTGTAACCCTTCCCCATTTCCTCAGCATCTGCCCTGGCTGTCATCTGACTGGGGACGCGCACTCACGCCCGCCCGGTTTGCCCGTCACAGACACTTATCACCGTCATCTTAGTGTACCATCTGATGAAGCGTCTTTCCAGGCTGTGTTGGGCTTTGATCCAAACCCACATGTATCCCAGAGCAAACAGTAATCGTCTGGCTGCCTGAGCCTGCGCTCCCTCTATCTGTCTACGTCTGGAGACCTGCCACTGGCTCTTATATATAATTAATATCTGCTTAGCATAGCTGGTTATATTGTTGTACTGTTTAAATATATAGTGACTATTACATTAATATAAAGGTAGTTCCTCTGCGAGGGACTCATATATCAATACACGATTGTTTCGAGATGTTGAACACATCTATGTTAGAACTCTGCTTTAATGATCATCTCTCATTATTACTGGTCACTGTGGTCCATTATTTCATAAGATATTTTCCATATTTTATAGTGGCGGGTTGCTGGAGGATGTTACTTAAATGCACTCTCGACCCCTCCCTCCATGTAAAATGCGGCAGATCCCCTCTGAACAAAGTAAACAGATGTTGCTATATTCATGCAGGAAGCAACAGGCAGTAGTGAGGGCGCTGGTGTTTTTGGCTGCTGGAGGCCATGTCCGTGTTCCGCGCTCCAAGCCGGGGAAGTCGACTGTTTACTGCATGCATTAACTCCACCACATCAGAGAGACCCGCACCATGCACAATCAAGACCATCAATTAAATAAAAAAGGGCTGTTCCAGAAAATTAAACGCATTTACAAACAGGAAAAATAAGCTGATTATTCTAAAGTTAAAGATAAGGTTACAACAATATTGCGTGAGTTAAACCCGCCCTGCCGCCTTAATGCAGTGATTAATTGTAGGGTAGAGAGCACATGTAGATGCAGTACTGCTTTCATATTTTAGTTTCATAAAGGGGTATCTGTTTATTATTACATGATATTTTTAAAAAGAAACATTTTGTAGCCGTACTGTAGTATTATAATGCTGCTATTCACAGTAATCATTTTCTGATCATTATCACTATAAAAAAACGTCCCCAAAATGCACGCTGGATACTATGCTAATCACGGCTGGAAGGCACTCAGGATTTCTGTAGCTAATTATTAATAAGAAAATATGGAAGAACCTGATTCAAAATTCTGAATAAAATTGTCACTTGGGTATATAGCTCCACATAGGACATTATAAGTGTAAATTTGGGAGCAAACTATTCACAAGTTTATTCTAGTAAGGAAAAACTCTCATTTGTCAGAGGGGGACTGCTCATTGGCCTTACTGGAGATAAATTACCCAGCATGCTCCAAAAAACCTAATTTCCTGTGTCCATAGCAACCGCTGTGTTTTGTGGTGAATAGTGCTGGTTGCTACGAGCCTGTTGCTCCCTGACATTAATAGCTCATTAAATCAGCGGTAAAAGAAGCGTTAAGAGCAATCAGTGTCCCTGCTTGATTCATGGTTACAGACAGACACGACCAAAGCCTAGGAAAAGGGCTTTTACTGTTCCTGCTTATAAATTTATTCCTCCAACCCATTAAGCACCTTTAATCACAAAATAACAACTTTACAAGTGGATAATTTGAGCTTAACTCTTAAAACCCTTAGAAACGCAACTTTGGATGTTTAAAACTGCTGTTAATGGGGAGGACTTCTTTATTCAGAGAGGACGGTCATCCCTAACGTGAAGGAATCTGCTGGACTGACTCTGATATTTGGTTAAAAATAAGTACAAATAACAGGATAAAATTAGCTCAGCGAGATAAAGCAGGGCATATTTTTATTATTTGTATACTCTGTAACATCACTATAACATAATAAAATGCATCAGTAAATATCACTGCAGCCAAAATGTGCAGCGTTCAGAGATTCCACCTTAGAAGCAGGCGAGATTCAAAACACACTGTTTATGTGTCATATAACCACACAAATTCTTTAACTTTTGACAAAAAGTACGTTCAACTGAGGACTGACCCAAGTCCTCTAAAAGAACAGACAGCAACAAAGTCAAAGACTAATACTGTCTGTTTCATTTCTTCCAAATAACCGTTTTCTCTTGCGGAATATAAGCATCACTGTGAGTGACAGGCAGTGTTTCCTGGTCTTGGCCAATGGCCCAGTCCCGGGGGGGGTGTATAAAGGGGTGGGGCCACAGGGGCACTGCCCCCAGCTGAAAGCTGATTGGCCCCCGGTGTGCCCTCTTCCCTGTCACTCACTGATTCAACACACATCATTGGCTAATGATAAAGTTGGCCCCTCTGTATGAATTATGGCCTCTCTTATGCTCCCCATCATAAAAAAAATCTTCCCTGAAGATTCGCCCCTGCCAGTTCTTTTCACTCAGTGCAGTTTGGTTAACTTCTGCCCCATCTCCCAGGATTCCATGTGCCCCCCCACTTAAGGACAAAAGCACTTGTGCTCCCCCCCCCCACCTGTCAACAGCAGAATAAATTTAAATTTAAACCGGCCAGATTGTTCACTGTGCCCCGGTGCACAGCTCTGCTGGGTGGTGGGGGAGGGGGATGGAAAATGCTTTACTTATACAATTTTTTTGGGGGAGGGGGGAAGCTGGGACCATTGCTCTGTTTTCCTCCGAAAGGGAGGATGCCATAGTTTGTAAATGAATTATGCAGATTCTGGTTAAGTGATAAAACACAGCAGTGATGCACCAAAGCAGAGTCTGTATGTACTTCTGTGTTTATACTGTTCAACAAACCAAAAGACAAGCAGGTAAGATGGTGTAATGTGCAAGAAAATGACAAAACATACACACATGTCAGCCTAATGGGGGGGGGGAGGTCATCGACTTCTCTCAATGTATGGAAAAAACCCCCCTGAGGAGACACTGATGTTCTAATACTTCCAGTGCTCAGTCCCAGCTTCAAAAACGCCTGCAGGACCTTCGGAGGGCTGCTGGCCGGTAAATATGCTCCATTGCCCCTCCATCAGTAGAACGGAGGCTCATCCCTGCACGGGACGTCCTGCCAGGTCACTCTGGGCGGCAGCCGGGGGAAATCGGCCATCGCCTACTACTCAGGGACCAAGGTGCAGTGTAGAGAAAGTGGTTTGGGGTATGTGTGTGTGTGTGTGTTAGATATACATTACATTGTGAGGGCCAAATGTCCCCACAATGTGATAAAAATGTGTTACGTTGATGCTGAGGGGGCCATCTTTTCAGTCCCCACAAGCGGAAACTCAACTTTATAAAAATCTGTGGCTACAATTAAAAAACTGCCAAAAGACATGTATTTTGTTTGGTTACTTATGGTTAAGGTTAGGGCTGGGTAGGGGTTAAGGTTCTCATGATTGGGATTAGTTTTGTCCACTGAAATGAATGGACGGTCCCCACAAAGGTACTGTATGAGTCCAGGTCTATGTTGGACTGTGTCTATTCTCATCTCAACCATTTTTGTTAGTGATTCTGGTTACCTGGAAGATCTGCTTGAGAGAAAAGAGTGCCCTCCGGAGCTCTCGTCCGCTGGAGCTGTACAGCTTCTCTGTGGAGAAGGAGTCGGAGAAGCTCAGTGAGTTCACAGGTCAGGACATTTATTAAAGATACAGGGTGACTGTCGGCTCGAACATCACACGGCTCTGACTGAAACTCACCAGACTGGAAAACAAACGTGAGAAGAACGGAACACATTTATTACAACTTATCTCTGCCTTTAATTTTCTTGTGACTAATGTGTTTTTGATGGCTGCAATCAATCCTTGACAATATCCATTATGCTGCAGCTGGGAAATTAGATATCTGAGAGGAAAGAACGACCATGATGGAGCAGAACTGAGAGCGGGGTCGCCGTCAAGAGGAGGACGCCGGGGTCATTCGTCACCCGTCAGCGTGTTCAGGGTTCTGCTGACGTCGTGCTCTCCCACCGGGATCGATCAGACCGTCCGCTTCCTGGAGGTCACTCATGCCTTTAGCGGTCACAATAAAAAGGCCTTTTAACAGAGCTCCATGAATTGTGAATTCGACACCCTTCAGTCAGGAACACGCCCCCCCAACCCCCTCCCCTCCAGGCTCCACTAAGACACCCTCAGTGCTGTCTCTTTTTAAAGTGGGGGAGGGGACAGAAAGAGAGGAGCCATAATTTATACAGTGTGGCCAACCATCATTAGCTAGTGATATGTTTTGATACAGTGAGTGACAGGGGACGGGGGCGGGGACTTTCAGCCACTGTCCAGCACAAAACAGTCTTGGGGGGTCGGGGGGTCGTATCAGAGTGACACTGAATTTTGTAAGATGGTCATTTTAAGGAGGACCCCCCCAGGTGAATTTTTTCTGTCTTATGGGGGGCCCCTGACCTCTTATGGGGGTGCTAGAATGCACCAGAGTCCCTTCACTTTGAACACGGTCCCCTATTGCTGCCTGCTTCACCGACGGCCTTCATTAACCCCCCCCCCGGAAGACATGGGCAGATTACTCCCACTACCGCGTCTTACTGGCATAGCTGCTCGCTTGTGTTTGTTCACTGTTTACTCAATCTTGTAAATCTGTATATCACAGCTTCCCGCACATTAACGAGCTAATTACTCGTCTGTGTGCTCCTGCGGTCCCCAGCTCTGTTCCTCATATAAACACTGCATTTTAGGCACTCAACTCAACTAATTAATTTAAGGTAAATGAACCAGCACTAGTTGCCCAAAATGTGGTACCAGGAATACACACACACATTTGGTCCCCACAATGTAACATATACATGACCCACACACACACACGCGCAAAAACGTCGTCAGGCTGAGTTGGATGCCACATGTTGCAGTGTCCACACCTCTCGCCGACTTGCTGTAATTCCTTCTACCTGCCAGCATGTGGCAATGTTGGGCTCCCTTCCTCCACTGCCAGCATCAAAGTGACAATGGGGACTTTCCACAAGAATCTCACACCGTGCAGATATACACACGTCACTCACTCACTCCTCTCTCTCTCTCTCTCTCTCTCTCATTTTCTCCTCCTTCTCACGGTGACGTCTGCTGTCCCCAGTGCCTGGCTGCTAGTCTTTGCGTCAGCCCGAGGGTGTCACAGACAGCAGTGCCGCTGTCTCCAGCATCTGTGAAGCAGACACCTTCACCCATGGTGAACTCCATTCTATCCTGCCTCCGGACCTCTGAACCATACGACTCAACTGGGGAGGGGAACTCAGCCCCTCATCAAGGAGTCTGAGGTTTCTGTACCTGTGAGCTGTCAGGGTGTTTTGGTAGGATCTTATTCCTAAATCAAGAGATCATGAAATAAACCAGCGACTCATCCATCCATCCATCCATCCATCCATCCATCCATCCATCATCCAATCCCTTGAACTGATCCCAGACAGCATAGAGCACAGGTCAGAGGTACCCCCTGGACATGATGCCAGATGAGAGTTGCAATTCTGGATTATACTAAAATCTAGAGGAAAATAGCAGTCCTGTACATCCCTACCTGGCCCACACACTCAACCCATTTCTGCGTCGCTGCCATGCATTGGAGCTCCTCTCTACATTCACAGCCAGCTACAAGTCTCTGATGGACACAGCGTACCCACTGAGGGTAATGCGAGTCCACATTTGTGCGGATATGTGCGGATGTATGTGTGAGAGAATGCGAAAGGAAAGAAATTCAGCAAAGTAATAGAGTGATATTTTTCCCCTTCAGAATAACAAATGCCCGACAGCTGAAGGGCTGACGGGTGGAGATTCCGTGCCAGCAGCGTGAGCAAGAACGCGGATTCTTCAGGAGGGGTAGCCAGCCTGTCTGGAGCATCGACACCGTGAGCCCCACTGACACAAGAGGCCCCCTGGGAAAAAATTGTAAAAAAGGAACGTGCGTTTATCAGCGGGTCGCACTGTCCGGAGCCACCGAGCCTCGATGGAAAAAGAGGACCGTAAATCTCAGTCAGCCTTCTCACGGGTGGCCGAGAAATGCAGAAATTAAGACAACTTGGAATTTTTTTCTGGAAGTGTGGCATGTCGACACCAGGACACGGTCTCTTCAGCGAGACCTCCCGTGGGCTCTGATTCATGTCTGCCTCTCAGGCCGACTCATCGCCGAAAACACTCAAGCCACAGCTGACCTGAAAAACAGACGCTGAGTGCTGGGGAGTCCCATAGTGCTCCAGGGTGGCGTGCGGCCAAAACGGTGTGTATATGTTGGGGTTAAAGATCTGCGTACGATGCAGCTGTCTGTGGATGTGAGGCTGGTCCATCAGCAGAAGCTCTCTTTAATCCATTTTTTTTTTTGCATGGGCCTCCACTTGTTACCTTAGAAATACTGCAAAAACTATAGGCACATATACAGGGAAGCCTGATCCTGAACTCAGTGCATCCCAGCAACCAGGTATTCCTCAGAAATGCATCAGACGCGATGCGGGAGAGAGACGCTCCCCCGTAAACCTGGTGCTTCAGTGCCATCGCCCCCCGACTCACTGGGGGAGGATCATTAATCTGTTAATAAACATCCTCAGTGGATTCTTCAGTCTGGATTGACTCACGACTCTTTTTTTGCTTCAGGGAATGGCATGTCAAGAGGCTGGGTGGTGAAAGGGACATGGACACGCCCCTTAGAAAAGCAGGCGAAAACATTTGTCCAGAATCCATTTGTTTGCATGGATAGACACCCCCACCCCCCACCCCCCACCACTTAAATGGCCCATTTCCCTTAACGAGCACAGAGAGGAGAGCGCCTGGGTTAGCTGGCCTATATGTCTGCCATGACCTGTGATCACAGCGCTCAGAATGCACTCAGCCTCCAGGCCAGTCCGCTGAGAATGAAAAACCGGGGATTTTACCTGATACGCAATCCATCCATTTTTTGCAATAATGTAATTACAAATGCACTTCCTAATAAAAATTGACAGTTCTTATGCATTAATCCTGAGAGTATTTGCATCCTGTTTGGGATGCACCCAGCCTTGTGCCATGCTCTGCCTGGAACAGCGTCCAGGCCTCCTGTCACCCTGACCAGGATAAGCGGTTCGGCAGTCTTTCCCAATCCGGTCCTCGTGGACGCACAGACGGTCCATGTTTTTGCTCCCTCCGAGTTCCCTACTGCACTGTCCACATTTTTACTCCCTCCCAACTCCCTACCAGAAGCTGGGAGGGAACAAAAACATGGACTGCCTGTGGGTCCACGAGGACTGGATTGGGAAACGCTGAGTTAGAAGATGGATGGATTAATACTCAGAATTCTCCCCCGAGATACTGCTCACTGGCATTACAGCGGCACACAATAACAGTATTGTTCGGCTATATCATTGATATAGGCTGCAGTCCCAGATCCCTCCCGTTGTGGAGACCTTCCAGACTGGCTGATCTACAGACACGCTTGGCAGCCAACCTCAGCACGACCGTGCAACCACATGTTTCTAGCCGTGTTATGGATGCGCAATGCTATCCTACGATTGTGCATTCTTGCCAACACTCGGTGCGCTTGAGTTTCATCACTTGACTCATAACAATTTAGTCATTATGGTGTTTTTGACTTGAAAAGCTCTCCGGTTAGGTTCTTGAGGTGTTTTTGTACTGCGTTGTATAGCTCTCGCTCCAATCCTAACTCACACTTGTCACTGGTCTCTCACTTGGTCTAGCTGGCTCTTTGACAGCTGCATGCTTGTAATATACTGTCTGCCTCACTTATTCGTCTCTTTGGACAAAAGCATCTGCCAAATAAATGCATGTAAATGTAATGCAAATGTAAAAAGTCCTTCCTGACAGAGGAGATCAGGACAACGCCACTAGGCTTAGTGGATCATGACCCAGACTTTCCCGGGTGTGAATAGCACTTCTTTTCTTTGGAGCATTCATGTATTTATGAACAGCTGAGCCGTGAGGTTGCCAAGTGCAGCCATGGGGGGGGTCAGCGGGGTCACTTCCTCCAGATGTCACGCTAAACTCAGTGCATTTCACCGTTGCCATTTTTCTAGGATTATCTGATCGGCTCATTTGGAAAACCTAACTGGGAAATGCTGGCCCACTTTAGTTCAAACTGTTTTCTTGGGTTTCTGAGGTTTTCATACCATGACCACGCTGAATGAAATTGCTCCTGAACTTACAGAGGCGCCGAGTCACTCAGACACTTCAGTCCAGGTCGGCACAATCCACCTCCACCAGGAGTCTAGAATATTTCACCCTACTATCTCAATATCTCTTAGGCCATTTATTTTGCCACACATGGAAAATCAACATGGAAATCCTACTCCAGTGCTGACTTTCCCACGGTTCCTGAGGTCAGCCATGGAAGTCGGCGCGTTATATTGCGCCGGAGCGAGATCCCAAGCCGGTCCTTCTTCTTCGCCTCCCTGACATCAACGTGGCCGGGACCAGCAGCCTTTCATTATCTTTCTGAATCGGCCACAGAGCCGTCAGCGGTACGTGTCTGCAGCACCGTTTAAGTGTTGTTTACGCAGAAGGCCTCCGCTCCTCAGCTCGGGCTGTGGTCCCCACCGCCGTAAAGCTGTCAGTTCCTGCCCTCCGCAAACGGAGCACGTCTGCCGAAGCGTGTGGGTCCCGTCCCGCCTGTGTCCATGCAGCGCTGTGTCCATGCAGCGCTGTGTCCATGCAGCGCTGTGTCCATGCACCGGAGCACCTCTCTGCATGGGAAGTGCTGTGACTCGCATTACTTCTGTATCCGCTGGTGTGGGCAGGTGCTTTAGGAGCCCTGGGACAGCGGGGGAACAGAACCACTCGCCCCGAGGCCCGCCCACTTCACGACAGGAAGACATCTCTTTGTAATCAATGATGTGCCACATTTGTTGTTGTGAGTTAGAGTTGTTATGGAATATCCCACAGAAACAGATTAGTCCGGTGCTATAGGAAGTAAGATATATATATAAGACATATTCATCCAGCCTTCCTCTAACCGCTCATCCTACATGAGGCCACCAGGGATGGGAAGCTGCGGAGTTCCATCAACGGGATGTCAGTCCATCACTGGCACAGACACAATCACAGTCTGTGGGCAATTCAGAGACACCAGTTAGCCTAAATACAAGTTTATGGACTTTGGGAAGGAACTAAAGAACCTGAAGGAAATGCACACGACACGGGGAGAACACGCAAACTCCACACGCAAAGTCCACCCCAAGTCCTGGGGGTGTGAGGTAACTACCCATTGAACTACCCAAAAGAAAGATGCATACATTTTGCAGTGTAGATGCACATGCTTTTAGCTCATGTTAATTAATCTGTAAACATCTGTTCATGTGCTGTACATCTGCATCACTCGTGTACTGCAGGCCGGTTTAAAGCTCATACCAAACACTCCATCTGACCTGCTTTTCAGCCGCCCCTCATGGTGGGTGGGATCATCAACTGCCAACAGGTTTAACCCATTTGTCATACGCTAATTCTCTGGCTCCCATTGGGCAGCAGCAGGAGTGACTGACAGCGCAAAGTAAAGGCCACCAATTACGGGACTAGGAGCTGCAGCTCTGCCGAGGGCTAAATTCGTCACGCTAATCAAAGTGGCCTCTTAATGTGAATCTTTCACCGGTGACTGGAAATAGAAGCTGGGAAGGAGGCCAGGAGACGGTAGTGATGTAGTGATGGCCATGCTGGGGGGGCGGGGCGAAGGGGGGGGGCTCCAGCAGTCTTCCCCGACGGTGCCAAAAGCCAGCGCCAGAAGACGGCAACGATGATAAAACATGAAAAGTTAGAAGTGCGACTCAGTCAACCGTGACCTCGATTTCGGGAACACGAAGAAAAATATTTACTTCGGCACATCTTTTTCTTCAAAGCGGCCCAAGATAATGCAGGTCATTAACAGTGTAATATCACTTCTTGTCAGCGAACAGACATCGGCCCAAAATAGAAGTAGACGTTACTCCCCTGCTGGGTACAGACAACACAACGTTTTCATCGGCTGGCTTCGGCATTCCGCCCCCCCCCCCCAAACCTCGGAGCTCAGGGAGAAGTGAAAGGAGAAATGTGTCCAACCAAAATAGCAGGGACATGGGTCAGGTCTCCACCACCAGGGGACCTTGCCTCCCCTCTGCTGTGTTTGCAGTAGTGGGTCCTGCCCCAGACTGGGGG
>JAODJU010000138.1:19106879-19117428 GCA_026776725.1 Gnathonemus echidnorhynchus | reverse complement strand
GTCTAGCGAAATCTAAACATTTTCTTATAACAGTACGTCCATTACAAACTCAATAAACGGGGTATACAATTCCACAACGTCCATCAAGCACTATTACGAAAAGACACGATCTAAACGCAAACGTTTGCAAAACGTAATTTCAGTGAGTGGGTAACTTATTTTAAATCCGGATGCGCGTGTTTGTAATTATCGATATGCACGTCAAAGGAAAGACAGCATTGGGAAAGCTGTATTTAATTGTTATATGGGAACAGCGTATGATTAAGTTTAGTGTGGGGTTACTTATTTGTTTGCTTTAAGCAGTAGGTCCCACCCAGCAAACAGCAGACTCCGTTAAATATATCGTGTGTTAACTCCTGGAGAAATCGACTTTGAATGAGATGGCACATCCATTCATTCTTGGTCTCCTTGATCTCTGATTTATGTTTTGGCTCTTCAAAGGGAAGCGCTCTTTTTTTTGCTCTGACATGTGAGTGTATGGTACCAACCCTTCATCTTCTAAGTAGAGCCTAAGAAAACAAGAGTTTAATCAGAAGAAGATATTCATGCAGAAATCGCGCAGCATAAATACATAGACACTGGAGAAATATAAAGGTCTTTTGAAAAAATAATGGTAACACTTGAAATAAAGCTGTGATCTATAATACATTAAAGATACTTTCATAATACATTACAATGGTCTGCATAAGGAGTAAAGCATTACATCATGTTCTACTGACAGTCATAAGGCATTATAGCGTTGATTATAATGCTTCATAAGCTCCAATGAAGCGCTCATCTATAATGCGCTATAATTGTCGGTATAAGAATTAAGAATAGTTATGAAGGTATCTATAGTGCGTTATACATGAAAGCTTCACAAATTCAATTCCATTTCCTGATTAGAGTTGGAATTGATGAATGCATTCCCATAATACACATGCTTATAATGTGTTATGCCTTTTTTTAAAAAATAAATATTTCTGAATGCAGTATGATGTGTTAGGAATGTATTCATATATTCTTATAGACATGGCATTCATAGAAAGCGATACCAAAATAATGTTGTCTGTCTGTCTGTCTCTTTCTCTCTGTTATCATAGGCTTGGTATTTGCATGTTGACCTCCATGTGTTTCCATCAGTTGCCTCTGGGAATATCTAGTGGTTCAGGTGAATTGGTTTCTCTAAAGTGCCCATCGGTGTGTGTTTCTGATGGACTGGCTTTCTGTGCTCTGTGCTTCCTGGGTCCTGGGATGGGCTCCAACCTCACTGTGGCCCTGCACTGGCTAAGCATTTATGGATGGATGAATGCTTTTTCTTTTTTTAAGTAATGAAAAGACACTCAGTACCGCCTCTCCGACTCAGCGGGATGCATTCAAATTGATTTAAAGTCGCAGCTTATTAACGAACTGGCAAATTCTGCCAGCTTAATTTCAGGCCATTTTATTAGAGGTGCCTTCAGTCGTTGTCACATTTTTCTTTCTTTACAATGTATAAATGTATTATCTGTGGATGGAACATTTTATCCACAGGTAATGCAGGATTATGTGAGCCATCAAATCACCTTTAGAATAATTCATATAAATGTTTGAAAAAGCCATTGTGGCAGTGAAACTATGTTTCTTTTTATTTAAGTAAATCAGTTCTCATACTAAACAGGAAAATACTTCTGCACATGCAGTGATGCAGAGAAACAATAATATTTTGAAGTTTTTTTTTTTGCTGCAAAACTTCAGAGCAAAATATTCATCCAGGTGTCATCTGATGTATCTACAAAAATGTTACAGCCCTCAAACTGTAGGTGAATTGTCTTCTACCTCTCTGGGGGATGAAAAAAAGCATTGACAGCAGGTCTAACATCAACCAGGAGTGAAATATAATCAAGTTAGAAGCCACGCGTTGTTCAAGTATACACATGTTCAAGGTGAAGAGTCCGTGCATGTTCAGGAGGCCGGATTTATGGGGGATTTAGCCTTTGGCTGACGGCTGTTCAGCGTGACATGGGCAGTAACACAGAGTGAGGTTGCTGGGGGTATACTACACTGCTTTGCTACACCTGTGCTGAAAATACGCAGTATGATTTAGCTCTATACAAGGCAAATGGTCAAATAGTGACTCCAGGATGCTGTTCAGAAGCCCTTACAGTTTTTCTCGATTGCTTCGGTACAGTTCATGAAACATACTGAATATTCTCCGGACTATAAGAGCATTTCACAAAGTAGTTCAAGCACAACACTGTGGTTTAACTGCGAAATAATGCATAATGCTGTAACTCACCCAAAACGTTAGCAGTTTTTCTTGAGTGCTTTGGCACATTTCAAGAAACATACTTATACTATAAGAACCTTTCCCAAAGCAATTTATGCATATAGCACGAAATTATGGTTTAGCTGCAAAAGCCTGTAACTTTCCCAAAACAATTAACTCATGTCTCAAAAGCAAATAATTCCACCAATGAAGCAGTCAGTGCCAAAATCAAAAGTACGATCTGCATCGTTTTAACCATGCTTAGATATATTGTCAAAATGTCAGCATTAGTATGCTACTGAGCTCCAAAATTCTGCATGATAATCATTTCCCACTCGCTCTCCGTCACTGACCATTAACTAACTGATTCTTGTCAAAGACACCATCAGTTTCACCTGGCAAGGCTCTACATTACAGTATGTAAAGTTCACTGGCAAGGCTCTACATTACAGTATGTAAAGTTCACTGGCAAGGCTCTACATTACAGTATGTAAAATTCACTGGCAAGGCTCTACATTACAGTATGTAAAGTTCACTGGCAAGAGGAAGCACTCGCATGCACATGTAACACTTTCAGATCTAAAGACACAGTACAATGGCAAACAAAGTCACACAGCAACATCAAAATGTACTGTCGGAATCAGGGGTGGGGCAAATGAAACTGGAGCTGGGAATGGAAAAAAATGGGGAACTATGGGGAACAGAACTGGATTTGAATTCAAATTTCAGGGAAATTTAAATTCCAGATTCAGTTCCATTTCCTGATTTGGGTTGGAATTGATGAATGCATTCAGGAATGGCCCCAACCCTGGTGAGAACTAAAAATACAACAATGCTGTATCACTGCATTGACATTTGAGAAATGTTCCAAAGCAGTCGGGAAAAACTGTAAATGATGCATTTGACAGTTTTTCTCAATGGCTTTGGCACATTTCTCAAATGACAATTAACATTCGTAGAACAGTGTAATCACACCATAATGTCATTTCTGCACAGCAGAATATCATTTCTTATTGCTTTACACAAATTTCCAAATGTTTTAGTTCATGTGTGAAACCGTCTTGTACGAATGTCATAATTTGCCGTAATTTTAAATTCTTGTTAGTCGAAAGAGATTATGTGCTCTCCCACTTCAGTAATTTTGCTCCCAAACCTGTATATGAGAGTGATCACTGTGTTAGTCACCAGATGCAAAATAGTTCACTAGACTTTCAAAACGATTAAAAATATATAATCTATAAATTGCAGTTATGCGGCATTGTTGTATTTTTCACATTACATTTTGTTATCATTTTGGTGTTCTTGTACTGCAGTTTTGCTGTTTTTGTGTTATGTGCTATGTGACTTTTTTGTTCGCTATTGTACTTTGTCTTGAAATATAGAGATGTTACATATGCATGCGAGTGCTTTCTCTTTACATACTGTAATGTAGAGCCTTGCAGTGCTGAAACTAGTTTCTTTGACACAAATAAGTATCAGTTTGTTAAAGAAGAAAGATCAGTCAGTAACAACGAGAAAGTGGGAAACAACTATTATTCAGAATTGTGGAGCTCAGGAGCATAATTACACTGACATACTGACAATATATCAAAGCATTTTGACTGTCTTGGTTAAAACTATTGCACTTTTCATTTTGGTGACACTGACTCATTCATTGATAGAATGATTTGCTTTTGAAACATGAATTAATTGTTTTGGGTTAAGTCTGCAACTTAACCTTACTGTCATGCTACATGCATAAGTTGTTTTGAGAAATTGTCTTATAGTCTCGAGAGTGTTAAATTTGTTTCATGAAATGTGCCAAAGCACTCAAGAAAAATGGTAATATAACTCTGAATTACAGCTTATGTTTTTGAAACAAACATTGAGTGACTCATTGTTACGTTACACAGGGGGAGGATTTGAACCTGGGACACAAATGGATTAGAGTAAATGAGTACTGCACAACCATCTAGATTTCTATTGGATAATGATGTCCATTCAGTAACCAGTAAGATAAATTTGAAGACTTGGTCGTGTGCATGAGTGACTTCAGAGTGGCCTAGTTCTGCCTTCAGCCATCCCTGGTTTTGTGTCACACCCCTGTCGTGGTGGGAATTTCAGATTGGGATGAGACCTACATGCTCACATGCGCAAAAGGCAGCGAGTACTTTCAGTAGAAAGTTTTGTTGAGGAACGTCATGAATTTCAAGTAGGAGAGGGAAGTGTAACCCTGTGGAGCTGCCTGGACCCGTCTTGCTGTCCCATCAGGCAGCGGAAGCATTGTCTTTTTGCTCCGGTTACCTGCTAACTTGGAAAAACCTCCTCAGATGACTTTGAGGTCTGCCAGCGATTGTCACATGAAGGCACACGCCATCATGTCACCGTGCCATGAGCACAGGGTCTCCGGCAGCCCGTGTCGTAGACGGTGTCATCTGACCCTGAAAGCTGGCAGGTGAGCGAAGGATGAATACTTCAGTACCTGCCATATTTATTTAACTCATACATCCATCCCCTTCATTTCTAAAATATTTTCAGATACAACTTATTATGCTGAATCGTGTACTTTTTAGTGATCTAGATGGAACTTTTTTTAAGCTGCATACTAGCAGAAATAGTCCACAAAGAGCCAGGTAACCCGATAGGAGTGAAATGCTTTGCTGCAGACTTTGAGACAATAAATCCTCTCTGACAGTTGCACTAGACCTCACTTATGACCTGGCAACTTCAAACTCGCTTGACCTAAGATAGGAGTGATGTTATGGCCATTCGTCTTGACAGCCCTTTCGTGCCAAGGGTTCATTTTCAAAATCGGCTTTTCTCGATCTTGCTCAAGAATATGGAGTTCAGTCCTGGCTCCTTTAGTTGTCTCAGACAAATGAAAATACTTATTTCTACAATAAAATTAGGATTGGTTTCTCTTTTCTGGTCTCCTGTCTTATGTGCTATGAAACACAGGTTCGTGTCCATGGAGTCACCGTTACATCAGCGCCAATCCAGTCTTCTGCGCAAGGCTGCATACCACTTGGGCCAGACATCTGCTCCGAGCAGCATGGCGGCCTCTATATTTGGAGGATAAGAGCTCAGTTCTGGAGAAGAGAAATGCAGTTTCAGTGATAATGTGTCACGTGTTTAACTCCTTCTTTTCTTACCTTCAGCCAAACACCACTGAGGATCCAAGCCCAGCCTTGTGTAAACATAAGGTAACCCAGTCTGTTCTCCTTTTGTTTGGGTGCGTTTGAATGAAATGGCGATCAGCAGCATATGTGTATGTTTCCGAACTCTTTTACCCCTTTTGGAAGTGCTTCAGTTTATGAAGTAAAATTATTTAGAAGCATTTTTTTTATCCACATATATAAATCGCCATCAGAATATCTCATCAACAATATAATATATAAGTATTTACTTACATAGTAATATCATTAAATAATTTAGACAGCCTGTTGAACAGTAATAACCCTTCAGGTACATTAAATTCTACACTTATCAGAATGGAACTTGTTTGTTCCAACCGGAGTTATCTACCTGACTACCTGGCCATACTAACAGGCGAATCTTCGTCTGACTCAAGTGTTTTGCTTGTATTTAAATGTTATGGTATTCGTCCACGGTAAATACCCAGGCTGTGTGCAGTGTAAGCAGTGTGAGTGCGGGTGGGGGCGGAGTGACGATTTGAGCCATGTTCATGCAGGGTTGCTCGGAGAGTTTGCCCTGCGCCGGGCGTGCCTTGAGGAACGCCTTCCTGTCACATGGCCCTTATCCTGTTAAAGATCGAATCCAGTTCGCCAGGATCCTGAGGTAATGCCGGTTGTGTCACCGCCCCCCCCACCATCGTTTCGCTGCCCCTTTCTTGGGGTTTAAATGAAGCGGTAACTGAGGAATACATTTGCAGCTGTAATGTACGTCAGTGCTGTAATTCCTTAGGTCTCATTTTTAATTCATGAAACTTTTATGTAAAGAGTGTTAGGATTTCCATATTAAATAAATGGCATATTCAGCATATTCTACAATTGTAAAACACAGTACTTAGCAGTAGAAGGAGAAATTTTACACTGTTTCATGAAGCCCAAACATGGGATTTTCATAGTAGCAGTCAAAAGTTTGGACACACCTACCCGTCGAAAGGTTTATTTGTACAATTGTCTACATTTTAGATTAATTATAAACATTCAGATTATAAAATAACATATATTAAGCCTGTGTGCCTGTAATCAGAAGGTTGTCGGTTCAAACCCAGCCTCAGCACGTCTGTGGGTCCTTGAGCAAGGCCCTTAACCCCCAGCTCCCTGGGCGCCCCAACAGGTGGCTGCCCTTCGCGGACAGCTTACTCTACAAAGAGCAAGTTGAGAGAGGCGTAAAAAAGACAATTTCCCCACGGGGATCAAAAAAAGTAAAATTATATGGAATTATGTACTGACCAACAAGGTATTAAACAAAACAATTATTTGTTGAGGGGGGGCCCCCCTGTGGGTTAGGACTCAGAAGGTTGCCAGTTCAAATCCCGTGGTCGGAATGATGCCATTGGGCCCTCGAGCAAGGCCCTTAACCCAATTACTCCAGGGACTGGCTGACCCTACGGTCTGCTGTATGCCTGTTTCATGAGGATGCTTTTCCAGCTGTCCTTCACAGGTGACTTGGCGCATCCAAACTTTTGACTGGTACCAAATATATTCTGTCTCTTCTCAATGTGTGTATGAAGACTGCAGTGAAATGTGTGCAATGAATACCTCCTAAAACTGGAACTCTTGCATCACCGTGCAATCAAAGAAAACTTCACCACACGCAAAACCTGTTTGTAGGCGGTTCGGCATGTCCAAAATTTTGACTGGTCCTGTATATAAAAAAATGTGTATTTGCTTATGTTAATCAGTGTGAAGCTGCATTTTGAATCTCTGAGTCTAACTTAACATGTGCCTTTGGGTGAGCAGCTTTAGACAAGTGTATTCGTGCGTCTGTTTAAGTGGATCAACGTGACTGGCAGAGATAGCAGGGCGGGGGGGGAGTTGGCACCAGCCCCCCAAAATCGTATTGGCCCTGAATGGTGTCGGGCTGAGACTGCGGACCACAGACTTTCCCAGGCACACGTGTGATGCAACTAAAATTTCAATAGGTCCCAGAATTGCAAGAATATACAGGAATCCCGACTTTTCCCACGTGTGAGGACTTGGTGCGTCCATAGATGTGGGCGGCTCATTTAATGATCCAACCCGTAAGAGTAACCTGGAGCCAACACTGACTGACACAACCCCCCCAATTTCTGCAGGAGGAGCTATGTTGGCGTGGAGCTGGTGCAGTGGCTGGTGGATCAGAGCGAGCTGGTCCCGGGCCGGACGGCGGCGGCCTGCGTGTGGCAGGTGGTCATGGAGCTGGGCGTCCTGCTGTCCGGTGAGGTCGCCCCCTCGCTCCCGTTCCGCTCCACTCAGGTGTTAGAGCGCTGCCTCTGTGCCGTAGCTTTCAGCAGGTTGCTGTGTTTACTTCCCATTTCCATGGCGCGTGTATCTGCACAGCAGATGTCTCGGTTATGCAGGTTCACAGTACGACAGAAGCACGGCTCTCCGCGGCCACTTCCTCTGGAACAGTCCTATGGTCGTATTTCCCTTCTGCGGCTCTGGTGTCCCGTGCCTAAATCGCGATTGTTCATCGCTCGGTTTTTATTAGCATGGCTGATGTTCTCTCGGCCCTTGTGTATTAGCCTTCCGTTGTGTGTGAGCTAGAACATTCTGCCAAGGATATGTGCGCTTCCTCACCCCCAAGCTGTCAGCGTGGCCTGACCCACTTCCTCCGGATCTGGGCTAGAACCAGTTATGATGATGACGCTGCCAACTTTGAGCCTTTGGGCCATCGATCCTGTTTTTTTTTTTTTTTTTTTAGTTTGGGACCAGCTATCAGACTTTCCAGGTTTTTTCACACTACAGTCGAGATCGAATGTCCAATGAGCTGAAATCGACCTGCTGAAATCACACAGAAGATGCCTGTCTTTTCAGTGGACCACAGGGTCGCTTTTGAGGACTCCCATACCTACTACCAGTTCTCCTTCGAGGAGTGTCAGGCCCAGGACTGCGGCTTCCAGGACGAGAACGTGTGGCTGAGCGGGGTGAGACTGCTACTCCAGCTGGTCCCGAGCAGCCATCTGCAGGCTGGGGGCGCTACTGAGTAAGTAACCCGACGTGACGCACCTGCCAAAGAATGTGGGCGGCGTGGGCTGGAGCTCTCATGCAGCAGTCACTGACTTCTACTTTGCATGTTGCCTCATCCAAACGAAATGGAGATGGATGGGCACTGCAGCGGAGAGCCAAGGTGACTGGTTAGAGTTGTCATCCTACAAACCTTAGATTACTAGAAGCCCACAGAAACTTCAGTTTGGTTTGAATATGATTTACATACACAAGGGGAAAGCCAGTGGTGAAGACTGCAACTGGCATGAGATAGAAGGCCTTTGTTTTGTCGCATGCATGCTCAGGTTAATACAAACTCTGCTGATATTTAAATGTAACATGCAGCAGAACGGCAAATCGGCAGCTGTGTGCAGATCTGAATATTAAGGAACTATCTCTCTCGCATTGCCCTCAGATGGGGAGTGTAAACTGTGACTGGTGTAAGGTCAAACAGTAAGCGGGGACAGTAAGACCCCTGATGTGGGTTGGGATTTGTTTTTGGGCCGAGCTGAGGAATGGCTAGGTGTAGAGGGTGGAGGCGGGAGGTGGTGCAGTGCACATGGACGTAGTTTCTGTGAGCCTTCATGTTAGGGAAACAGGCTCACAGCACAGGGATACCAGTCCATCACAACACACACACACACAGAGTGAGAGAAAGTCGTCAATTTCGGGAAACCAGTGAACCTGACTGCATGTTCTTAGGCTGCGGGAGACCTATGAAAAACACAGGGAGAGCAGACAAACTCCACCCAGGATCAGTATCCCCATCTCTGTCAGTGCCAGTCTCTAGCACTATACACTAAGCAGTATGCACTAAGCAGTATGCACTAAGCAGTATAAACTAAGCACTATAAACTAAGCACTATACACTAAGCACTATACACTAAGCACTATAAACTAAGCAGTATACACTAAGCAGTGTACACTAAGCAGTATAAACTAAGCACTATACACTAAGTACTATAAACTAAGCAGTATACATTAAGCAGTATACACTAAGCTACTCTGCTTTTTATTTGGATCAGATGTTATGTCGAAATGTAAGACTCAGAAACCTTGAAAGGAATTTAACAATTGATGAGAAAGCTGCTTTTTGTTGTACTTTTTTTTTTTTTTATAAATGTCCTAATTCATTCAGTATTTTATTTGCAATACTGTGCAACAGTATTTTATATATAGTACAAAACTAACCTGGATTGTAGAGTAAAAAATATACATTGGGTAGGTTAGGGGGCTAGATCACGTAGAACTTAAAGTATCACATGAAATATCGCCTAGAATTAACATATCACATAAAAATACTGGCTTTACTCGAAATGCAGTGTTAAATAGCATTTGTTGCAGCTCAAACTTATCTTGGTTGTGCTAAATAATTGCTGTTTCTAACAATTTTGTCACCATTTAAGTATTATTTTTTATTAGTTCAGGCTATAGCATGGGATATTGCCATGTTGTAAATGTATTGTTACTGACATGGGGGACTCACTAGGGGGAGGGGGGCACATCTCACCCAATACTCAAAACATCGCTGTTTGTCCCACCCAGTATTTTCCAGGATTTGGCTTTTTAAAATATGAATAAATTTATTTGGAGAGCTCAGCTCTTGTCCAACCTACTGACCGAGGAGAATATGTGTGTATCTGTCTTCTGATTGTCCCTTTCCATGCAAACACACCGAGGTTAATGCAGTTGCAGTACTGTTGTCAACCATCAGGTGTCAGTATGACTGAGCAGATAAACGGCTCACTGTGGTTTGGTCAGCTTTGCTAAGCAGTCCCTTTGTTGATGTCATAAATGTTTTGTTTCGAAGAATATTTTATATGTTTAGTTATAATGCAAGTGTGATTAAGCATCTGTGTACAGAGATTAGTTATAATAAAAAAATGTTATGTTTGATCAGTGATCTTTGGTGTGTGCCCCAGGCGTTCAGTAGTGCTGCGCCACAGGTGTTCATTAGTGCTGCATTCTATGCATTCAGTAGTGCTGCGCCCCAGGTGTTCAGTAGTGCTGCATTCTATGCATTCAGTAGTGCTGCGCCCCAGGTGTTCAGTAGTGCTGCATTGTATGCATTCAGTAGTGCTGCGCCCCAGGTGTTCAGTAGTGCTGCATTGTATGCATTCAGTAGTGCTGCGCCCCAGGTGTTCAGTAGTGCTGCATTGTATGCATTCAGTAGTGCTGCGCCCCAGGT
>JAODJU010000138.1:19072351-19086665 GCA_026776725.1 Gnathonemus echidnorhynchus | reverse complement strand
CCTGGTATTTACCTGAGAACTAGTGTGGCTCATCAGAAGCCAGGTAGGATAGAAAACGTACTGGATAGTAGCTCTCCGGGACCGGAGTTGGAGACCCCTGATATAGACAGATCCAGTAACCATGAACGAAGGTGATGCATAAACTTAACTGTTCAGACAGTGTTATCTGTCCACGATGAAATTAACTGATTTATTCAAACTGCTTTATGAGCCAAAGAGATATGATGCCAAGGTTATGAAATATGGCCTGAATATGAAGCTGACATGTATAGTGTTGTAGCATGGGGGGGGGGGGGTTTAAATTCCAGGACAAAGTGTCCATATCCCTCTGAATCATGAGTCTCGTCCATTCCTGTGCATCAGCGAGCTTTATAATGTGGCGTCATCAGCATCAGCAAGGGTACAGTTAGTGCTATGAGAAATTCATTGGATCACAAAGCTGCGTTAAGAAAGCACTAAGACGTCATTTAAATGACAATAAAGACGGGCCCTGGGAGGGTGTACAGTCAGAGCTGCACGCTGATGTGAAGGTCGACCAGGCTCCACACGCAGGGGCCAGTAGGGAATGGATCTCGGGGGGCAGGACCGAGGACTGAGGTCTGCAGGGTCAGCCAGTCCTCACATAGGACGGACAGGTGGACCTCAGCTCGGGAAAATCACCACTTCTGAAGAGTTTCTGAAATATATAAGCATTTCTCATTTTTAGTGCCCTTTGAGTTTGTGATTAAGCCCTTACATGATCATAAATTAAAAAATTTTGAAAAACAAAGATTTTTAATGAATGGGAAAATGTGCCTCGTTCTCTGATTTCTCTCTTTAATAATGCCAAGAGAATTGAAAAGTTTTATGCCATGTACTGGCATAGTCTTGCACTGAGGATGGAAGATCCACCGGCCCATTTCCTGTTATTGCTGATTGGAACTTGTGTGCGATTGGTTGAGACGGAAATGACATCATCATTCCCCGTGGAGGACCCCAGCCTCAATACATACATGTCTTCCCTGCAGGGGTGATGACATCATATAACGCAGAATTCAAGCCTGCTGTGCTATAAATAATTTAGTTTATTTGCTCTTTTAAATGGTTGCATTGCATGGCTACTCGTGATTGTAATCTGGCTGCCTTCTCATTCCACAGCACAGTGGACGAATACTCGCCGCACAGAAAGGTAACACTAAAATATCGTTTGCTGTCAGATTTCCTGGTGCTCAGTACTGTTATGGAGAGTGGGTTAAACCTACATAAATCCATGTTCTTTCCCTTTGCACCTGCATAACAGGGCATTTTACACTACATTCCAATCCACACCTGGTACTGACCACTGCTGACATTTTTTGTAAGAGTTTGATGTACTTGGTTTTATGCTTGTGTGACACGTTCGGTTTCAGCACATGTCAGATTCCTTTTCCAGAGTAATACATGTCAGTTTGTGAACATTTCCCACAGGAGTCTTGGCCAGAATGCTCCTAACAGAAGTTAAATGACTGAACAGTATACAGGCATTCATACTTTTCTCCTTGCAGAATAAAGCCCTCTTTCATCAATTGAGTTTGAAAGAGAACTGGCTGCAGTCAAGAGGAACACAAAGAGAGAAAGAAGGTGAGCAGAAAACGTGGGCTGTTACCTTAGGGCACATGTTTTATAAAGTATAGGGTAACTATTCTGAAAAATTAGAGGCTGGAGACATGTTTTAGAAAGTATATGGTAATTATCGGATTAAATTAAAGGCTGAGGACATATTTTAGATAGTATATGGTAATTATTAGGTAAAATTAAAGGGCCCATATGAAAAAGTTTGTTTATTTTCTTGGGATCCTGATTTAATATTTATGCTGACATCAAATTATTTATATTTTCACGTTGTAATGTACATATTTCAGTTTAGCTTTACTTAAATTCTGCCTCAGCAGAGGTGGTATTTTAGAATCTGTGAAGTCCCAGGATTCCATTGTGTGTGTTAAGTGTAGCAGGTCCCCCGCAGAATTTGCCCTTCACAGTTCAGGGTAGCTGAGTGCGATTTTTCACCACACAATAGGTGAGTGACGCAGGCCTAATCATCTGGAGAGTCAGGGGCCTTGAATCTAGCCAGACAGCTGTACTGGCGTGTTAGCAGCAGAATCACACCACGGGGCTTATTTCAGCTGTGTGGCTTTGGGCTTTACAAATGTGATGCTGAATGGGAGGCCCAGGTGCCTCGTAGTGGAATAAATTCCATCACATGGCTGACTTGGCCGAGCTGTTGGTTCACATTGACTGAGACGATGAACTCTGGAGCTGTAGCTACACTTAGCTGTGCGCTAAATTCCTAGTGTAGAAATGTGGCCAGTTGTAGTTTGAGGAAAGGAACTGACCAAATCGAGCCTCGATTGCCCCGTTTGTCCCTCGTCAGTGTTCTGCCATGTGTACGTGACTGCGGACTCCTACCTGAGCATCAAGACCTACACAGCGGTGGAGGCCCAGGAGCTGCTCAGCATCACAGCTGGAAGGATGGAGTGCGTGGGGGACGGCCTGCTGTTGGCGGCAGAGACCTGTGCTGGAGGTAACTGCCCCGCTGCCATTTCATGTGCGGGTCGGAGGGCCGGAGAAGGTGGCATCTTTTTGACAGAGAATTAGTCATGAAAGCCATGTTGTGTTTAATGCTTTCTCACAGATCATATGCCATTTATCAAACAAGTTCATCAACAGCTGTCATCATAAAAATTTAAATAAGGAGAGTATTGGACACCTGGTGCAGATGAACGCTTTGCATAAACTGCACCTTCATAATGCCTTTATAATGCATTCGCAGAACATAAAGTACACCTTCATAATGCATCCATAGAACATTCATAAGCTGTATGTATGTGTACCTTAAAATCCTAGCAAGTCTTAGTAGCATTAAATACGCATTAATAACAAGTATTATATGATAACCAACAATTGATTATTCTATGAATTCGACTATAATGTTATGATGTTAAGGTGTACATACATGCTGCTTATGAATGTTCTATGAATGCATTATGAAGGTGCACTGAATGTTCTGTGAATGCATAATAAACAATGAAGGTGCTGTTAATGTAACCCGTGACCAATTATAATATGAAATTCACTTCCTTCTCCAAAACTGTCCTTGTGATTTGGAGCTGGAGGACAGATGAATGTATGGACATGTTATAAATCTTTTAATCTTAGGGTTTAAGTACTAGATGGTCCTTTTCCAAAAGAGCAAGTCCAAGAGTGTGTGCATATGATTTGCTCAGAGAATAAGGTTGCACCGCATGACCCGAGGATGGGAAGAAGTAATAAGGACTTTAAGTAGGTACAGGAGATGAGATGGATTTCAGCCATTTTGGTGTCACCTGAGAAACCACTCACAGACTTCACAGCGTGTCTCAGCCTGTGTGGGGTGTCCAGGCCTGAGAGAATGTCAGGCTCAGGCCTGTAGCCCTGCTGCTAAGTCACTGGCCACACAGCTGAATGGATGTACTCATCACCTGAAGTTTCTCTGGATGATGGTCACACTATCAGGTTGCCTGTCAATGTCACCCTCTCCTCTGCTTTGCCACACACCCGCCGACACCCTCTTAGCTTGCCATGGGTATATTGAAATGAACAGCTGGTGCCTGCATTCATCTAGGAAATCACCGTATGAAATAAAATGGCAGAGCCTCAGAATTACTGCCATAATCCTATTAATGCACTCTGCTCTTTGTTTGACGTGTACCCCGTCTCAAAGACTTGGCTCGGATTCACAGCCCATAATTGGATAAGCAGTTATTGTGTAAGGACGGCCTGTATGTGTGGCAGACTAACTCAGTGAATGAACAACCTGACCAATTACCTGAAAGGAGGGGGAAAAAAAAATCTGTTTTGCCTTTTCTGTGTTTTTGTTTGTCTTTGTAGAAAGGCTCATTCTTCAGCCCCATGACAGCGTTTATTCAGAGTCCCGATCCATACAAGGGAGACTGCTCATCTGCAGGAAGGACCTAAGTCAAATAATGGTATCACTCAATATCTAACATTAGTTGGTCCCTTTCATATAGTACAAGGAGCACCTTATGCTTTCTAGTCATTGCCATAAAGCATTAACCTGTTTTCTAGCTGTTGACACAAACTTTTGCCTTCAGGAGATCTGTTCTCCTTTGTCCTGCCTCTCGTTCTCTAATTCTCTATTACCCTGATTTCCCAGTTTACTTTCATGATGTAAAATATGTCAGGCACTGTCTAAATATAAGTAGGGACCCATTTTTCAAAGCTGAATTTTTAATAGCTGAAGTCGGAGGCTTATTTGTGTGCAGCCTCAGTGTGAAAGCAGTTTTGGCTTTGATCGGGTTGGACTGCCAGGTGTAGAAGACATACTTTCATATCAGCTCTACCTCCCAAACGAGCTTGATGGGCCGAATGGCCTCCTCTCGTTTGTAAATTTCTTATGTTCTTCACTTTAAACGATGCTGTGAATATATTTATTAGAACACCTAACACTGTAATACTTCTTAAGCTTCTTGTACTATAATGCTTATAGCCTAGGTACAAGTTTAGCAAGTCAGTTTTCTATTGCGTTTAGTGTATTTATCAAAGAGAACAATGATGATTGTTTTACGTGGCTTTTCACGCTCCACATCGGTTCCTTGTTTTGCGCCGCCCATCGTCAGAATCCCTTCACAGACAACGCGGATCTCCACCAGAGGCCTGTCCGCCTGCTTGGCATGAACACATGGGATGTGGCTGTTTCCCTGACTAATTTTGACTGGAGCCTCTTCACATCCGTGCGTGAGGTAATCCTATGAATGGCAGTGTCGCAACCCACTGGGTTCACTTGGCTCGCAGATTTATATCACCGGGCTTTTAATGGTACGTTGTGCTCCATTCGGACTCCTGTGTGCCCCGAACTGCAGCAGGAGCCCATTTACTACACGATCAGCCGGCAGGGGAGCAGCGGCCGCACGGCTGCGCTGGAGATGCTGCTGCAACGCTGCAACGAGGTGCAGCTATGGGTGATGACGGAGGTGCTGCTCTGCACCAACCCTGGCAAGCGAGTCCAGCTGCTTAAAAAGTTCATCAAAATTGCAGCCCAGTAAGAGACTCTTTCTATCTGAACTATTGTTAATAATGGCATAATTATGCTATAAACTCAAATATGGAGGCACGTTTCTGGCCGTATCTTTAGTTATTGTCCTACAAATGATAGACTATTATACTAGTCATTAAAATAATGAACATGTAATTGGGAAGACTAAGACAGAAGACATTGTGGAGGAATGCTGTTATCAACAGGAGTCACCACTGAATTGATAGCAGCTAATAATTATTACATTAGTGATGGTTTGGCTCTTTTTTTTGCATAAAATACAGCAGATTTCGCTGGCAGTCTTTGACAGATCTGCGTTTTAATTCCGGTGGCCTTACCAACCTTACTCTTCTACAATGGGATCGGTCTATAGCACTTGAAACCTTAAGCTCGAATAGCAGGCAGTGTTGGTATCCTTGTTGGAATCCACTAAGCAATAAAGTCGAAGCAGATGTAGGGTGAGGGCACCATACTCCTCATCATGTGTGGATAGTGCCATATGGCCAGTGTGGTTGCAAGGGGCCATACCATTCCATCTGTTCCCCTTAAGCGCTGTGCTGGAGTAATCTGTCACCCAAATGACTAGTAAAGCCCCTCCGGCTCGTGCCGTGACTTTAACATGCCATCATTTCTGCTCTTCAGTTCATGCTCCTTTTCATTGGGTCTCTTTGATCCTTAAAGAAGGGAGGGGGGGCTTTGAGTCATGTATCTTTTGACCATTGATCATCGGGGGTATTTAACTCTTTCCCGACACAGGAGTGTTTCCAAAGGTAGTTTTCAAAGATTGTTATGATATGAATGTGCTATGGTGTGTATTGGTTATAGAATCTGCCCTTGAAGGGTTCCGATTTTGTCTCCCCGCAGCTGCAAAGCACAAAGAAACCTGAACTCTTTCTTCGCCATCATCATGGGCCTCAACACAGCAGCGGTCAGTCGACTGAGTTTGACATGGGAGGTAAAGAGGCTTCGCTGTCGTAGCCAGAGGACAACGCCAAGAATGGCGGATGCACTGTGAAGGTCTTACTGGTACCGCTGGCAGAATTAAAAGACAGGTTTTCTTCATTTCCCTCCTTCCTTTTTCCCTCAAGAAAGTTCCGTGCAAATTCAGGAAGCTGTTTTCCGAACTGGAAATGCTGACGGTAAGTAATCCAGGCTTCTCACTGGTTCATCTCTTACAAAACACACTTGTTTTTTGAGAGGGTGTCATAATTTGTGTTTGTGTCTTAAGATGATAAATCCTACATCTTCTTGCAAGACCTTGTTAAGATGTGGATAGTTCTCGGGATACGTATATTTATAGGAAGATCCAAGCCCTCACTGCTCGTGCCTCTCTCCAGGACCCATCCCTCAACCACAAAGTCTACAGGGATATATTCAAGAAGATGAAGCCTCCCAAGATCCCCTTCATGCCTCTTCTTCTGAAGGGTAATGTCTCGGAATGATGCCAACCATGAAGGACAATGCTGCAAACAACAGACTGTGTTACAGAAGCCATCTGCTTGTTTCTGATTCATAAGTGGCAGAGCCCTGTTAGAATGTGGACTGGCTTACTAAATGCAAGACTGGTTGTGTCTGGTTGATAAAGTGGTATTTGTGCCATAAAAATTATTCATTGCAATCTTTCTTTCATAGATATCACCTTTATTCATGAGGGCAACAAAACGTTCCTTGATAACTTGGTTAATTTTGAAAAACTGGTGAGTAAATGATGGGCGTCAGATATGGGGGGCATGGGTATCCCCTGGGGGGGTGGAGTCAGGTTTTGACCTTTACTGTGACCTCAGTTTTGACCTAAGTAGACCTCAGTTTTAGCTCCCTGCACAGACCTTGCTCCCGATCTTGGTTCTCAACCCAGACCTTGGGGACCCCCAGACATTTTTATTCCCTTCCAGCACCCAGCACACCTGCAGCAGGTGTTCAGTGTTCTTGATTGTTTAGTTCATTCTTGATTGTTTGGTTTGTTCTTGATTGTTTGCTTCAGGTGTTGGGAGCTGGGAGGGAGAGAAATGTGGATTGTCTGGGAGTCCCAAAGAACTGGGCTGAGAAACACATGTGCTATAACACATTTCCAATTCCCTTCCCAAAGCCTATTTCATTTCTGTCCTTACTTCCGTTCCGCCATTTCTTTTTCTTCTCTGAGCCAATTTAATAAATCTGTAACCACAAGCAGTCTATACTCTGTCCACCCAGCCCCACATCGTGTGGTTCTGTTCTCCACCTGGGCTAAAGCAAGTCTTGCATGAAATCAGAAAATTTTTGCTTATTCATGAGAGATCAAGTCGCTCTGCTAGCCATGTGATCACAACACAAATGGCGTCGTGGACATAACAGCATCTCTGATCTTCTTCCAGCACATGATTGCAGATGCCGTCCGTCTTATCCGACACTGTCAGATGGACCACACGGGTCAGTACTCATTGCATTTTGGATCGGAAAATAACAGAAACTAACACGTGGTTAATACTTTTCAGGTGGAAAAAATGTACTGTTTATATTGCATATATATACCTATATATGTATATGCTGTGATTTCAGCATGTAGTTTTAGAATTTGTGAGCTACAAATCACAGGGAGCATCATCCCAGTACCCTCATAATGAAGTGCTGTAAACGAACAGCATGGAGCAAAGCACTGCAGCCACCTCGACGAGGGCTGCTTCTTTATGAGTACTAATGCAGTCACAGCTGTATAGCACTTAGCACTTAGCATAATCACAACCAAAAGCCACTTGTTTTAACTGTTTATCCTAGCATTGAGGCAATGCATTATGAACAAGGCTGCAGCAACAATGGAAAAAAGTTCTAGAATTCTCTTTATCAGACTGATGAATTTCCCATGTCCCCTGTAAGTGGAAGTTCCCATCAAATGTGTACGTTTTGGGTGACCATTGGTTACTTTGCTGGCAATGCTGAAAGTGGTATGTGTCTCCGTTTTCTTTAGGAAATGAAGCGTCCCCAAAGGATAACGCAGAAACGAGAAGCTATATTAATTACCTTCACATCATCGACAATCAGCAGACTCTTTTCGAGCTGTCCCACAGATTAGAGCCCCGGACGTAGGGATGGCAATCGCAGTAACTCCGCATGCATTGATACAGAAGTCACGGAAGTGGATCGAAGCAAAAAAAACGGACCACCTGCGAGATCGTATGTACACAAATGCTAACTTGGGTTCAGACCACTAGGGGGAGACAGAGCCCATAGTGACAGAGAACCTGAGCAAAACAAAGGACACCCCAGACCCTCCTGAGGGAAACATTAGGTATGAACATATAGGAATGTTTGTTAATCTGAAGAGAATAAAAGGGAAGCTACGTCTTAAGAAACACAAATGCACTGAAAGATCACTCAATGATTCAAGACTCGAGAGATTTTAAAATGCAAAGAAAAACTTGTGTTTTTGCCAGTGACTATATGCACATGCAATTTGTTCTAATAAGCCATCCAGTGACGGTCTGGTGGTCATATAGCTCAGTAATGTGAAAATATTTCACAGAAGAGCAGTATTATAGCATTTTAACAGTATTATCATTGTTATTGCCAGGATCAAGATGAGTCCCTTAACTACAACTCTGGTTTCCTCTCACTGTTTTCAGTATATAAGCATTTAATGTTTATCAATGCAGTTGCAGCTGCAGCCTTTTTCAACGTTTTGTCGCTGTATATTGCGTGTCTGTGTTGGACTCCAAAAATAAGCAGCCATTAATCTTTGCTGAACTGTCAGAATGCACATAAACAGCCGATGTCTGGGGAACCCCGCAGCCAATCCGCAGCACTGTGTTTGTCCCAGGAACCTCACAGAAATTCAAATAGGGAATATAAGGAAAATGATCAGTTTGATAGATGACATTATTCTCTCTGGGCATCCGTGTGCTTCTCATTTCTACCATGTATTATATGCACACATAATTGTTTACCATTTGTCAGTGCCAAATTTTAATTAATTCATCTGATAATATCTAACTTTGCATATTCGGCACATCATTATTTTGTAAAGCAGTCTAAGTCCTAATGGAATAAAAATGTAAAACTGTTAATACTATTACCAAAATCCATACTAAATTACCGAAGATTTGCTGTTGACCTATGAATACTGTGCCATAGCTTTACAGCCTGAAAAACTGCATTTTATGTTTTTAAGGTTTATGCAGGATGCTAACCTTATACAACCAGGACAGTGTGTGTCCATAGCGTACCCAATCTTTTCACATCCCACTATTGAGGAAAGGAAGTTTGGGAAATGCTGATGTCATTTCCAGGTAAAATTTAAGGGAAATCACAAAAATGTGTGTATTTGGACATTTTTGTTCAAAGGTGTTGGGATGGGTATACAAACTGCAGCAGAAGTCAAGGGGCCTTGGTTTGGTATGATACGTTACCACTGGCAGATACTTTAACATACCTCCCTTTGAATGTTTCAGGACAGCTACTTTCAGCATATCTGTTCTGTATTATTATTTTTTTTCCTATGAGGGTTGTTTCAGTTACATGTTCTTTAACAATGTTTAAAGTTACACTTTTTACTGACACTTGTGCAAGGTAAAAATAAAAAATCAAGGTCATGTACCTGGGAAATTCTGAAAACACTGCTGTGTTTGAAAGCAAAATGTGTGTGTGCGATGCGTGTCCATGTGCCTATCCACATGCACAAAGACGTGTGTGCGATGCGTGTCCATGTGCCTATCCACATGCACAAACACGTGTGTGCGATGCGTGTCCATGTGCCTATCCACATGCACAAAAATGTTGATTTACTAAAAAAAAAACAAACAAAACAGCTTTCTAAAAATGTTGCAAATTAACTACAATATTACATATTTATTTGATGTTATTTATTTGTGTTTGAATGATGATCACTGTTTTTTTTACTGACTGAATACATTTTGGCTCCCGATCGTACATTATTGTTAGATACTGACAGTCGAGATGAACAGAGCCATGCAGGTTATTTGTGTGATTTTTTTGTAGATGGTGTGTTTGAAATGGTCAGTATGACATGGGTTGCTGACTCATAGACAGACCATTTGTACTCCTTTGCATGGATAGAAAATGCTTTGTAAAGATATTCTAACTGGAAATAAGCCCCCAAAGTGTGAAATTCGCCATTTATATTTAAAACTGTGGGGCGGAAGGCAGTGCATTCATAGCATGTGAGTTTTTGCTTTTGCATTTTCCCTCTGAATTGTATATATTTTTGCAGTATTTTGAAAATGTTATGAAACAATAAAGATTTTAGTAATGTATTGCATGGTTCTAGTTCCATTTTTTCAGTCTGTTCAGTTACTAGAGTAAAAACTACACTCTGACTCACAGGCCTGTCTCTATCCCTGTTTAGCGTATTACATTTATAGGTAACAGATAATTTGGGGAATGCCGGATAGGTTGTTTAGTATATGAAGGATAAACTATAATGTATGTTCCACCATCCTGAATAGAATATTTTTATAATCTGGATGGGGCAATCCACCCTTTTCCGTTTGAGAACCATGACCTCGGACTTGGAGGTTCTGATCATCAACTCAGCCTCTTCACACTCAGCTGCAAACCGCCCCAGTGCAGGCTGCAGGTCACAGCCCTATGAAGTCAACAGGACCACATCATCTGCAAAAAGCATAGACACAATCCTGAGGTCACCAGACCAGACCCCCTCTGCCTGTTGGCTACAGCCTAAACATTCTGTCCATAAAGGTTAAACAAGTAATGCAAAAAACTGCTTTAAGAACAGGGTGTGTGCATGCTTAAGCACCATGGCACTCTAATTGCAGTGTGTAGTAGATACGTTATTTTACACTTCAAATATACAGCCAGGATAACCAAAGAAAATTCACTTTAACATTTTTAACTAGAACTCTTACTTACAGCTTTAAAAGCTCCAGTGGAATCTCCTGTCCACCATCTCTCAACTTGGTATCACTAGAGCTCAAATGGTTTGACCTATCAGATATTTTTTAAAGTGTCTTGGGCTACAGAATTGTTTAAGTCACATCAGGTAACATATGGTGTACCCCAAGGCTCAGTCCTTGGTTCCTTCCTTTTTTCTCCATTTGTACAGGGACCTGATTTGTCCAGAAAACACATGTAGACTCCAGTATCCTTGTGAAGGTAAAGAGTGTTCCACGGCCTCTGATGGCTGATGACTTTGATGTTTTTTACTTTATCATGGACAACAAACTCCAATCCCTCTCCAGTCTGGCTTCAAAGCTGGACACTCGCATTGTGCCTTCTCTCCTAACTGTTGTAGTTACATTAAGAGCTGGATCTTGGCCACTTGTCTTCGTCCCGCTGTACCTTTCTGTGGCTCAGTGATCCATTGGAATCTCCACATAGCAGCTATGTCCTGGTCTTGTAGATTCACTCTGCATAATATCAGGAAGATCAGGTCTTATTTGTCAGCATACGCAATTCAGTTTCTACTCCAGGCTCTTGTCATCTCACGACTAAATTACCAGACTAAACTGCTACAGAAGATTCCAAAATGGGGGAGCACATCTGGTATTCAATCTGCCAAAACGCTCTCATGTTACACCCCTCCTTGTCCCTCTTCATTGCCTCCCTATATGCACTCGCATTAAGTTCAGCCCTTTGTGCTGGCACCTATCTCCATCAAGTCACTCATTAAGTACTACATTCTGTCCACCCTTCTTGTTCAGCAAGCCAGTGCTGCCTGGAGATCCCTACGTTGTGTGAAAAGTCTCACATCGTTTCGTGAGCTTCCGCGGTGGCAGAGCAAGCTAGCCATCCACACCCAGTCATCAGAATCCACCTCAACCTTGCAGAAATGACTCAAAATGCATCTTTTCCAGAAAACACCTCATCTAGCCCTCCAACTACTGCCTGATGCCGAATTCTTAGCTGCACGTCTACCTAGCTGACTCATGTTCTGCTGTATGCTAGTAAGGTACTCTATTCAACAACAGCGGAAGCTAATACATGTACAATATAACAGAAGTTTGCTTTCTGATCCATGTTAAAGCGCAATCTACTAATAATGTAGAAATATATACAGAGAAATTGATAATTTACATTATTATGTATGCCACATAATGTTGAAGTCCTTTCCCATGAAAGTTCTCTTCCACACCTACATATGTGGGCAGTGGGGGCCTGATGGTCCAAGATGCGTGTTTGTAATTAAAAGATTGCTGATTCAGATCCCCAGCCAGCAAGGCATCACAGAGGTACCCTAAGCGAGGTACTGCTTAGCTGTCCCTTACTATGTCAAGGTGTCACTTATGGGTTAATTAAATGCAGAGGACACATTTTGTTGCTGTGGTATGTCGACAATGACTAGTCACTTCACCTTTATCTACAGCACTGTGCAAAATCTTAGGTAGTCAAAGGAAATGTTTATAGCTATTTATCTAAGTAGTATTTATATATATGTGCTCAGAACAAAAAATACGATTTAACATTAGAACATACAAAAATTAAAAGTGACACAGCAAAAACTAACAAGAATTTCCTCTGTTCTCTAAAAATTAACTGACTACTTGTTGGATGTTTAGATGAATGCCATTTCAGTTCCCAAACCTCTCCTCAGGGGCACCCCAGCCATTCCATGTATTTGTTACACTTCACATCCAGCTCAATTAATTATTAAATTTAATTAGTTTAAGAAAGTGAGATATTGATTTGATATATGACATGGGGTACGGGTCAAGTCAAAAATGACATGGGTGTATTGGTTGGTTATTGAAAATACTGGGGTGATTTTAGGAGAGATTTTGAAGTGCCATGATACAGTTTGCACCAATATGAACATCATTTTAAATTGCTTAAGACTTTTGCATAGTACCGTATATAGAACAACACTGACATCTAGTGGATTTATACGTATTATGCTCCTGCTATTTAATTTGTAACAGTCTTAAATTCACTTTTGGGATAGTCGTTTAATTTAAAATGGTGGAAAAATCGTGTTATGGAACAGAACAGAACAGAAAAGGTTTTTACCTTTCAGCATTTATGTGAACCAGAGCAGGGCATGGTTAACGAAACACAGAGGGCATGTAAATTTAAATATGACAGCCGCTTACGGACGAAAGAATTGAACTGAGTGACGACATGTGCGCCGTAAAAGGATTAAAGACCGCTGTAAAGACCTTTCCGAGTTTGCTAGGGGCGAGAAAATATGGAAAACGTCAATTAATACCTTTTATCATAACCAAAAAACACACACCAGTCCCGGTCAGCTTACTATTCTTCCCGAGACTGCCAGATTGTGGAAATGAAAAAGCCTAGTAAAGACTGTTTCCATTACACATCCAGATCTGGTCTAGTTCTACCTGTCCGTCTGCATCACAAAAGGATTTCCAAAACGGAGTTCTGTGTTAAATTGTCTGTGGGAACGATGTTTTCTTGGGCATTCACAACCTGAAGGAATCACAGCTCTTGACTGCGTTTCCTGCGGTTGAATCACATGGGCAGGCAGAGGACACGCGATGAACCAGATTTCCTATCCAGAGAGCAATCGCTGCGATGCATTTTCCGTTTGTCAGGGCAAAGGGGCTCATTAGAACAATTTGTATGTTTTTATTTACCTACTTTAGAAACTCAGTGTCGTGTTTTCAGAATATAGTTAGACCACCTGAAATAAACAAGGTTGTTGGCATATTGTACCTATAACCCCTACAATGGCATTAGAAAGGAATTTCCAATAGGATTTGCAGGTATGTAAATGATGTTTGTCAAGCTTATACTGAGGTTAAAATATATATATATGATTTACAGTTGAGGCTGCCTTATTTTTGAAAGCCAGATGGATGTTTAGTTTTCAGAGTGAAAAGAAAAATCACCTCCAGATCTGATATCAGCTTAAACCTGCTCACCAAGAAACATTTATGGCAATGAGGTGATTGTGTTGTTTGACGAACAACGTGTTTTTGTTTTTCTCTGAAGCAGATTTCAATTGAAGATTAAATTAGACTATTTTAATTCGGCACGGTCATTTTTATTAAGACATTTCATTTAAAACTATAGGCCCTATAAATATAAACCCATTTTTAAAACTAATATTCGTAAATATAAAAAAGTAACAGACAAATAGAAACACATTGTAGTTTATAAATAAATTTTAAAAAGAGAATCACACTGTTACCATAATGCTTTCTTATTTTCTTTCCCATCTGTGTTAACTTGGCTTTGAGCATCAGTACATTACCCCTCCTCCAATACTAATAAGAGTAATAGAACATAAGAACATAAGAACATAAGAAATTTACAAACGAGAGGAGGCCATTCGGCCCATCAAGCTCGTTTGGGGAG
>JAODJU010000138.1:19026936-19066067 GCA_026776725.1 Gnathonemus echidnorhynchus | reverse complement strand
ATTATTTTCAGTTCATCATGCCAGTAAGAACTTGCAGCAGCTTTAGCGGTTTATATTAAATGAACTTACGACATGATTAGGCCTACTCGAAGTACCTACTTAGACATTAGATTTATATAAACTTATTTATAGACATGCTAAAATATTTGTAATGATTGGCTGCAGTTGAGGGCCCATCGTGGATTCATTGGGCTCCACAGGAATTATAGGAACTAGAACAAAAGAGACATTTAGCATTCTCCTTTAAATTAAATTAAATTATAATGAAAAATATGTTTGAATTGCCAATTGATCTATTCCCTCTAAGCTGTTAAAATGTAACATTTGAAAGCATTTCCATTATTAGCATTAATGCACATCATCATGTTTAAACAATGCATTCTGTTTACAAAAAAAACACAGCTGATCATTGAAAACCAGCTTTTTCTTCATCCTGTAACCTGTAACAGGTTCCCTGTATTTGGATGCTTAGGGTTGCAGAAATGTAAAATTCAGGCTGTTGTGTTCTACAGGGCATATGTTTCCAGCCTAAAGACCTCACTGAGGAACTAGTTCGAATTTTCACTGAAGACTCTGACTGTGAGGATGAAGAATTTAAAGGGTTTGCTGAAGATAACATTAAGGCAGGTGACAATACCAGGGTTTCATAGCCAAAGTATATTTGTCTTTATTAGAATTAATTTACTGCTGTAGGTCTCACTAAATTGGCTGAAAGTGATATTCTGTAGCTTAATTGTTGTGTCCTTCTTAAGATACCTTTGGATAAAGAAGGAACTGTTTGGTTCAGCTTTACTTTGACAAAACTTTAACCCTGGGTAATGTTATGGTTCCTTACTAGCCAGAGGAGCTAGTGCGTTTCGTTCATGAAGATAGGGACGATGGGGAAGACTCCTTCACCCGTGTAAAGAGGACTGGTCTGCGCATAGTCTTCAGGCTCCCAATGAAAAGAAGACGACGTGTCCAGGAGAAACCTTTGCAGAACAACAAGCAGGGTGGATCACGGAGCGGGGAGGTCAAGGTGAGTGAAAAACAGCAGCCCAAGGAAGAAGATGACGAGCCTCAGATGAGCGCTGCTCCAGCGCTTGCTGCAGACGCCACAGAAGAGGACGAGTGTTTAGAGACGGAGCCCAGTGCCATGGAGAAACGGGCCACCAACATCAAGGAAAACAAAGCCATGGTAAAGCCTTTCACATTCTTCACTTCCATTATAGACGCGCATCTGCTGCCACGTTAAATGGTACATCTTGATTTTTCAGCTTGAAAAATTACTGGCTGACCTAAGCTTGCTGTCTCCATCAAAGAGAACTTCAGCCACCAAAGCGTCTGTAAGACTTCAGAAACTTATTTCACAGCTCTGGGTTGTCCTCCCCCTACTGGTTAATTGGTCCATTTACATTTCAGAAAAGGAAGAGGGTGTCTAATAAGGAAGGGATGTCATTGAAGATGGGTGTGCGGCGTAATCCAAATCGCAGAGCCCGGCCTCCAGATAATTTCGCGGCAAAATGCCTGTTGGTCTCTCGCTCAAAATACAGGGCACATCTGTTGAAGATCAAGAGAGCCAGGATCATGACAAAGCTCATAGAGGTGAGCATGAGGACTGTTGTAATTGTGTAACTGGATGGATTAGACCAAAAAGTTCAAGGCTTAAGTACTTTTTTGGGGTTGTAATGTACTCCCAAGATAAAATATCAAAGCCGTAAAAAATGCTCAACTTTAAGGTACAGTTAGATATTTCACGTGAACATGAAGCCTGGGTAGTTAACTGAGTTACCATCACCCAGATGCACAGGCAGAGAGAGAGATCGCCACGGAAACACTCTCGTCATGGCACCGCTCGGGCGGTTGAAGACACCACCAAGGAGGAGCTTGAAAATGTGGCAAACACAGCAAGAGATAAGATCCATGACAAACAACACGTGGGTTTATTAGGTTTACCATGAATCCTACAAGAAGACATTGGATCATTTTGCAGCTTGCTTCTTACTGTAAATTAATACTCAGTGGTATATTGAATATTTACTTTATATTCATGATGATTTTGCTTGCGATGTGAAATTAAATAACATTGTTAACATGGCAATGGCTTTTTTTTTGTAATCTGGCCCATTACATTTTATAAAGATAGCAGATATTTTAAATTTGTAAACCTTGATAATAAGCCCTAATTTGGTTACATGCATGCTTTTATTGTGGATTAGTGCAAACTAAATATGACTGTCATTGTGGAGTTGCAGAACAAGGCAAAATTTGGACAGGTGAAACACTTTTGCACTAAAGGAAAATTTATAATCAGTTTGCACTTCTATTTTTGTGTGCTACTCTTGTGTTTGTGTTACCATGGAAGTTGTACCATATATGCTTACATTTGATATTTTTATTAAAACCCAGCCAGCATTCCTGAGAAAGCAGACCATCATATTTCATTTTTAACTATGTATTCCGCAAAGAATTTTTGTGCTTGGATAAACACTAATTTACATTTACCTCTGCACATCAGATTGTTTATTAACAACTTTTTTGTTTGGTTCTTCTGATTGAAAAGTCACTGTGCTAAGTAATTTGAGAGAATTGATATATATCTAATCTAGCCAGAGGACTGAAAAATACCATTAATATTTTTTGCCCATATCATCCAGCCCCACTGGAATTGCTCAGTTGCACAATATCTATCCATTGATCTTCAAACCCCCTTATCCAGTACAGTGTTATAGGACAGAACACAGGTTCTGTAGTAATTATGTTGCTTTGAGATGTAGCATTAAAGCTGCCATCTGATTGACACTCAGCCCTGCCTTAATCTTGGCTCATTTTTCAGGGTAGTACTTGCCATCAATGTAGGCAGAAAACATTGGACACGAAGACAGTGTGTAGGAAGCCCAAATGCACGGGTATCACAGGGCATTTCTGTGGGCCCTGTCTGAAGAATCGATATGGTGAAGAAATCCGTACTGCGCTCCTGGATTCTGTGAGAGTTTTTACCTCTTAAATCAATGAGCCTGGAAAGCTTGCCCCCTTTTTTCCTCAAGGCGTCATTTAAGAATGGCTGACAAATGCCTGTCCCTTCTGTAAGTCCCGATTTGCCCCTCCCTCAGATGTGGGTGTGTCCTCCTTGTCGGGGTATATGTAACTGCAGCCTGTGTCGCAAGCGGGATGGACGCTGTGCTACTGGCATACTCATCCACTTGGCCAAGTTCCAAGGCCACACCAACGTCAAGGACTACTTGGACAGGTGAGCAGACTGTCAGAAGGTGCCAGAGCAGCCATCCAGGATCACTGAATCGTGTTACTTTAGTTACTCATTACAACAATACTACGTTTGTAGTTTAAAAATCTGTGGTTTTAATGAATATATGTTCTTGTACATTTTACACTTTTAAATGCATTAAATTGATAATGATCTAATGGAGCGTTCTTTAAAGTAATCCTTTAATAATTACGATATACAGCTATAAAGTAACAGAGTATCACAATGCTTATGATGTGATCTTTCCCCTTCTCTTCCCAGCCTTCAGAAAGAATGTTCACTCTAAGTCGACTGTGTCTTCATTCTTTGTGCTTGTATTTTACTATGCCTGGATATTTATATTTTATTTTATAATTTTCATTCGTGCTGCAAGCTCCTTTAGGCCTGTAGGTTTATCATTGTTTGCATCCCCATGTAAAGTGAAATTATTAGTCAGTTAGTGACGAAGTTGTTCACTCTTAATGTAGTTAATTGAGGACTGTTTGAAAAAAGAGGATATTTTTGTTCCATTTAAAATAAATGTTCTTCTGCAGAAATCATGTTCAAAGTCTTTTCCATCATGGAATGCTACTATTTAGAATAGGTGCTTGTGTTTACTGTGAAACTAACTTAACTTAGGCACTGATTTAACCTATTTATTTAAACATGTTTTATGGGTTCCTGTAAGGGAAACTCACAAAGGATTGCTAATCTGGAGACTGGATTCTCACAGTGATTACACACACTGGACTTTTTCTGTCTCCAGCCCATGTGCACATCTGCCCGGAAATGTGTGCATTTCTGCAGTGCTGCCAGGTTAAAGTGAGCAGCTGTGCTGGCAGATAAGCGCAGACGTGTGTCATCATGGGAAGGCAGCTGCGGTCTGAGCAGTACCGTCCTAATTTGGGATGCAGAGATCTCACACGGACAACAGTAACGCTGCACCGGCCAGGATCCACTTTGCGGACGGGTCTCTGGTCCTGAGAGGGAAGGTCCAGACGTAGGTTGGCCCACGGAGCTTGGTCTTATACAGGGGGCACTCGTAGGTGTTGCCCGGCTCTGGTTGATCGAACGGGGCAGCCCGGAGATACAGGACAGGCATCTGGGGGGCCAGCTCCTTGGGAAGGGCATCTGCTATCATGCCGTTCTGGATATCCCACCGTGCACCTGCAGACACCACGGCCACCATTCTCAAAACTATCATGGAAGCAGGCTCCAGGTGTGTTTAATGGTCTGACACCTGGAGGCTCTTTGTGAGTTAAAGGGTGAGTTTAAGTGGTGAATGTCTCCAGTACAGTCTGATAGTTACTGAACTACTTATATGGTGAAAGATGTAGCCTTCAGTATGATGAATTCATATGCTCCTCTTACCTTCCATGTAAAGGCCATGTATATAAGCACCTTCTCGTGGAGGGTGTCCATAGTCATCCTTAAATTTCTTTGTCACGTCCACGGTTAGACGCACTGTATCCAGAGGCCATGCATTCTTACGGGCGATGCTCTGCATTACAGCTACATAGAAAGTGAAGTGAATAGCATGCCATCGCATTCAAGAAGCAGTCCCAAATCATCAAGAATACCAGATCAGCAACATTGTTGAGAGGACGTTATAAGACATGACGAAGTGGAGCTCACCTGTGAGGAAGGACTGAGGGTTGAAGAAGCCTGAAAGCCACACCACTGGAGGGAGAGTCAGGTCCTGCGTCCAGACGTCCAGCTCTTGACATCGGGACAAGAGATCCTTGAACCTGGTGGATGATAGATTGTGTTTTGGGGAAAATTCTGTCACAAGTTTTTACAGTTAAAGTGGAAATTTTAACTGATGCATGTCTGTGTTTTTGTGGGAAACTGTAGGTGATTTACCATTGGGCGAGAGTCATTGTGGAGGCGTAGGCCAGTTTGGTCCAGGATTCTGGGACATTATTGCAGGATAATGTTAACTGTAGGGCCTCCATTTTTGGCGAGACAGTCAGCTGTCCCTGGGAAGGGGCACATATGGATAATTAAAGACACTTCCTGACATCTCTGGAGGATTTCATCTTATAGCCACATTAATGTGCATTTAAAGAAAAACAATCAGTGACCGAAATTAAAGATTTCAAAGCAAATGTCAAACTGCGGAGACAGAAACTATGGTTTTTCAACTCACTTTCAGTCCCATGTCCAGCTCCTTCAAAGATCTGAATATTTCACCAATCAACAAATTCATCCGTTCGCATTCCTGCAGACACACCAGGACATAGGGACTCCGTTGTGTAGATTTTGCCATTATTTCTAACATGTTGAATTCCTCTGGGAGCTTCTCCAAAATATCGTCCAGGACACTTTTCACCTGGACAGAACACAAAATTAGTAGCCTACAGTATCTGATATTGCTACTTTTTTAGGATAATTGTGTAAGGAGTACAGCTCATCGGATGACTATTCCTCACACTGAGGTTTACAGGTTCACAGCTTGCATGGTTGTCATTATCATTACTATGTAACTCCATTAATTCAGAACATAATAATTCCTATTGGGCAGCTTTGTAATCTTCAGGAAAGCGGCTTCCCTGCCTCTCGGCCTGCTTCTGCGTTTGTGTGACGTGGCTCAGAACACATCCCTGTCTGTTTTGTATGTGTGATTCCATCCTAGTGATGGCCTGGAACTGATGGAAATTGGCCACTTGAATTTGAATGACAGCTTGCTATACAAAGAGCAAGTTGAGGGAGGCGTAAAAAGAATTTCCCCATGAGGGACAATAACGGATTGATTGATTGATTTGATTGATTGATTGAATAAAATTAATTAAACCATGCAGTGGTCATCATCTCCTAATCACGAAGTAGACGATTCAAAAGCGGTGCCACTTTACAATAAGGCTGCCCTTATAAAGGGGTTATGAATGGTTTATAAGCAGGTTATTAATTAGGTTGTAACACTTCGTAAATCATTAATAGACAATTATAAACAAGTTATACCATGCTTTTCTAATTAATTAGTTACTACCAAATGGCAAAGGGAAGTCTTATTGTAAAGTGGTACCTCAAAAGCTTGAACCTAGAATAATGTGACACATTGCGAGTATTTGCCTACGAAGCTCCTGACCTTGTCGTCTTCACTCTGTCCTCCAGTGTCACATAGGGCATGGTCTCCGGGCTGTAGTTCCATCAGTGTCCTGAAGAGGGCGTTGGATGTGCAGGTCAGGTACTCAGTCTCAGCATTCGAGTGTAAGCCATAAAGAGTGGGATTTTCTGCGGGAAGGTGCTTGTCCACGTAGTTGTGATAATCACTGTAGTCCAGGTTGGGAGGGGCCAAAAACCCAGGGCAGAGAGACAGCTCCCCTTCAAACTGGGGGGGAAATGAAGACTTGGATTTATGCTTATTGCTGGCGATCTGGAGCCGATTCCACAATGCCAGACTATCATAAGACACTTTGTATATGAAAGTGATTAGCTGTCATTGTTGACACACCACAGCACACGATGATAACACATATGTGTGTCATCGAGCAGGGGACAGCTAATTCAGCACCCGGGCAGCAGTGCTTGGGGGCGGTACCTTGCTCAGGGTACCTCAGTGGTACTTTGCTGGTCGGGAAATCGAACCAGCACACTTTCGACTACCATTCGAGTAACCATTGCGCTACCACTTAATTGCTTTAACTGGTAGCATGTTGGTATTACCAACACATCTGAATCTTACATTCTTGAACTGAGCATAATCTAAAGTGACCATGACATAACTAAAACATGGGGATAACTTACAAACTCATGCACAGAGCTGGGCCCTACTTCGAAACCTTTACTTCTCAATGCCAATCCATGGTCTTGCCACTAGGTGGCAGCAGTTACCTTTCAGAGTCATTGACTATGAACATTTGATACAGTTCATTGGCCATAGAAGTACAGTAAAATTTTGCCATTAAACATGCCAAACAGTTTGGCAGGGCTCCGAAATGCTGATGGACAAATAAAAATAAAATATTTGGTACTGGCTGGTTGGTTGTATGTTTACCATGCTGGGCTGCATGTACTCTTGCAGGTAGGTGTGACACAGTCTTCTGTCCCAGTCGTCAGTGATGTGTCCTCCATACATGATCTCCCCAAAGAGGTAGTGAAGATCTTCCCAGGGCACCTATGGGTGAGCAGGCAGGCCAGCCGCAGTCAGTACAGACATCCACCTACTATGTTACCTCCTTGAGAAGATTCAGGCAGCCGGCCAATCTTACACTGCATAGACACGGAAGTCTGTAAAATCTGCATTAATTTGCAGACTCTTCTCATTTTCATTAGATTATATTTCAGGTGTATCTGTTTGACTGAGTAGACACATGCTTGGCTGCAACCACAAGTCTTTTATACAGCCATATAATCTCGATGAGTTTAAAAATGACTTATAATCTCAAGCTAGAATCACACCTTAAAAAGCACCCTCATTACAAAGAATAAGCAGCTACATAAATATAGGAAACATGTCAGGCTTTTCGGAAAAGTAATTTTATCTGTGAAAAAATGAATCCGCCTTCTTGCCTCATTGTATGTTGATGGTATCAACGGGAGCCTCCAATCTAAGACCAACTAATCTGTGCCCATAAAGCACAGTGAAATACACCCACCCCAGAAATGACAAATCCTACAAGTTTACAACCATTTGTACCTGTATTGTTCTACAAATTGCTTCCATCAGCACTACTAATTGCAGTGATCACTTACACTGTGCTGTGCGCTGTCACACAGGCTGTATGTAATTACATTTTGGGCAAAGCTTCATTGCCTACCTAATGAATTCTGCGTATATGATCTTACAGGTTGATGTTTTGTTAATAAAATGAAGGGCATTTATTTTTGGGAAAAAATACTATGGTAAAATAATTTGATATGCTCGGAATTATATTAGATTGGATAAGTAGACACCTCAATTTTACATGACAAATCTGAACATGTGACGAAGCCACTCTTGTATTAAAATTTTTTTTTTTGAAAAATTCGTCATGTTTAAGAACAATTTGCCTGTTTGTCATGAAAAGGAAGAGGGTTAATTTTTCAATAATGTCTTAGAAGGTTGCACCAGCTGTGTGATAATTTCACTATGAAGGTACGCCATCACCACCATATGAAAGTCTGCAGACCGCACCTTAGAGTTGATTTCCAGGCAGTTGTAGAGCACATCTGCAGAGATGGTGAGATCTCCTGTGCTAAAAGGGTAAGCATGATTCCAACCTAGGGGGCCGAATTTTCGTCTCTCAGTGACACAGGCATGGAAGAAGCAGAGCGAGAAGAGGATCCCATTAAACTCTCGCTCCCGCGAACACATCTCCAGCGTCTCCTTCATGAAAACAGAAAAGCAGAGTGTGACCGAACAAGCCCGTGGGCATTCTACACACTTCCTTACTCCTTCTGGCATATTCCTGCACTCCATTTGGTGTTTTATACATAGGCCATCTTATGGGTCCCAGTGTAGCTCAGTCTCACCTGGTTGAAGTTGCAGAGAGCTGCATGCAGGTTAGCCTGCATGCCTGAAGGTGGTTCGTTTGTAATCTTGATGGCATTCTCCAAGATGCCTTGAGGGATGATGTGCTCTTCTGGGGTTCCTGCAGGCTCGGCGCTAATGAAGACTCTGTAGTCTGGGTGACTCCCTTCCCCAGTCTTTTCTAGAAGTTCCTCTAGAGTGTTGAGCCACTGAGCCACCAGGTGAATGTTCTAACACAAGAAATGCAAAAAATATAATCACTTTGCTGTTCAGATCAAACCTGCTTTGATGCTGAGTACCAGCTATGCAAAAACACCACGTAGTGTTTCCGCATGTATCTTCAAAGGTTACCATCCCAAAGCTCTAATTATCTTTTCAGAATTAAGGATTTTGCAATACCTGAAGAATTACCCAGTGACCATCTCTGGATGCTCTCTCTAGAATCCGCCCTGCGATCTCCTCCTGACCTTGTCCCAGAGACAGGCTGTGCAGCCTCCCATGGTCAACGCTGTATCCCATCTTCTGTCCTGGAACATATTGATTAAGGATTAGCATGAGGCTCAGAGAGCTCTGTGGGACCTTCTTGCTATCACATATAATTATCCTACTCAACAGTAAAGCATTTAGAGAGATTCCAATGCGGGGGTTATGAAGTAGACAGAGCCATTTGGTGTGTAATACAAAATCCACAATTCAGTTACCAAATTGATTCACATACTGACCTCATTCATAGGGTTTCATAATATAGGTTTTAAAAACATGCAGCCTTTTACAAACCAAAGGTCTCTACATCTTTGAGTGGGTTGACCCCAGGTGACAGGATAAACAACACTGGACTGGCAGGACTGGTCTCCTCAAAGGACTTCTCAAATTCTGTCCTTGGTGCATTCACATATCGAGATCCAAGGCTCTCCTCTACAAAGTTCCTGTCATAACACAACCACACAAAAAAAACACCATCACCACAGCGTGATCCAAACGACCTTGATAACAACAGCCACTTTCAGCCACGCTCAGCATTACCAGGAAATGAGAATCATATTGCACGAGCAGTCTGATGTTAAGGCACTCTGACCTTAGAGCGTAGGTCATCCTATCCGGCCGTAGGGCTCGTAGAATGATCAGCTTCTGTACCAGCGTCTTAGTCTTCCAGTCATGGGGAAATCTCTCCTTCTCAGGCCACTCTGATTCTACCAGCTTCCTCCAGGGCTTCGCAGACCCCTCCACATCTCTATCAAGCCCCCGGAATTCATCCAGGCTGGCTATAGTCTGGCCATATAAAAACACAGCTGTAGGCGCATACCGTCCCAAAGGTTAAACGAAGTCAGCGAGTATTTCAGCTATTACATGAAGCAGCCTACCTTAATGGCCCCCCAGGCCTGTGGAGAGAGAAAGTTTACTGGAGAGGTAGAACTAGACTCCACAGGGAAGCTTAGCAGGAGGTCCAGCTCCTGGGCATCAATGGAGCCATTCTTTAGGAGGATCTAGCGGCAAAAGAGTCAAGCAAGACAGGGAGTAAAGCAATGAGGTAAAAACTGTGATGCTGTATAAAAATTATCCTGTAAAATTTTTAATCATTAGGTCGTATTTTCTTGGCTTTACATAAGCATAAATAGACGCAACAAAATGAACTGAAGAGGAGACAAGCATGCTACAACAATTTAGCTACTACTACAATTAAGCTAGTCCTTCCAGATCTGCAATGACAGATCTTGTGTGCATATGCATGTGGAAAAGGACCTTTAACACAGAAAGGAGAAAAAGACGTGGCCATAGTTCCATTATTCCTGTAGGACACGCCCACCGCAGACGCCACTGCTTGTGAAGAGACGGGGAATGAAGCATGAGTAGTTTGAAGAATTATCAATAGATGGGACAGAAAGTGTTATGGAATGTTTTAAATAAAGCTAATGTTGAATCAGGAAAGTGCAGTGATGGAGGTGACGCAAGACCCCAGGAAAGTGCAGTGATGGAGGTGACGCAAGACCCCAGTCACATGGAGGTGCTCAGCATCTCACCTGGAATGTCATGTGTGACAGGAAGGTCAGTTTGTCCCTCTCAAACAGGCCTCGACTGGTATAAAGGAAGACAGAGTAGGTGACAGCCTCCGTGAGGTTGAACACTCTCTCTGCCACCTCCTCGGCCCTCTCCGCTTGCTCGATGGCCTTGAGGAACACTCCGTTAAAGGTCTGAAACGAAGCCCAGAGCGGTGTCGGCCATGCAGCCTGCTAACGGAAGGCACTCCAGTCACAGTACCTGTGTTACTCAGTCTCAGTGTGACATCTCTGAACTGCCAATTTAATGACTAATTTTCCGGCAGATAATTCTTCAAAGCCAAATACCCCACTGTCCATAGGTCTCCACACTGACTGATTCCATCTGGTCACATGAACGGAAAAGCAGTTCTGCCAGAATAAGAGGAAAATGCTCCTCGACCAGAGGGATTCACCTACTACATTTCTTTTCCCCAACACAAATACCTATATTCTTAGATTCCTAATATTACTGATTTACAACAACTTAATAATAACTTGATAATACTGACTGTACCAAGTCCGGAAATACATTACAAGATATGAACATATATCAGAGGTAGAACAAAATTATGACAAAAAGCTTTATATCGATACAGAACACCTCATAAGGCATTGGGCCACCCCTTTTCCTTCAGAATAGCTTCAGTCTTTACTGGTCCAGAGCTGTGTGTGGTGCGATATAAGGCAATTTTTCAAGAAATCCACAAGTTCTTTTAGGGATGAATGACATGGAAATGTACTTCACAGCACTTTCCATAATGATTCATTGATGTTTAGAGGCAGTGGAAGGTGTCTGACTTTATCCTGGTGTTTATGAAAATGCTCACGTTTTTTGAGAAGTGTATAGGGGCATGATGGTATTGGAACACCTGGTCCTGTAGAATGGTCGGCTCCTCCTCAGCTGTTACAGCACCACACCGAGTGATCATCGGACCTGATGACTCCCATGGGGACGGCTGTACAGACCCCCACCGTCTTTAACAGTCGGTGACAGATGTGGGCTGAAGGCATCCTTCAGCTTCCTCCAAATGTGAACTCACCCGGATATAAATCCATCTGGCTGTGTTTGTATCAGCACTTTTTTTGTCAATTTGCTGCTGTACGCAACTGAATTGTCCCTCGAGATCAATAAAGTAAATCAATTTATCTATAGTAAAAAGGGTGAGGATGAGCCATCCAATCACATTACTTTATCCTTTGGTCAGGGCTCCAGGGTTCGTGTTGCATACATCCAGTCGCGTGTCTTTCTGCACTGGCCTTGTATACATGTGCTTTCTGAATGGTCCTGCTATAAATTCCAGCTTTGTGGACCTTATTATGTATAGTTTTTTTATGCGTTACTGTTGCTGATTCAGCTCTGTGGTCATTTTTGAGTCTGTACTTTTGTGGTAGTGACAGTCCCATTAATGACTGCCTATCTCTGTTAATGGGCTTTGACTTTTGACAGTTACATTTTGCCAATAAAATTCGCCCATATTTGGCTTTCATGATGCGACACATTAAATGATTTAGCAATTTTTATGATCTGCTACCTCTATTTGGGATCTTTGGAACTGTACCTCATGTTGCCTTGAAGACACAAATCAAAGTGTTGATCGTCAGACCTGTTTTAGGCTGAGCACATAATAGTATTTATCATTTTGCCTAATATATCTCAGTTGTGTATATCATAATATATCATAGCTGTGTTTGTATATTTGTAATTTCATTTTCATATGGCGTTTCTGTTACTTTGTCCACTCCCTGTATCTGTCAAACAAACTATAATGATGTTAAGTGAAATTTCGGTAATTCAGTAATTACTTTTAATTATCTTGTTAAAAGTATGTTTTTTTTTCCATGACCACACAGTAGCATAAGAATTGTGATCCTTTGTAAATTAAGTGGTAAGAAGCTCACCTTGAGAGAGGACTGGTACATTGGGTTGATGCAATGAAGGCTTTTGATGATGAAGAAGAGGAGCGACGCCCTCTCAGCGGCTGGGCGGTACAGCTCCCGCATCGCGTTGATCTCTGTCTCATTCTCTTTGGCTTCCGCCACCTGTGTGCGGCCGACAGGCAGTCGGGAAGTGGGTCAGTACCATTCATTCATGCTGCTGTGATGGTTGTGGCAGAGGAAGTTCGTTTTTGCAAACATTCATTGCATCACAACCTGTATGACCTCAGATGAAAATCCATGGACGCTTTCTAATTTACATTCTGACAGGACCTCAATTAAAATGGATCCACCTTGCATTTCATTCTCAAATTTACTTCAAGCACCGAATTCTGCTTCGCGCAGCAAGAAGTGGTTACGCTCCTTCATGACTGGTGTGTAGCAGCTAAAACCTCTTGCTCTGTAACCTTTGCGAACTTGGCCGCCTTTCACCTTGCTCTCGATATTTGTCACGGTCTGCTTAGTGTCCTCAAGCTTCTCCACCAAGGCGGTGTCACCCAGGAAACTGCCCTCAGCGGCTGAGATGCGGGTCAACAACTCATCCTCTAGCCGCTTTAGTTCAATCTTGAAGTGATTCTGTTGCGTAGTAACTGCGCACTGCGTACAACAACAATCGGCAGCAAACTGAGTGTCTCTCACAGCACTGGAATAAAAGGCCAAACCACTGAAACAGACACCGAGACAATTTCTTTGACGGGGAAACAAAATACTGTGGACGAAGAAAAGGGGAGATTCCACTTGCGGAATGACCTTCTGTATCTCCAGGTCGGGTCTCTCCTGGGTGACCACCTTCCTCAGCAGCTGGTCCTCCAGGCCGGCCTGAGTCACCGTGAAGTTGATGAGGGTGGTGTGAGCCTGAAGCTCTGGGGAATAGTGGGGAGCTGGGAGCTTGGTGTGGAGAATCAGCCGGAAACCTCTGTTGTACTCACACTCCTTACCCGCAATTTGGATGTACCTGAGTTCATACACATACAGGTATTTTATACAAGTTAATATCATACACACAAAAACACACACATATATTCTGAAAGCTGTTCAACACAGAATATCAGCTGATTATCCTTTTACACAACATGTAAATTATCTTAACATTAGTCTTTATCAAGCCTATAAGCATTTTATAGGCATCTTCAAAACCATTTAGCCGAACGGAACTGGGAAGCCAGGTAACAATCTCCGAGGCAGCTAGTGTTAAAAAAAAAAATCAATGGCATCTCTTAAATAAAACTTGGGAAATAATCTTCCCAGTAGCCAATATTTATTTGCATCCGCATTTCAATTAAAGCACTACTAAGCAGATGAACTCTGCCATTTACCTCCTTTTAAATTACCCCGTGGCTGTCAGCCAATGTGTCGATTTGTTCCGCCTTTTTTTTTTTTAACACGAGCATTTGTGGTCCAGTCTGGTTCAACTCTATATCTTCAAAAGATGGAATGAATGTACTATTGATAGAATCATTACTCTACCAAATTAAAGTCACAGCTGATGGATTGGCTTGCGGGGCCCCGCCCGACACGAAAGGAATAATTAGTATTCATTACTTCACACACTACAACATTCCAATTATTAATGAACTTCAGCTGCTGGGCCACAGCGAATCCATCATGGCTACCCCAGCCAGCCATATTCATCACTGCGAGGAGCAAGTGTGATGGTGAACTACAGTAAAGGAGCAGTGTTGCTGTCAACGTCCCACAGCAGCCTGTCAGGGTTTAGAGGACGGAGCTCTAGAGAACATGTCCATTCATATATTTCATATTCGTTCTTGTGCAAATGCAAGTTTTACATTATAGTAGGAATATCGGAGCCAGTGTTAACTTTCTGTATCTGATTTCTTTCTTATTAGACCAGATGCAAACAGATCTTGAGTAGAAGCAATATATAATGTGCAAGATTAATAATTTAAACCAGAAATCTATCCACCAATTCAAAAATTCTCTGTGTTTTGTTTCGATGTCATAATCCCTAAAGAACAGTCTTCACTGTACCCCCAAGAAGCCAAATTATATGACACCAAAGCTTTGACATATAATATATTCCCTACATGCCTAGAATCTCACTCTAGCTGCTATTTCAACACATTAGTAACTTATTCCCATATAAACTGCTTTAAGTCAGTAATTACTTAAAATAGGACTCACAAGACAAAACGAACATTCTTTTCTATAAAAATAACATAAAAAGCATATTCCATGTACTACTGAGTGCGCTCAACATTTTTCTGTCTGCAAAAATGTCATTAAATTGCGACGGAATGCCGATAAAATGTAGCCACTGCAACACACCTTCCTTTCTTAATTGTATTTCTTGCCAGAAGGGGATCAAGAATTGGGTCAATCATCTCCCCCAGGTTCTCAATCAGGACTTCTGCTCCGGTGGCCATAGCTTGCTCAATAGTGTCCAAATATCTGGAAACAATCAAGAAGATCCAAAAGAAGGGATCAGTTTTTTAGAAATGTCATTGAAGTTTCCTAAACATTGCTTGTCATAAATACAGATGTTATATACTTCCAACTGACATCTTGCAAAAAACATGTTACCACATATAAACGTCCATAATAGTAAAAAAAGACTGTGGTTATTAGGTTTCAAATGATCTACATTTAAATTTGATTTATATTACTACAGCTGTTTGTAAGACATTAGCTAAATGTTAACATCTGAGACTTTTTCCAAGTATCCATCTAAATGTTATGTTTGATCTAAAACGCAAAGAAGAAAAAGAAAAGAATAAAACATTAAACATCCCTACAGGTCTAAAAAAATCTCACCCCTTTTGGCCCAGTTGCACCACTCTCAGGTCAGGTCCACTCCAGTTGCGGACCCATTCGATTCCCTGCTGTTGTGGATCGATCATGAGCGGCCAGCGCTCGCAGTTTGCCAGGATGGCAGCATTCTCCAAGGACATCCTGTCGCTTGGCAACCCCTCACTGCTCCAGGCTGCCATGGTGGCATCGTCCATGAGTATGAGGATGGGGTCCAGGCCGTCTGTTAGGGGGATGGGATCCTGGAGCAGGAAGAGTAAACAGGAGGTACCATAAACCCCGAGGAACCCAACTGTCTATGTGACAGATCTACTCAAGCACTTAGGCAGAAATTAAAAGCTGATCATTGGGATAATATGCTAGTCAAAGTCAGACGTATTGACCAATATGAATACTAATACCAATACCAATTCCAAACCAGGTTTCAAAATGGCATGAAGGTGATACACAACTCTCTCAAAATCCAGGTTAACATAAAGGAAATTTTACTGTTACCTCTGCTACTGAAACAATATTAGAATTCAAATTCCCGTAATAAACGCTTAAATATGGAACACTTACAACTAATGACGAATATACTTCTCAAAGTGTCAGATGTGCAGCACAATGCTGACTTTACCTTCAAGGACGTGAGGAACGGGATCCATGAGTTTTGTAGGAGCTCCTGGCGATACGGTCTGGTGAAGAAGCCGAGGTAGGAGACAAACGCGGTGGCCAGGAGGACGTCTCCGCAGAGCGTTTTCTGCTGGGCCTCATACTGCTCCACGGCCTCCATCCAGCGAGCATTCTCTGACTGCAACAAATACACACGGATTGCTGAGTGCCCTCCAACTATAACTGGGGACAGCTAATCATCAGGACATATCACAGCCGTTAGCTGCTTACATCAGATAAATCAGATATTTATAAATATTTATGAAGCTACTGATTTTTATAAAGCTACTATTTAATTGAGGAAAGTCCTCACAACCACCACACCTGTGGTACAAATGTGACTTTAGGATGGTGTTCTGATGAACATCTGTAGATCGGCCGCTAAATGTTTAAGCACAACCGGTTATCTATTATAATTCAGGGCTACTTGGGATGAAAATTGGCCACATTGACCTATCACAACCTTACAGTCATTACATGAAGATGGCCTGCAAAATGGATTGGCTGCTGTGTTCTGTAAAATAGCTTGTTAACATCTTTACATCTTTAAGCTTAGCTGTGAATTCTACAGAACAACTTGCATTCTCCACTTTCTGTCCCCATTGTCCAGTTTCTCTGATGTGACGTTTCTACAAGGAGCGCATGTTCAATCGGCACACATTATGCTACAGCTTAAATGTCTTGGGTATTATCACCAACCGTTTTCTGTTTCATATATATATATATATATATATATTTTTTTTTTTTTAATTTATTATTTATGTATTTTAATTTACATTTATTATGACATCAGAAATGTGGTTTTTATTCTCTCTATAATGCCAAACGTATATTAATCACAAAAAAATCAGATTCACCTATTTATAGAAATGGGACAAATATGTTGCACACTGGACAACTTTGTTTTGTTTGACACTAATGTTTTATTCAAAACATTTATTTATTTAGGTGATTTTACAATATTATGTATTTTTGGTGTATAGATAATTATGTGTGAGTGATAATTTCGTTTTATTGTTAAAACTGGTCACGGTTAGCGTGCAAAATAAAATACAGATTATGCACACTTGCCTTAATTTTCTGTTCACAAAACTTCTTAACAGCATGACATTCATTCTTATTAAGACAAGGGCTTCACCTTACAACAGTTTACACATTTAAATACATTAAAATTCAGTAGTTCTCAACTCAACAATGCGTGGAGAAGACTTTATGAAATGTGCAAATGGAGTCACATTTCTCACTTTTGGTGCAAATCCGTGTTAAAGACAGGTGTTTTAGATGCAAAACACCCTCTTAGCAAACACGCCTTGCACTGCTAACGACTCCCTCCCGGGAGAGGTTTCCAGCTACGGCAAGCCTAAAAGAAGGCAATTAAAGATGGATTTCACTTATCTTGTGTTTTAGAACATCACATTCACACCAAATATGTTCTATTATGACACAGCTGAAAAAAAACTCACAAAACCTTGCTGGAGACATAGGACAAAAGCTCTCAGTAGACAAAATGCAAGAAAAAATTGCACCATTAATGTACTTCATACTGTTGCTAGTTAATGAGTCAGATAATGTTTTTAATTTTCAGTACTGCACACAAGTGACACACACGCAAATATGGGAAAGGACAAGGTCTGGTCACTTGGATTGGAGATAAGAACAAGGATGTATCCAAGTGCAAATCCACCACGACTAGCTTTAAAAAAGTTAAGGTAAAATTTCAGAATCAATTTAGCATTCAGTTTTGACTTCAATAATGTTACTCTGACCTCTTTCAAACAATAAATCATGCATAGCATTGCCTTACAAGGGCCCTAGAGCTGGAAAATGTGTAATAAATTCCGAGACAGTTAAAAATCACTATCATTTTTCCCTAATGTATTATGGATTGCCTGTAATATCACTCAGTCTGGGGTGAACCGTTTTTAATTTCCAACAGCTGTTGAGGTTTTGAAGTAAGTTAATGATTAAATATAGACTGTCTGATTTATTAGTCTAAACACCATTGCTTCCAGGTCAATGGCATGAAGACAATTCATTTATCTTGATATGTTTAAAAGCCCCGCTTCCCTACTCGAATATTCCTTTTTCCCAAACAAGAGAGCTTAAAGCTTAACCGCTTAAAAATGTATTACATTCATACATTCCTACCCTTTTATGTTATTTGTTACAATTTTATTCTAATTCTGCTACAGAGTGGTTATCCGCATGAAATTTATGTCAAAATTAACACCAGTCTGAAAAACTTTATTTATGCTGGATATATTTTAAAACGTCAATTTCATTTTTAAATGCCTATGATGGTTTTGCTGGCCATTTAACGGCTGCAATCATATTAATATTAATATTTGCCCACACATTTATCATACGCTTATAAAAATGACTGTGATGCATTCGCCGTTTTGTCAGTGTCTAACACTGGAGCAGAGGTGTATGAATTGTAGAAAACAGCACGAGAGCCCAGTCTTAAATTTTCATATATCACTCTGTGGTCATTCTGTCACTTTTTTCCCCCTTTACCAGTCTGTTGGCAAGAACAAATGCTGATGAACCCCCCCCCCACCCCGCCCCGCGCGTCCTGCCCTAAACTATCATTTTCCACCTGGACCCTGACCAGCAGCTTATCCAGTTCAATGATGCATTGGCTGTGGGTCACTACTTCCTTCCCAGCCTCCCTCTCGCTGGTCGGCATCTTCCCTCATGCCTTCCTAAAGGTGCGAGTTCCGCCCACGCCTCTGTAAACCCAGCGCCCTCCTCCCGTCAGCCAGCCGGCCACGGCGACGAGGTCCTGCCACCCCCACCTCCACTCATCTCCAGGCATTTGACCGGCTGCTAGGCCAACGGAGCGGGCGCCGCTCTCCCCCGTACCTGGAGGCCCTCGACCAGCCGGTTGGCGAGCTCGATGCTGAGGCTGCTGTGCCTTACTTCCTCCTGGCAGCGCAGCTTCTCCGCCGAGGCCTTCTCAAACCGAGCTGTGAGGCTTCGGAGGTTGGCATCCAAATCCTAGCCGAGGTCCAAATTTGCAGATGCACCGCAGAAAGACATGCCTAATGGTCAGCAGGCCAGGGACTGTTTCGTTTCAAAGGACATTTATAACTGCGCTCTACATGCTGTGTGTATATATAGCTCTGAATCTAGTAGAATTTATTTAAAGATCAGCTTTGAGGTGCGTGAAATATTTTGCACTTTTTAATGTCCACATGTGTTCCTGGGGTGGAGAGGCACTTACGAGCAGCTTCCTGCGGATGGTAGTGAGCTTTCCCGTGGCCACCTCAAGCTCGCTGTTGGCCAGGGACAAGGCCTGCCTCTTCGGTGCAACTTCACAGTACACCTATGGAAACAAACCAGGACGACCACCCTGAATAAATGCACATTACCCTCTTGTGTCCATCTGAACACATGATTAAATATAATATTGAATATTAAAAAAGTTACATTATATGATTTATTTTAATTTCATTACATTCTTATTATGAAAATGACAGTGTGAAATCAGTCTATTTTTTAGGTAAAAGATCATTTTCATAGTTATATATATACATAATGCACATTCCTAACTATGAGCTATATTTTTTATGTAAATCATTTGGCTTTACAATAACTGTACCTTGTTAATACATTCATTATGTATTAATTTATCATTCAGTGCATCTTCATAATGCATTAATTATTCATAGAAGATTCAGTGTTCATTCATAATGCATTCAGAGAACATTCCTAAGCAGCAAGTAAGGATACCTTAACATCCTAACATCCCTTAACAGCTTCAATACACATTGATAACAAACATTATATAATTATATGATTATAAAGTGTATTATTATCATTTAATGCTTGCTATTCATTAGGTTGTTATGCTTACATGCTGCTTATGAATGTTCTATGAATGCATTATGATGGAACACTGAATGTTCTATCAATGCATTATAAAGACATTATGAAGGTGCAGATAATGTAAAGCGTTTCCACATATTTTCCAGTTACCATTCACAGACATGGGTTAGGGTCCCACCTCATAGTAGCGAACAATGTTAATGGTCCAGGCACAGAGTCCAGCGGCCGCGAAGGACTTGGTGCGGACCAGGTCCGGGTGAAACTCGGGGTTACTCAGGTACTCCACTTTGACCACCTTCAGACACGCTTCCGGAATGTGCTCCTTGTCATAACTCATCAATGCCTGCAGGAAGTCATCTGCCTGGGAGAGTTAAAAAAAAGTACTACATCAGCATTTTTGCTGTCCTCTGCATTAGAAAGTATAATTTTTAAAATAAAATAAGGTTTACGTGTAGTATGTAAATGACCATTTTTAAATGTAACTATGTGTAATACCAAATTTTATTAAATGAAATTATAAAGAAGCCAATATCAGTCTCAAATGAGGCATCAAAACACACCATCAAGGCGAAAGAAAAGCTGAGTATGCATGAGGATGCAGTGGCCGACTGGACGACAGGCTACCTTTCCCATGAAGACGCGGGCCGCCTTCCAGCTCCGGTCCCGGGGCACCCGGCCTCGGGGCGCCAGCAGCACCATAACGGCACCCATCACGTTGCTCACGGCCGCTGGCGGGTTGGGGAACGACTTCAGCTCTGTCAGGTTTACCTTCGGGGATCAATTAAGCAGCACTCAGACGAGGAAGGCCAACGTACTGCCAGTGGGGATTCTGTGCCGTTTCCTGCCGTTACAAAAGTGACCACTGGAGTACCTTGTTCAGGGTGTCCAGGGCTGCGGTGGCGGCCTCTAAGGAAGGTTCAGCCTTGGCCAGTTCTGTTTCACAGTCCTTTCGTTTTAGTGACACCTCTGCTTGCATGGCTGTGACCTGCCATCAAAGGAACACAGTTACCTCAGGACACAAACCGGGTTATTCTCTGGTGAACAGCTTTTATAGCTGAGGCCTACAGTCAATACACAATGAAAGTTAGCTAACCTCTCAAAAGTAAACACTGGGTTAGGCACTACAGAAGCACAGGCACCTAGGAATCAAGCCATTCTTCAGAAGAAAATCAGTCTACCTTCCGTTCCTCTTCATCCACAGTCTCCCTTTTGTTGCTCACAATCTCTGTCTGGTAGCCAATCTTTCCGATTAGAGCTTCTGCATCCAGATTCTTCAAGTTCAGCTCTACTTCTTGTGAGCTCATTTTGGCCTTCAGATTGTCCACCTGCAATGCAGGGGTTTTTGAAACATGCAAATACAGCGCGCCAGAGCTAAATCAGGCACCCATATGTTCACAACAAATGACAAATCTGCTGCTGTCAACTGAATTCTCATTTAGTCCATTCTTTAAAGACTCGCAGGCTCAGAAATTACACCTAACCACGTGGGGGATCAAAAGAGTAGAAAAGTTAATGGCTAACTTTCAGCTACATTAGAAAAAAAAATTACAATATGCAAAGAACTTAGTGTGATGGCAATCCCAGAAAATGACTGTGTGCTTGTAGTACCTGGGAGGCAGTGGTCTGAAGCTTCTGCAAACCGTTGACTACTCTCTCCATCCGACATGCAAGCTCTTCTCTCTTCTTGCCCAGAAGGTTCCGGTACAGTGTGATTTGCTGAAGAAAGCTCTTGGGGGTGGTGTAATTGTACCTCTTCTCATTGCGGCGGTATTTTTCACTCGCCTGGTTGACGCTGGTGTGAGCGTAGGCCATGAAACGGCTGATGGATTCTTGGATGTGTGGCTGTAAAAGCCGGGAAGGTCCATGGAACAGGCCGGATTGAGCAGAGTTTAACACTCACAGCTGATGGCTTCTGAAATATTATCTTCATAAATTCAGAATTCATCTACAGGTTTTCCCATTTTACTCAGTCCGGCCAGACTTACTCAATCGGAAATTTAGGTGGTGCCACCAGAAATGATTATGCTTTGAAACCACTGCAAAAATAATACATTTGAACCACTGACACATGGAGTTTAAAGCTGCATCACTTTTGTTACCCGTCGCCCCTCAGTTTCCTAACTTACGTGGAAAAAAATGACTACAAATTTGTCATGTTACTCATTATGTGCAGTTCTGCTACAAAGCAGTTTATTTTGTCCCCATCTACTAGGTATCGATTAATACATAAATGAATTATTTACACAGGCAGGAACCAAACCACAACATAATGCACATTTAAATAGAGTGAAAATGACTTGGAGTGAAAAGAGTAAAAACGGCAATAGAAAGATACAGACAAATTACAAGGTGACTGTTGCATTTAATTCCACAAACTTTCTCTACTGTCATATATGAGATGGTAATACTGCTCATTGTTCCGGCACTTTCCCTGTGCCAATACTGTGCTGCTCCTGTTGGGCTTCAGAAAGCTTTACTTCATCTGGGTATTAAATACCTGAAAGCCGTAGACCCTCCACGGCGTCCGTATATATGTGGGCTCAGTCTACCATAGACACACGGTGGCGTGTCTGATTTTAGGTAAATATAATGCACTCATTCAGTGCTCATGCTGTACCACAACTGTGACATATCTGCATCCTGAGCATCTATTCACGGTCCAAACACCAGAACTCGCGGTGACTCCCACCCTGGCAGACCGCGGGCTCTCTTAGCCAGGCAGCAGCTGGTCGTATGTCAACCAGGCTCTGGAAAGGGCCCGCCCCCCAGCCTGTCACTTCTCCTCAGAGAAGGTCACCAGCAGACAACGCTTCCTGCCTCAGACAGCTGTGCCGCCTAAGAGGGTCGTCTCGCTGTTGTTAATTACTTGTTTTATTAGCATAAATGATCCTGGCTAGTGATCGTTCCACTGCCAAAGAGTAAATAATAACAGAGAGAGAGACTCGTTCTGTCACTGAACTTAATGTGCATCTAATTGCTCATTTGTTTCTTTGTTAGTGGAGAACTAATTATGAGAAATATAGTAAGAAATTTAATTTATCTGCATTGTAATAATTAAAAGTATTAGTGAAGTAACGGACTTGGAGCCTGCTTGTGAAATACTGTGATAAATCGTCAAACACAAATCTATGGAAGAATATTCTGGAAAACATGAATGCCAAAAAAGAATTATAATTGTAACATTAAGAAACTCGTGGCCAAGAGATGAGACAAATGCAGAATTGACAGTAGGGGGCAGTGTTGTAAGTGGTACAGCGAGGAATGAAACCCTTGTAGATCTCACCTCAATTCCGTCCATCTCCTGCAGAAACCTTCGGCTGACGGACTGCAAGGCTGCCGGGGGCCACTCGTGAAACCAGTCAATAGTCGTGCAGCTGAAAAGGGGGGGACAGCGCCGGGCCCGGACTCTAAGTGTGGTGCCCACTGGGGAAAAACACAGCACCACCTAGTGGTAGAGAAAGAATGACACATCCGTTAACTGTACCCTCCATCTTTAATCCTTTCCCATCCGAGGTAATTTATCTAACATAATCTTATTAAGAATTAACATCGATCATAATTGTATCTCCAAAGAAATGAAAACCTGACCCATCGGTAGATGCAAAATTCTGCCATTTACAAATAATGAAACAAATACCTTTAAACAAATAGTTATTACAATAAAAATGGCATCACATCAGTCACACATTCAGTGCAGGAAATATCAAAATTAGTTATCAGTTACTGAAATATCTCTCCAATAAGGGGCGCTATATGCCTGGAAGTGAGAAATATGCCTTAAATGCTCTCTCACTGAACGCACACTTGATAGATGAGGCATAATGAAATACAGCACTGCCCAGGATTGTTGTGTGAAAGAACCCGCAATTTTGTACTAGATACAGCCTTGTTAGAAAGGCTGTGATACGTGGTTTCAGTGAACCACACACTACAGAATTATCACTCTCGTTCTACAGCGCGGGGGTATTTAGCTTTCTGCTTGACAGTATTCCTCAAACAATGCAGCTATGATCAAATGCCCTTTTAATACTAAGCATTAAGCAAAGTATATAGTAATCCTTACTCCAGGTCTGATCATGAGACACTTAAGTAACACCAACCTTGAGCTGACGACGGACCCGGTCAATGAAGAACCTCCAGCAGTTCTCCCTGGAGTCGAGCAGACCCAGCCCCCGAACCTCATTCTTAACTTCTGCCAAGATCTGATCCAGCTCCTCATCGCTGAACAGGTCAGGAAGCTCACCTGGACAGGCAGGCAGGCAGAGAAAAGGTCACATTAATGAATAAAGTGGGCAGATTTTTTAAGTCATTGTGTAAACATCAGGTCTACTCAGCTTTTAATCCTCTTTTTGTTCTTTAGCCCTGGATGTTATGGCCTGAATCCACTAAATGCTGTTTCTGTGCTCAAACTGGTATAATGAGAGCAGAAAACCTCTGCATTCTGCTCCCCAGCACGGCTGAAGGCTCATCCTTTACGTGATTATTACACACTCATTTGAAATTAAGATTTGCTATCAGCTTGCCAGTTTATTTTTTTTTTACATGCCCCTGAATTTCTGTGATGTAAGTGACAGGTTTTGTAAATCAACATTTCAAGCCTGGCCATGAAAATCTAAGAGAGCAAAGAGCTGATTTCAGAATAATGCCATCATTCTTTTTTGTAGACAATAATTTAAGTTCATTAAGAGCATTCATTCAGCAAGGTACCAATTTTAAAACAGTTTCTCACTCTCATGACACTGATGCTTAGAAGACAGCTTGCAAACCAGCTGCATTATATTAGAATCAACTTTTCTGTTTAAGCAGCGCTTGTTGCCTGCCCAGAATTAAACCCAAATTAACACCATTATTATGTCTTTCATCAGAATTATCCCATGCAAAGAATAATTAGACATAAATATGGGTACAGATGACTAATGTTATGGAAAATGTACTGCAGTTATTTTTTCCATTAGTAGGAAAAAAGGTACTATGATAAAAAAAACTAACAGTTATCATGCAATCAAGGTAAACAAACACAAAGGTTAAAGATATTGAAATAAATAATAGCTGAGTGTACGATGGTGACTGCAGGCATCTTGTTTAAAGGAAAATGTCCTTAGAAGATGGTGGGAGTTTGTCTCTAGCACAGAGACAAGAGAGACAGGAACTCAAGACGGAATGCATGACAGACATTCCAGAAGATGAGTTAGGTCACATGAAGAGTCGTAGAGGAGAAGAAGCAGGAGGAGTGAGGTAGCAGTGCCCAGACCCTGCTTAGGGTTATGGTGACAGTGGAATTGGGGACAGCGGTGGTAATGGGCACATAAGACAACAAAAGACAAACAGACCAATGATGAGAGGGGGTCGTTAATCAATCCCAGAGTCCTGGGTCTTAATGTGTCTTCCTCATAGAGACAACATACCTACATCTATACCTACCCAACATCCTACCAATGCAGGGTTAATAAGGTAAGACATGGAGAATTCCAGAAGGTACCCACCTGAGGCCAGAAGGTCACTGACAGGCACCAGGAAATGTTCTTCTGGGATCTGAGTGTCTGTCAGTAGTAGAACCGTTGGGATGTTTTTGGTGCCAGTTTTGATATACAAACTGGCCAGATCCGTCTGAATAACAGAATGGAGCATAATCACCATACAATCCTTATTCGAAAGAACCTTAACCGAAATGGACTTAAAAAGAGATGATGCAGACTATGATGTCATTACATATTTAATCTGCATAAATAATATATGAATAATTTTTGAGGTTTTGAGGAATCATTCCTTCACTAATAAAATAGAAAATGGTTAAATGGTCAGTGAAGCTGTCACTGAAACAGGACACCCATGAAGTGTAACCCTTAAGTCGTTCACTTGCGTAGATGACAATACCATCCTCAGCAGTCAGCAAAAGAGTAACAGACCCGAGAGAGATCAATATTCTGCAAGAAGTTAAGATTCAACTGATGTGGGCAACACTGTCTAAAAGAAACTTTGATCTGTGCTGATTAATCAGGTGGAGAATTGCAGACCTGACCTGTAGCACGCTAAATGACACTATAATCTAGACTTCGTGGATTCAGTATGACAGAGACATAAAAATGTAATTTTCATTGCACCAGTAATAAATGTGAAATTATGCAAAAATACAAAAGAGGAATTCATAGTCATTCCAGTCACATTCTTTCCCCATTTTCCATTAAACTGTCACGGACCATATTCACCAGAGCTATATCTCTGCCTATCTGATACTCATCAAGATACATGGTCAGTGACACAAAATGATATGTTAAACATGTAACAATTTGATACGATTTCATCTGGTTTAAAAATTAAACAAAATATTAAATTAGATTAAATCCTGATTGGATATGCTTTAGATCAATTGAATAAGAATTGATGTGTCCTAGTTTTGTGAAACACACACACACACACACATCTGGAAAAAATTAAGAGACCACAGAAAAAATCATTTTCACTCATTTCTCAATTTATGGGTATGTGACTGTGTAAAATACACCTTTTTTTGCAAACTCCAACCTGGTTCTATCTCATTAATGAAGGGCTCCTTCCTGGCTTTATGGGACTTCAGTCCTGCTTTCAGGGGCCTGCTATGAACTGTCCTAGCAGTGCACTTCACACCACTTAAAGGTCACTTGAGGTCATCCTCTGATTTACGAGGCACTGCTGGATAAGCTGACGTCATCTAGCTTTAGAAAGCTGCTTCTGCCGTCTACCTGGCTGGTTTTTGGTTACTGCCAATGTCTCCTGCTTCACCTCATTCTTGTTTATTGCTGTCTTAGAACTTTGAGCCTGGAAACAGCCTGCTCAGTGTAGCCTTCTGCCAGCTAAACCACGATTAAACCAGGATTTAACAAAACAGATTTTTAAAAAATATGGAGTGGTCTCTTAAGTTTTCCTAGAGCTGTACATGTATACACACACACAGGTTTACAATTATATCCTTGTGGGGACTCTCAATTCATTTCGACGAGAAAAACTCTAATCCCAACATGACGACCTTAATCCCTACCCAGCCCTAATCTTAACCTGAAGTAACCAAACAAAATACAAGACTTTTGGGATGTTTAGTTTTTCAATTGCATTCACAAATCTTTGTGGGGACCAGAAAAATGCCCAATGTCAAAATAACAGGTTTTTATTACATTGTGGGGAACATTTGGTCCCTACAATGTAATCTGGGTAACTGAAATTGAACAGTAGGTCTTAAAAATGAAAAAAAATATTACAGTAACATGCAGTAATAGTCACATGACGGGTGTATCGGTCTGTAACAGCATTATCAGTTTTTGGTCAGTTTCCTTCTAAATTTGAGCTCAGGGTTTTGAACCAATGCCGACGTATCACCTACACTTGGACCTGATTTCCGATTCGGATCGGTTTTTCGCTCCATCCCTAGTTTCCGATTAATCTTTTTTATGTGACAGATATTTTAACTTCATTTTTTTTTCGGAAGGAGTCCTTAATGATTCTGAAGTACTTTTCGAAAAAAGGATGAAGTTTTGTTTGTCATATTTAGCTAGCTGTGGAAATTCAGCATCCATCCAAGTCCCTCATCTAATGACGGTTATTTATGGGGTGGAGCCAAAAGGGGCAGCGCAGATAGTTACCTTCAGGTCCTGTAAGCTGTAGCCCTTGTGCAAGGTGACTTGGAACACGCTGACGGAGGACAGATACGCTGCCAGGCGAGCCAAGCTCTGCTTGCCGCTGCCTCCAACACCCACCAGCAGGGCATGCCCCCGAGGGCTCTCCAAGACGCGACTTATGCGGCACCTGCCGACAGAGTGGCATTTAAATACAGCAAGACGCTAACTCTTCATTTTAGGGTGAGGAGGTCGGAGATCTGGAAGGACATCAAAATAGAGCAGTCGCTCCTTTAGATCGAGAGGAGTCAGCTGAGTTGGTTCAGGCATCTTATAAAGATGAGACTGGTTGACCCCCAACTGAACTGTTCTGGGCACCTCCTGCTGGGCGGAGGCTCAGGGAAAGACCCAGGAGCAGCTGGAGGGGAGCATATCTCCCAGCTGGCTGGAGTCCACAGGCTCAGAAAGGGGGCACAGGTTGACCTGCCTGTCATGCTGACACCACAAGCCTCACCAAGAAAAGCAGTGTGAAGATCTCCATTCACAGACATCACTTACAGCACATTCAGTTTTTCATCATGACCTAAAAGGCAAGCAAACCAGTACATGCTATGTATATATGCTATTGCTGGCCTTGCTTTCAGGCGCTTCAGCACTTTCATGTCAAACCAGCATGCAGAATTACCATTTGCACTCCTATAGCTGCTTAAGGTTATGAGTTTGAAGTGTCTGCTCACGAGGGACACGGACAACACCTTCTGAACCATAGGCTTTCATCACACATGTGCTTGGAGAGCAGCACTGGACTCACACATGCTGCATGGCATCCTCAAACAGAACCAGGTTCATGGCCGCATGCAGCTCATTGTAGCTCTCAAGTGCTTTTGTCAAGATGCTCCTGAGTGCGGCCCAGTCCTTAACAGGCATGTAGTGGTGCTTCCCTGGTCCTTGGCTGAAGTGGCAGTAGATAAGGGGCTCTCTCAGCACGATGTGGTCCTCTAGCCCCTACAAACACACCAACCATCAGGCAGCTCAAAACAAGCCTACCAGTGTGGAAGAGACATTGCAAAAAATGTCTACCGTTAGCTACTTTGATTATACTATCCTACTCAAGCAGGTCAGAGGTCAAAAGTCAGAGGTGGAAAGTTCAGCTAAGGCCGTACGTGACCGACCCACAACCGATACTTATTCAGTTTTCAGCAGTCTCTAAACAGACAGCTCCTATTGCTTGTTAAATCGATTTGTACAATCAATCGCACGACAGCTCTTCCCCATTTTAGGTGTTTTTTGCACCATTCAAGCTGAACACTAACACTGCCACTCAGTTTTTGCTACTCGGTGGGTGTGAGCGCGGCGACTTCCGCCTGCTGTGATGTCATGTGCTTACCCTTTGTAGCAGGAGAAGATAAGCGGCTGACGATCTGGAAGTATGTTGTGTGTTTTAGAACGATTAGTAATACAAAGAAAGCAATGGATGGTTTGCGAGTGGCTAGCTTGGGGTGATTTGCGCACTCGCTACAGATTGTGAGACGGGAACTGTCTCACATTAATGAATTAGTGAGACTGGAGTAGCGGAGTGTAAGTGATGCTGTTGCCAGAGGGAGAAACATTATGGGGCATTTTAAGCATTTTGCCACTTGCGTGTCCTCGCTTGGAAGATATTCAAATAGAACAGCAAATGCCTCAAAGACGCTTAAAACAGGATGTACGAACAAGGTGGAACAGCACGTTATGTGTGTTTCTAGTAGCCTAATTAAAGATTTTTTGGCATATATATTTTTTCATTTGCTTTTACTAGTTAAAAATATTAACTATATATAAATATTTATATCATATATTTATTATATTCAAATATTGAAGTAGAAAGCTCTTGTATCGGAAACTATCAGTATTGGTAGTTGTGTTATACTTGACATTTCTGATTTGGAAGGAATCAACCAGTTGTGTTCAGATAAATACCAGTAATTTTTGTTAAAAAGTAGAATTAGGCAGAATGTTATTGCCATAATTCCTTCATTGCCTAAGCTTCTTGCTCACTCATTTGATACTTTTCTGAAGCACGAGTTCTGCGGCCGACCTCAAAATGCTTGTGAGCTGCCTCCAACAGCAGCTTGCGGAACAGTTCATGATCTCGGGGCTCCAGGAGCTTGTCGGAGTACACCCTGGAAGACTCATGGAGCCAAAGCTGCAGCAGGTCTGTTCTGTACTTCAGAGAGTCTGCCGTAGAGAGCAGCAGTCCCTAAAAGAACAACAATCAATGTAGTCAGCAATAAAAGGTGTTCATCAAGCACAAGATCAATGTGAGTAAACAAAAACAATATGACACTCTGTAGGTAAATACCTGGAAGGTGCTGGAGAGGTCGCGGAGGTTAAAGGTGTAGTGGAATTTCACAGCAGTGGGTAAGAAGTTCTGAACCATCCTGTGATGGAGCCAGAGGGCAGCCTGAACCACTTGGGCGCCCGCAGCCAGAACGGCTGGGCTGAAGGAGTACTGCTGAAAGTGGACACCCAGGATCTGACCATAGATGCGCTCCAGAGCATCAGAAGACGGAAAATTCACCGCAAACACTGAAAAATGCCTCTGGGGAAATAAAGGATTACATAACGACTCAGTAATACAAATATAAAAAAAATCTGCTGTGAGCATATCTTATAGGACACCCCCAGAAAAAAAAATGTGTAAAAATGTTAATAATCTTTATATATGAGGTCATGATTTGATATGAGTCTACTGTAAAGAAAAATAAAAATAGATTGGCACCTGGAGTCTTGGGTCGACTGTAAAGTTGCCAGAGGATGGGTTCATGCAGGCCACATACTGACAACCGCGGACCTCTTTGAGTGACAGCTTATGTCTGTCATACCTAAAGCAAGCAGCAGCAATGAACAGCAGAGCAGCTTAGCATTTCAGATGAACAAAAATCAGTGTTATTTTAAAGAATTTATTATTAGCTTATCTACTGCTATTTAACTTTACAGGAAGGAAAACGTGCTTTAGTTAAGTAGCATAACTAAAGATACGATTTTCCACCCTGTATTCTTCTTCGGAACCCCCCCCCCCCCCCCCCACCGTTACCCCTTTGCTTCAGTGTGAAAGGTCACATGATTACCAGTGCCCGTAATCCAGGTGCTGCCGGATAAGCGAATGTGGCTGCACTGTCCCATAGCTGTCCGCTGCCGGCATATTCATGTCATCGACGACGTAGATAAGCTTCCGTTTCCCCGGGGGGCCATACCTTCTGCCCGCCTTCTTCTCCAGCGGCCTCTCCAATACCTCTAAGATAACAAAATACCAGCATTATTCTTCAGCCTATGGGAAGATAGCATTGACTCTGTTGGCATTCACGTTTGAATGCGTTGCTCCCAGTACAGTGGGAGTAGTACCAGTATCTCTGAAGAGTAAAGAAAACCTCGGAAGACGTACTCTGCAGCATGGCCGATGTGGTGTAGTAGTTAAAGGCCGTTCTGGCCACCATGTAGCTCTCGGATAGATCATCCATCTTGTTGCCCACCATAGCGGTCTTCCCCACTCCTGCATTCCCCACCAGCATCACGGGCTGAGCCCTGGCCAGCAGCAGGTCCATGAAGTAACCCAAGCGCACAGTCTCCACGGTATGGACTAAAACATCCTGCACATGAGCACCACATCCTGCACATCAGCACCACATCCTGCACATCAGCACCACATCCTGCACATGAATATATATCAATTATCCTCAGCCATTGCATCATATAAGCTTCACAGTTACATTTGCAGCTATTTTTAGAACAGTTTTTAAAGTTATTAATAAGCAGCATTTATTGATCTAAATTTTGTGACAAGCAGTTCATTTTACCTAAGATTTTTAAAAAAAATGTCCAGGTAGAATATACTGCAATCAGTTTACACTCCACCATAAAAAATATTGTATAAATGTCTGAATTAGCTACCTGCAATGGTGTTTTGGCCTCCATTTCAAACTTGGGCACTTTGTCATTCCAAGGTAGAAACTTCTTGGTCACCGGGTCAATGTAATAGTCAAAGACAGTGCCCTGGGCTGGGAACTTCACAGACTTCATTTCCTTGGTCCACCACTGGCTGAACTCTGCCCGATAGTCATGGAGCTGCCCCATAAAAAGTTTAAGGAAAAACACAATCATGACTGACTCCTGGGATACATCATTTCAAACATCATTGATTTGCCTTCATGGCACTCTCTGTTACGGTTTAGTAGATCTACAGTACATAGCTGCCCATAGGAATGAGGATAGTAGATCTACAGTACGTACCTGCCCGTAAGACTGAGGCTGGTAGATCTACAGCATGCAGCTGCCCATAAAACTGAGGCTAGTAGATCTACAGTACACAGCTGACCGTAGGACTGAGGCTGGTAGATCTACAGTATGCAGCTGCCTGTAGGACTGAGGCTGTTAGATTTACAGTACGCAGTTGCCTGTAGGACTGAGGCTGGTAGATCTATAGTACGCAACTGCCCGTAGGACTGAGGCTGGTAGATCTACATTACGCAGCTTCCCCGTAGGACTAAGGCTGGTAGATCTACAGTATGCAGCTGCCCGTAGGACTAAGGCTGGTAGATCTACAGTATGCAGGTGCCCGTAGGACTGAGGCTGGTAGATCTACATTACGCAGCTCCCTGTAGGACTAAGGCTGGTAGATCTACAGTACGCAGCTGCCTGTAGGACTGAGGCTAGTAGATCTATAGTAGGCAGCTCCCCATAGGACTGAGGCACAATGCTGCGGCATTGTGTTCTTTATATTTCTAGGGACTGTGGTCAATCGTCACATATTGCTTTTGTGAATGTCGAAATGGCACCTGCTAAAATATTTATTTTTTTCAGATTAGAGGTGACTCTGCGGTACCATAAGGCATAGCATCCCTCGGGGAGCATACCTGGTCCTGGCAGAGGACTCCACCGAAGGCCCAGATGCTGGCGAAGGTGAAATACATCTCATAAAGCTCTCGCGGGGAGTCGGGGGGTACGTTCTCTGGGGTCAGGAGACAGTCCAGCAGGGCACACAGAGTCTGTGGGGTAGATTTACACACAGAGATAAATCAGGGACAGAAAAGACGACATTGGTTCATCAGTAGAAAGTGACAAAAGGCATTTAGAAACTCTCTCGTGTGTATCCACGTTTCCATTAATATGTGGTGCATTATAATACAGGCTCTTGACCAATTAAACCTATATAGCTCATACTTGATTGATAAAGGGTAGATAATGTGTGAAAGTGTTTAACAGAATCTCTCATTCAGAGATCTGAAGTGTAATCACACAGCTGTGGGACCAATTGTCTGCTTTTCCTTCTGAGCCCTCCCACGTGACATTTACCTGCACCAAGCTGTTTTCAGACACCAGGGTAATAGGCCTAAAAGCAGTCCTCAGCACATCCAGGCAGCGTGGGATGTACTTGTCAAACAGAATAGTCAGGTTGGCTTTCTCTGACTGCTGGGTCCTAGAGTCAATCCAACTAACCACATATCTGTCAGACACAAAAATGAAAATGAAGCCAACAACTGACTTTAATCACAACCATCACTGCTGCCCGGCTTTGAAAACATTTTCTGCAAGAACGTGACATAATTAACAACTAAAACCAATGATCCCCTTCTGAAACACTTATCCATAGTACAGATTATTACAGTGGATATAGCTGATGCTTGACTGATGTGTTTCAAGTTATAAACCACCTTTATTCTGTCACGAAAATAACCTGCTTAAGGCACTTAGGTCAAGAATACGTTTTCTCTTCTTTTTCACTAGACGTCAAATAAATAAGGTATTTTTAAGCACCCAGCCTCACAAATCAAAGCATTACTGCCATAGATGAATAAGGGCTAAAAGTGTTGTTTAGAAGTCAAATGCTTGCCTTGAATACTGGCTCAGTTTAAATTACAGTAATTCTATTTTCGCTGTTATTGTTCATAACCTGGAACGTGCTGCTGTGCCTTTCTGGATAATAAATGCATAAAATCATACCATAGCTATAATATATTACAATGTTAGTTTGCAAGAATCCTACATGTGTATCATTTTGCAGTCAAAGTGAAAATTAGGGGTTATTGATAAGCGTTCAGTCAGGTGGCTAATGTTCAGTTTCACTCCCGGCAAAGCTTACGCTGTTCTTCCTAAAACAAAAAACCAAACAGTGTAAAGTTCCTAGTAATTCTGAGATTTTAGAATGAAGCCCGAGACATTCGGGGTTTCAGGATCAGTCGTGGGTGGCATCACTGCAGAGACTCACGGACTCCAGCCCAGGTCCTGGGGGTTGACGTAGAGGACTCCGGCTCGTGAGACCGTGGCGGGCGTGGCCACACTCAGGTGGCCGACCTCAAACACCAACCTCATGGAAGGGGTGAGGGGGACACGCTCATTGCTGGCCAGAGTAAGGACCTTCAAAGCACAAGGGCCGTTTTTCTGTTACAATCCCATAAAACACTCAAATGCACTTGAAATTAATATAATACTCCAAGATAAAAATGTAAAACAGACTTTTAGTGACCGTTTTGCTTTTAAATTTTATATGTGTTAATCTGTGATTTATAATTCTTCCGGACAGATTGACAAATGCCACTCTTCCTTCATTTCTGTCACACCGCCAACCCTTACAAGGCTGATCATGCCGTCAGTAACAAAGTGCAAATGTGGCCATCCTGTCACCTTGTTATCATCCATTACGGTGTTTAGCGACTCAATCCACATGGGATCGATGTCCCCATCCAGGACGATCCACTTGGGCCTTGGGTGTGAGATGTTGGCCTGTTCTCTCATCAGACAGGACAGGAGACCTTAGACAGGGAATTCAGGCCTTTTAGGATTAAACAAACTAAACAATGCATTGCAATAAACAAGCAAATCAGTCGTGACAGCCTGATGAAAGGATTTTATACGTTAATCAAGGTAGAGTAGATTAGAATGTTACAGCAACAACAACGGTAAAAATATTTTCTGAAATCTTAAATAATATGCGTAACAAAAACAATGACAGAAGTGAACGGCCAATGACTTATGGATCTGCCTACCATCTTTCCACTCTCGGGTGACGGGGTCAATCAGGCCAAACAGCTCATCCGTGCTCAGGACTTTTGGATTTAGGTCATCCCACACTGGCTTCCATTGCAAATTAATGTAGGTCTTATGCAGAGTTCTCAATATCTAGTCAAACAAAAGGAATCAAACAAGCAAATGTAACATCAATTGAGGTTTTGAAATCAGCGGAGCCACACACATACACACAGACCAGCTACCTTGCTTTTTCCTGTCCCGGCATTTCCAACCACAAATACTGAGTGATGCACAGCCAGAAGCTCCTCCAACTGTACCACCTGATGTAGACATGGAAAGGTGGACCAGTGTCATGTTTAAAGATACGTTCCATCAGGTAAACATTAGATCAGCCTGGCATGAGACTGACAACAGCGCGAGGACATTCGGATTAACCGCCATAGAGGTGTTCACCTCAGAAGGGTACCTTATAAGGACAAGGGACTGCTTCATCAAGGATGCCATAATTAGGAAAGCACAGTATTAATCAGACACACTTCATAAAGACCTCCTATCATACTTTAACATGGTTCAACTAAAATTTGTCAATAAGTACAGCTAGCAAATTCCTAATTTGGCAAACAGCATTTTTGGACTAAAAAAATAATCCTTGGGGGAAAAAAAAATTCCACAAAAGACCTTCATTACAGCAGGACACCTGAAGGGGAATTTCGAAACTGATCTTAGCACCTATTGGCAGTGCAGTGGGATTCCTGACAGGAGCCTCATCTTCCATATTCTAATTGATGTGAACTTCAAAGCGGGCAGAGCAGAGGCTGCGCGGCCTGACGCGGGACAGGGCGGTGAGCGGGCAGTGGTTCAGCGTGACACATGATTAGTGGCTCTGTGTTCCCGGCTCGCCGGTCTGGCGTTGGAGCTGACGGAATTTTAATGAGGGCAGTGCTGCTGAGAAGCCCGGGAGAGCAACACGAGCGGGTGGAGCGACCTGGAGCGACCTGGAGTGTAGCCAGGTATAGGGCCAGGGACACAGGGACTAAAGAGAAACACTGCCACTCATTAGTATACAATGAGCGTCTGACAGAAGCATTAACCCAGGGTAAAACTCATTAATACATGCTTATATTGGCGGAACAGAGTTATACCAGGCTAATTATGAAGCGCATGCGAATTTTTCAACAAAATTTTAACAACAGGTCTTCAGATTTAGAATATCACATCATTTGCTTGAAACACATATGTTATTGTTTAATGAGGATGCTTCTGTCATTACATATTATCTGCGAGGAGGTGAGAGAATACCACGGTATACATGTGCAGGTGTACGTGTTTGTTATGGGTGATGAAGAGGATTTCTTTATTTAACTGAGCGCAATAGAAATTCTCTTCCACCGTTTAGAGTAGAAGAAAAGAGTCTGAGTGTGAAGAACACGGAAGGCCATCCTGACATGGAGATGATCTCTCACCTTGAGGATAAAGGTCTCTTCAGGTTGTAGACAAAGGTCCAGACTGGCCTGAATAACCATCTTCTCAAACTCAAGGTCCCGCTTCCGCTCAACTGCCACAGCAGGGAAGAGGTCACCAATCAAGCCCATGAAGATGGGTACGTCATCCGTGATAATCTTAGGCAGATTGGAGTCTCTCAAGGCACACATTAAGACCTGGCCAATGAGGAAGAGCGACAATGTCAAACTCGTCTGGGATTTTTTTGACGATCAGTACATCTGCTTCAGGACAAATTAATTATCAATGCAACTGCTCAAGATCATTCACCTGAGCTTCTGGTCTGGTTTTGTCTTCTCTTTTGATGGTACCTGCTACCATCAGGACTGATTTTATGGCACGCAGACCCCAATCATAATGATCCTAATAATGAAGAGAAGTTCATAATGAAGTGTTTTCTATCCTGCCCTTTGCATACGTATCTTACATTTTCAGTGAGACTTTCAGCAGCAGATCATACATTCATTGTGGTAAAACATTACACAGACAAATGTGGTGAAACACAAACAACTTCTGAATTTCAAAGTTTCTCACCTGCCTTGGTAGTGTGAGCTGAAATACACTATGCTACCTGAAGTCAGACTACAAGGTGTCATACCTCTCTGGTGATATATCACTGTTAAATCTCATGTCTTGGACCACAGAAAGTGTAACTAACAGATACGGAAACCAAGCCATTCTCAGGCCAGTAAGACTGCAGTGTTTGGCGCTTTTCCACTGCAACAGATAAAATTTTGGTACTAAAAAATCAGTACTCTCCTTTTTCCATTGATCTCCAGTCCAGTGTCTAAGTACCAAACCAGCTGGGATACTCCTTTGATACTTTGGCTTGACAAGAAATAAAAAAGTTTTTGGTTAGGCTGAATGATATTGGAAAAATTTCAAATATTGTAATGATTTTTTAGTGACAAATATTGCAATATTTATAAAAGCAAAAAAGGAGTCACAAATTCATCTATGAGTGATTTATATAGCAAGGACGAAAATGATCATTTTGTAACATATACTAGATAGTGGTGATAAGGAACAATCACTAAAATTGCAAAGCTTGCTAAGTTTTGTTTCAAATTATGGAATAAAAATGTTTTAGCTAAACGTAAACCCCCCCATGCTATAATGTCTGAACAGTAAAAAGGTGTCAAAAAGCGTGATTTCAATCCAGATTCAAGATCAAGATTCAAAGAGTTTATTGTTATATGTACAGTAGAAAATTGCATTTCTCTGTGTAATGAAATTCTCACTTTGCTGTCCACACAAAATGCAGAGGTACAATACAATAGAAAAAATAGAAAATAAATACTTTGTAGTGTAATGTGCAAAAACCCAGCTGACTATCGCGGTCTTTGTAATGTAACAAGTGCATGTCCATAACATGCAATGTGGATATTAATATCGGCCAGTCCTATTGAAGTCAATACATAAGACCCTGTCTTAAGTTTTGATTACGTCATTCTGCACAGGTACCAGTTTTTCACACCAGTGGAAAAGAACGAGAAGTACTATTCAATGCTCTGAAGTACCAAAGGTTTGGAACCTGGAGCAGTGGAAAAGTGACCATTGTGATCTTAATTGAAATTCATGGTAAAATACAATGTTACAAAAGATACTCCTTCAACTGATCCTTCAAATCCAAGGTAGAGGACTTTAAGAGAACATGGGAATATTATAAGTGCAGTAGTACATTTATGTTGTCAGAATTCCTGGTGTTTTGTTATAGAAAGTGCTATAATGAACATTATCATTAACCATGAGGTACCTTAACTACATGGAGATTATTAGTAATTTGCAACATTTTTCTTTGATTTTCATGTTCTGTACCTGTTTAGATAGTAGTTCTTGGCAAAGCTTGTAAAGCTTGATGAACTTTCTCGCAAGCGTGCGAGCTGTCTGGAAGCCCTCCGCCACCAGCATTATCTCACAGATCAGCTCGATTTCCGGAAGCACCATAGCGCAGGGTCTGAGCGAGACAGGCAGCGAAAGTCTTACAGCTGCTGCATTTACACAGTAAACTTGTCTGAGAAAAGCAGAAGATCCCAACCTGAAAAGGGCCTTGAGGTTCTCAGGCAGTTCTGTGCGACCAGCATATCCTGGATTCATGGTGATGAAGATACCAACTGATGGCTTCAAAGGGATTTCCTCCTCCAAGAAAAGGAACCTGAGAAGATTAAATGCAGAAATACAGGAACAATATAATTGTCCAATAAGAAAGTTTTTGTTTAAAATTGTACTCAACCTTTCACTTGATCTCTTCAATATGATGTAATATCCTCCTGAGACCCGACCTATTCAATTATGTCCATTGTAGTGGACATTGTATTTTTGCATTTATTTTTTCACTGATGTTAGGAAACGTATTTATTCCTGTTGTGCACTAAAGAGGACATGCTGTGAAATGAAAAATAAAAATAAATTTGAAAAAATTTAATTGTAAGATGTCTTATTTCCTCCAAAGACAAATAACCTATAATTGAAGGACACTTTTTTCCTTGGGTCTCAGGAGGAAATAACACAAAGGCAACATATATAAATGTTACTATAGCAACATTTGTAATTACGAACGCTGTAGCAGTCAGTACCATTACATATTCCTATTACATATTACATGTATCATACATAAATCATATTGCCCCACACCTTCAGACTTGGGAGCTTGAAAGTCTAAAAACTATGGAGCTGCCATTTTGAAGGGGTGGCAGATAATTGGCAAAAATCCACCAGGCTGGGGCAGTTATGGGCACAAGTAAACAAAAAAAAAAAACGACAGACTTGTCAGGTACTTGCATGCTACCCATTGTCATCACACTTAAAACTGGCACTTGTTCTCTGGCAAAGTATGAAACTCATAAATCTGGGCAGGAAACTGACAATATAATTTGCCTTCAAGGTACCTGAGACAGAGTGAAAATTTTAAAATCCATCAATCTCATAGCAAATGATCCAGTACATGGTTGTGGGGAAAATCTGAAGCTGAAGATAACTTCAGAAGATTAATATTTTTATAGTACAAATTCATTATTGACACAGGAACCAAACTTGAGTCAATCACAGACGAAACAGGCACACACTAACCTAACCTGAGTCAATCACAGACGAAACAGGCACACAGGAACCAAACCTGAGTCAATCACAGACGAAACAGGCAC
>JAODJU010000138.1:19009396-19021564 GCA_026776725.1 Gnathonemus echidnorhynchus | reverse complement strand
ATGGTCTGATGTTAGAGATGGTCTGATGTTAGAGATGGTCTGATGTTAGAGATGGTCTGATGTTAGAGATGGTCTGACGTTAGAGATGGTCTGATGTTAGAGATGGTCTGATGTTAGAGATGGTCTAATGTTAAATAAACACATTTTCAGCATAAAGTCATTATAAAGTAATTACAGTGTACCAGATGGTGAATGATTAAACTACAAAATACAAAGAAGTGGATAATCCCTTTTCAAAGGTGTTAAATATCAATATTATTAACCGCACCTGATTATCCTCTAGAGTGCCAATGAGCTCGTCGTCAGGTTTCAGAAGTGGAATGGATGTGCAATCGTGAATCTCATAGGTTAATTCCATCCTTGTCCATGTCTGACTGATTTCTGATAAAACCTAAAAGAAAAAAAACAGCAGAAGGACTGTTTTTGGAGATAATTAAGAGATAGACCAAGGAGAAACCAATAAATCATAAGAATACAAACAAAAACATCTAACAACTTTACTACGCTGGTAGGAAAATATTCTCGTTATAGCGAAAGTAAACACAGAAGCACTGTACAAAACCTTCTCGATAGCCATCTCCTTGAGGGCCATGTCCACAACACGGTGAACCTCATCATCCACCCTGTACAGCTGTAGGGCCAGCAGCTCTGCCAAGGTGCTGCTTTCTGTCATGGTGAAGGTCACCTGCAAGGGCCGAACATAGCTATAGTCAAGACAGTTTGACGTACAATTTCATTTCAATTCATTTTTTTACAATGTTCTTGCGTCCACATTTTTTTACAATTGCAAGCTATACATAAACACTCATTATCTCACCAAAAAGAAACACTGCACATTTAACTTCAAAGAAACTAAAATTCAATAATTCTCAAGAAGATGGCTTCGGGCAAACATCTATGTTTATAGTCTTCTGTGATCCGTTCGATTTCCATTCTGAGAATATAAACGTTTATGCCAAAACACAAACATATTAAAGTGATGCTCTACTCTCTTTTATTAAGGAACAGCAATCATCCACTTACACCAGTAGTCCTGACCAACTGGGACCAGTGACGATCTCGCATAGCCCGGTTCTGTAGTTCAGTTACTGCCCGCAGCGAAGTCGCGAGATTGTTAATTTCTGTGTCCAGTCCTCTATAAACATCCCAGCTGCGAACCTCTTTGTCCAGCTCCTGCATTTCCTGATCAGACAAGAAACCAGGACAGAAAAAGACTCCACAATCTGCAGGACAGCCACCTTTTGTTACGGGATGTCGAGGAAGGTGGCACTCGCAGTCCAGCGGGTCACCTTACCCTTTTGAATCTCTTTAATTCCCCATCCATGTGGTCAACACTGATCTCTCTCCAGTGGGTCTTTGTCCAGCTCTCTATGCAGCACTATAATACAAAACAATTGCTGGGAATTTCTCCTGACACTGGATGAATGTATGGGAGGTGAGTAAGTGCTACAAATTCTTCAACTAGTGGTTCATTTTACTCAAAATTGGCACCGATGATACAACAGCAGGGAAAAAAATATTAATAGCATGTAAGACATATGCAGATGCCTCAGATAGGACAGCGAGGGTGAGAAGCTAGCTAGCTCTCACTAGGCGCTCACCTGAACATAGATGACGATGTCCCACAGCGATTTGAGCAGCGTGATCTGTCTCCGGAAGAGCCTGAGTTGCCGATTCTCCGGGATACTCGCTTCGAACAGTTTGCCGGAGTCCTGTAGGGCTGCCATCTCGCCCTCCAGTGCGCTGATTTGCTGGTGAACCTCAGGGTATGATTTCCACAAGAACTTTATTTGCCTTTTCCCAGCCAGATAGATCATTATTATACTTCTTTGAGCCACTATAAAGCATTTATGCGCCATTCAAATTCTTCTGAAATCTACTGTCTGTAGACAAGATTTTTTTTATTGTATGGCTCATCAAAACATATTTTTATTGATACTATTAAACCATAACACTCTCAGTTATGCAATACTGTCACACATACCTACAGTAGTACTAGTATAATAGCCAGTAGTATAGCAGTATAGTATAACAAGTGTCAAGAATCTTTTCATTTTAAATTTTAATGAGTCAAATTAATCATTTATAACATATTAAAGTAGAACAATGAAGCAGAATAAATACAGCACAGAGTATAACAGCAGAGTGCTTTGTCTTACTGTGTCAAGTTTAGCGTATGGGTTCCTTGTGTTATAATGAAATGGGGCTTCTTTTCTGAAAATCACTGTGAATTCATTCTGCTTCATCTGATGGGTAAGAAAAACAGATATTCTCCATAAATATGAGAAAGACGTCTAGAACGGGACACAGATTTCACGGAAGGTGCGAAAATTCCTTGTTATTACCAATGAATTAACAGTGTCCACTTCAGGTCATGCAGAGGAAATGCTGAGGTCTACTGAATCATGCCCTCACCTCAAACGCCACATACTTCCTGCGTATGACGGAGACCTCGGCTGTCTGGAGAGGTGCAACCTCATGCTTCACCAACACTGCCAGCTTCTTGGTGTTGTTCCACCTTTCAGGAAGCTCCTATTAAAAAAAGGTGTAACGGTGCCTGGTAGCGCTTCAAGGGCTGCCAGCCATCTCTATAATCGCTGGGGTTTCCTTATGTCTATGTGGTTCATTTGAAAGAAAATCCACGCTGAAGTCAAAGTCTACTTTATGTCATCGTGTGCCTCATACTTGTGACCATTTCACTGAATGTATTCTTTAGACAGCGCTCTCTTTATGCTTGGCCACAATATGGAATCCTGTTTGCTGATCAAAACAATATATGCTATTAATTTGACAGGTTGGTAACACTTTTTCGGCTATAACTGAAAGCAAAATTGAATAAATGTAGGATGTTTAGGGGCAATGGAACAATTCAGTGATAAGTTCCCCATTTCCTCTACATAATTACAGCTTAGCTTTGTCAACATTTGCACCTCACCTCCAGGTGGATATAAACATGACCAGGGATCGTCTGGTCATACCCTTCCAGTAGGGCAACAATGTCCTTCAGAGGCTCAAAGAGATGGTCAGTCGTCACCTGACGTTCCTTCACAGAGAGCAGCAAGCCAGTCACCTCTACCAGATGACTGTAGTCACCCTCAGTCAGGGGACACTTAAGCCCCTTCTCAGTCATCCTGACAAACTCATCCAGCTCATCCAGGCTGAAAAAAATATCACACTACATTAATGCTCAAGCTCATTTTGGAGGATGACAGTGTAGACTTCATACAGTTATATACATCAGCTAATGTGTGATACAAGCACTGCAAAATTCTTTGCAAAAGAACACTATAATAATGTGTTTATAGTGGTACCCAGCCTATCAGGATTTATGTAATAAAAACTGAAGCTTTGTGATATTTGTTGAAAAAGCAGTAATTGACAGCATGGACTTCACCTGTCAGTGACATGTGCCAAGAGATGCTCCTTCAGCATCCAGCTCCACTGCTTAATGATGTTTAAGAGGCTAGTCTTGAAAGGCTTGATGTCCACTTTAAACCATCTGTCAAATACTTTAAAGTCTTCGATTTGGCTTATGTGCACATACATGTTTTCAAAAATGTCAATCTAAAAAAGATCAAACGTTTTATTAAACATGACTGTAATTTTTGACAATATTGTCAATTTTAGTACAGCTTTCTTAAAAGATGAACATCCAAAATTAAATGCATAAATCTGCTGGCCGAAAAACAAATGAGATGATTCAGAACCAAAATATTTCTCGTTATTAACCTGCTCCTTGAACTGTTCAATGGTTGGTTGACTTTCTGGAAATGAGTCTGGCCTGCAAGCATCAACATCTTCTGCGGTGCAGATGTAGCCATACAGCAGGAAGTGCCTCATGAACGTGGCCTTGTCATTCAGCCACAGGTGGGCGTAAGAGTCAAATGCATGCTGGTAATGCAGGGCTTTCTCGATGGTATCATCAGCTCGCGCCATGATTTCCTGCTGTAGCTCTGTGAGGTGGAACATGCTGTCCATGTCACACTTTGAGGGCCGGAGAATGTGGAAAAAGTATTTATATGCATGAAAAATGGGACACAACAATTATTCACTGCATATCTTATTCCCTGCTCCTTAAAACAAGAATGAAAAGTGGATACATTTCAAATAATCATGAGATACGGCATGTTTATGGTCTCAGAACCTAAGTCCAATTTCATAGATGGAATCCCTTCACCTATCTTTCTACCATCATTAATTCAATGTTCTCTACATAAACGGAATCTTTGATCATACCTGATAGTTCTCCAAATGAAGGTGGGATGCAACTCTCTCCACGTGAGCAGACATTTTGAAAATGTCCCCAAGCAGGTCCTCCATCAGGTGATGCAAGCCACCCCTCGCTTCTCGGTCAAGAGAAGGTCTGCAGATGATCAGTGGGGCGCTGAGTGACATGTGTGCTTCTAACAGAGGAGCCTCCCAGGACTGGCTATTGGTGTTGTCCACAAAGAACTCCAGTGAGTGCATGATGGCACTGAAGAAACCGTCCATCACTGTCGCATCTAGGTATTCGAGATACGCATGCCAGGCATCCGACGCAGGATCGGCATGGAACAGGGAACAGTTTTCCTGCAAAATCCAACAAAGGGAACTTTACCAGTCAACATTATAACTTTGTAACGAGAATGATAGTGTGTAGAATTTAGAATTTTGTTTTATTTTGTCAATTAAAATCATTATCTCTATATTTTATACAATGATCTTGGTATTCAAGCTCATATTCGTATCAGTAACATGACAGCTGCATAGTGAAAGGTACTGTTACATCTATAAGCTTGTGGATAAGTTGTCCATCTCTCTGAATGGCACCGTATCTCTTAGCCAGTCGTTCAGCTCTGTCCTCCAGCTGAAGAAGGGCATCTTTCTTGTTGTCCTTCCTGCAGAAAAGGGGGTGCTCACTCCATCCCTTTATCACTGTCTGGATGATTCCCACATTTTCCTTGGTCTTCTGGATCCGGAGCTCCAGGTTTTGAACAGCGTCTTTCAGAGCGCAGACATAATCCCAACAGCCGTGGTGCTGCCAGGTGAGCTCCGTCTGCACCCTGAGCAGCTGCGCGTCGACGTGCGAGAGCTGCGCGCCGACGAGGGCCACCTCCACCTCCAGTGCAGTCTGCTTTATGCTGTTATAAGCCTGGACCAGCAGCTTCAGGGTACCGATGTGCTGAAAAGATCCGACAAATAAAACATACAGCAAGCTAGACACCAACAAGCAGGCAGTTTAAACTACTACACATAGCTTTAAAAAGACAGTGATGGTTGCCTGAAGATGTTTGGAAGCAATTTCCTTTTCAGAGCGCTAATAGCAAGGAAAATGTTGCATGAATCGCTGATGTTTCAATAGGGACCAATGTAATCTCCCTGTGGCATGTTGGAACAGAGTTAGCACCAGCTGTACCACAGCACAGCAATAATTACAGAAATAAACCATAATCAATAAACGTTACTTACAGGACAGGACATGCAAATAAAAAGAAATATTAGCATTGACATGTTTTTGAGCTTCTTATCGTAGGACATAGGACTTTAACTCAAAAACAATCTTTGCTATGTACTACCGAAAGACTTACTGCAATTAAGGTGCCTTTCTTTTTGAAGATGGCCAGTGCAACACTGGGAACTTTGGTATATTCCTGCAGTAGAAGGTACTTCACATCTCTCAGGACTGCTAACAGCTGGAATAAAAAAAAGCGAGTTTGATTTAATACCTGAGGGCACATAATAGTGCAGTAATACTTTAATAAGCCTGAAAGGATTCAAATTAAATATTTATGTGTAACATTACAGTAAATTTTATATATAAGCACAACTAATAAAGATGATGGATTTAAATATAAATATACCTTTGAACTGAAGTTGACAGAAAGCAGGCCAGTGGTTTTATGTCTCCTGATGAGATTCTGGTCTAAGCTGAAATGGCAGACTTGGTCCAGACCGTGGCACCAATCAGAGTAGACATCCCTTTCATACTGATCTAACAGAGCCAGCAGCTCAGAGTACCTCTGGCAGATCCCCTTCATGTCAGCATCATCCATGGAGCTAAAGAAAAAGCCCACATTAATCATTCAAGCATCCACCTTCCAAACAGTATGGGGTCTCAGGTGCTCATTAATCACCTCCTCTCTTCCCTGACGTGGCCCTGATGAGCCACGCCTGTTCCTTGCTGCCCCTTATTAGTGTTTGTATTTACTTACTTGCTTGTCCCGTGTGCCCCAGTCCGGTCACTGAAGTCAGTCCCCTTGTAAGTGTTTGTATTTAAGTACTTGTTTGTCCCATGTGACCCAGTCCGGTCACTGAAGTCAGTCCCCTTTTAAGTGTTTGTATTTAAGTACTTGTTTGTCCCATGTGACCCAGTCCGGTCACTGAAGTCAGTCCCCTTGTAAGTGTTTGTATTTAAGTACTTGTGTGTCCCATGTGACCCAGTCCGGTCACTGAAGTCAGTCCCCTTGTGAACGTTTGTATTTACATACTTGTTTGTCCCATGTGACCCAGTCCGGTCACTGAAGTCAGTCCCCTTGTTGCCTAGTCTTCCCATTTTAACCCCTTGTGGTCCTGCTTATTTCCCTGTTCCTGTTTTGACCCCAATAAATCCCCCTTTGTTTAAGTACTTCGAGTACTTTGTCTCTCAGGCCATGACATTATCCTTGATGTTTGAATGTATAAACACTACACCAACAGTACATTCTTTATATCATTCAAACTAAGAAGTGAAAAGAGTATTCCCCACTAATGCGTTGCTTTAAGCACGGAAGTTTAATTAGATATCACGTGATAACTTTGAATTTGGACCATTATGAAGTACACAGTCCTCATCAGCAGCAGAACTCACAATTCCTGGATAAATGTGAATGTGGCCCAAGGGATCTCCAGTCTCTCTCTCAGCATCTTTGCCCATTTTAAGGACCCTGACATCAAAGGGATGTTCTTACTCACTAATCCCTTTCCACTCCTCATCTGCAGAACAAAAACAGCACATTTTCCCTTCAAACTGCAAACACGTTTTTAATCGTGACTTACTGCAAACAAAGAACCACATATCATAGTTTGAAGGGAACATAGTTATTTATTATTAGGAACATAGAGGATTAAAATTAAATTTCAGAGTAAAAAAAACTGTCTATAATATTCATATATATCTCCTCATTGACCTGTCAGTGTTTTTTCTTAACTCTTGTATTGAAGAATGCATATCTTATCAAATCTTATTGCCAGTATTTAATAACAGATCAGATGATACTTGGTACTTGGTTACCTGATGAAGGTGGGTGACATACAGCTGTCTACATTTCTCTAACTCCTGGCCAAACAGCTGTAGCACCAGTGAAAAATTGGGACTGAAGATTTCCTTTATAACTGGTCTTTCCAGGAAGGGTCCACAAACGGCCAGTAACTTTATGCAAATGAAAAAACACACATTAACTCCATAACTCCATCATTGTCTATAATTAAATTCATAAGTGACATTAATAATTTGACACAATAAGGCTTAATTAGTGTTGATGACCACACATTGCCATTTTCAGGCCCAGGATATTGCTGTAGAACCTGTGAGCAATGGTTAATATACTTAAAAAAATATATAAAAAAATTGAAACTTTGTATTTGTTCAGATCTTGCTGAAAGATGATGTAGGTATTTAGTGACAAATTGTTTTAGCAAAACAGCATCTGCATGCTATCGCAGACAAATATATATTTATATGACTTTTAATAAGAGTAAATTAGTATATAAAATATTACATATCATAAAAAATGGACTATTGTCAGATGAATAGTGACATTTATATGCAGTTAAAATAAATTGCTTTACCAGCGAGAGAATGGAATAAAATGATTAAATAATTAAGAAGAGCCAATTTCTTACCTTCAAAGCTGATTCCAAACCAGAACAATCATTAAATGCCAGACACATGATTGTGGCAAGACGACATTCAAAGTCCAAGACTTTTTCTTTGAAATCATCATAGTGACCTTCAAATTCCTGATGGAATGGAAAACACACTTTGGCTACTGAAGGACGCAGGGACTGCCAATTTTATACTGAATTTATCAAAATACAAAGTCCAATCGCCTTGCATGCAAGTACAAAATCCAAGTACAAACGTCGATTAGACACTGTCACTGCAGAAAAGCTTCTACCAGCCTTCATGTATGCTTTGACGACACCACTGCCAGCTCACTGACACGCTGAAAAAGGACCTCGGTGAAAGTGAACCTCTTTTTTCCAAGTTAAAGTATCACACAGCTGAGTTGCTACAGAAAAAATATTTTTCAACACAGAATCTAATTTGAGTACATTCTGAAAAAAACTCATACAGCATCTCTCTTCTGGTTTAAACCACTTGCCGATATTCTTGGATATTCTTGTTTTTTTTTTTTGAGTGGCTGAGTTTATCATCAGTATTAAACATAAAGGTCTTAAGTTACTAAACCGTGAAGGTGCCTGTTTTATGGTAGTTCTCATCAGAAATGTTCAGATATACGACACACATTAACAGTACCTCAGTTTCAGAATTACGCACTAAGTAACATGTTGCCTACAACAAAATGATTACCCCGACTGACTACAAGCTGTCCTCCCTGTTACAGAGACATCCTATCTGTGCATGCATATATCATGTATTTCCTTTTGCAAAGACTGTTAATGCTCAAAGACTATTGATGTCTTACAATCAGCAATTAAAAAGTGAAATACAATTTAATAGACAACTAGAATTTAAGAACTCTACATCTTTTTGCCAGGATGGGTTTTTCAAAGAAATGCTACTGATGTAGTCCTGACGGTTCCAATTGCACGTTAATTTTCAGGACATTATAAGTCTGTCTCCTGTTTTTGTTTTCTCAAGAGAAGAATATGAGTAAATGAGAGATAACTTTAGGTCATATGGATTTAGGTCATATGGAAAAACAGGACTGCACACAATAGGACAGCAGCTATGGTTTAGTGACAGTGCAGAATAGCTTACCTCATTGTGAATTGCGAGTTCTATGTAAATCTGATTGTGAGCCAATAGCTAGATAATGTACTGTAAAGCAAAAATATTCATAATGCCTGCCATGTTTGTCATTACCTTAGTACTGAGACAATGGGGGCTGCATTCACTGTTCTTGAACGCCTTGCAATGCTCCTGGAATTCAACGTAAATGGAAGTAACCTGCCCACTGTAGCCTTTGCCCCCGGTGCCCCCAAACTCCAGCTTCTCCAGCTTCTCAAACCCTAACATGGTGATAAACAGGTCCTGAAAAAACAAAAGCAATGTTGATTATAAAAATACCCTTCTGTGGAAAATGCAATTATGGTGCTTGTGGGAGTTTTATTTACACAAAAATGTTCTGAGGGCAGAGCAAAAAATGATTGGTTCTGAGAGATAACCAATCAGTTTGTTGGAGGAGGTGGGTCCAATAACTAGAGGATGCAGGACCAACCAATCGGATGTGAACATTTTTGTGTAAGTAAAACTCCCCTGAGCAATTATGGCACCTGACTCCAAAAAGCAGCCTTATTTCAGAGTAAATCGATTTCCAAGACCCAGCTTTCTCACCTGCAGCTGTCGCAGGCGTACAAGGAAACGATCAAAATGCACAAACACCAGAGCGGAGGGAAAATCCCAGGGCTGGCAAGCCTGCCCAGGACCCCTGCAACTGGCCAGCTTCTCCCTTTGTGTCTGGAAGGTCTCCTTAAAGTGCGTGAAGAATGCCACCACCACTTGGATCTTCTCCAGGGCTTCCTCAGTGTCCACCTTCAGAAGGTCCCTTGGTGAGAGGTACTCAGTAGCCTTGAGGAAGGAAGGATTCAACGACTGTTTATATAAAAATTTTACATTCCACACCACCCCCCAAAACAAAAATCCTGCTAATGGAACACTTATATATTTTTAATTTTAAGTGTCCCCCGCCCACTGTTTCTGGGACAGACTCCAGGCTCTCCATGAACCCCCACCGAATAAGTGTTTATAGAAAATGATGCATGGTATCTGATCCTGTACTTCGACCTGTAAGTGGATCCTTCTCACTGAAGTGGCTGTAGGGACGGGCCTGAGTCACCTGCTTGATGAAGAGGTTGCAGAGCTCCTGAAGCAGCACCACAAGGCGCTGTGGGGATCGCAGGGCCTCGCAGTGACACCAGACCAGGCAAAGAACATGGAGGAGAGGGTCAACAAGTCGCTGCATATGAGGGAACTGCTTCTCCTGCAGCTGAGACAGCAGCCGGACAAGTGGGCGCAGGTGGAGCTCTATGTCTCTGGCCTCCTGAAGAGCTTGAAGAGAAACCAGGAGCGTGGAATGTCACACAGATTCAGCTGAACTCGACTTATTTAGCCTCTGCAACTATTCAGTCACTATCCAAAACCATGCTTGAGAAAGCGAAGTGATTCATACATGTGACAGATTCATACAAATTAGACATAACAACCAACATAGTAAAAATAGCTGAGTAACTGAACATCAAAGTCTAGAAGTGAAGTCAAATGAAGTGGTAGAATAACACCTTTAAATAGATATGTTGAGCTTTAGTTGGCCCGATAACATTTGCCATTAAAAAAAAAAAAAAGTGAGAGAGATCCGTTTCTTAGAAACCATTTCTCAAGACGTTGTTGTGTCGCTGTATCTATGATAAGGACCCTCCTTGGGAAACGTCCTGCCTCATTCATCCAGCAGGCTCAGTTAGGGGCGACACCAGAACGCCAGTGATCTTCCCGCTGTGCCTCAATCAGTATCAGAACTGCTAATCAACCATGTTTTGCTGCAAGAGTGAAACTGAGCCTTTAATTGCTTACTTACCATAAAATACATCCATTAATGTTGTTTTTAAAGTTGGAAGGTAACTGCTCTCAGATACTTCCAAAATCTCCACCATCTTCTGAATAACAGGACTCTGAAGCTAACACAGAAAATAAGTTCAACTCACCTGACAAAGTTGCAATCGATATATTGTCTATAATTTTGTGCACAGAGAGACACACCTGTTCATAAATGCTTTGCATATTTTCTTTCCTAGATTTCCAGAATTCATATTCAGCATTCGGGCCCAGATTAGAACCCTTCTGGAGAAACGTCCTGGAATCTTCTTTCAAAACATCTCGGATCTGATGGGTCCAGTTGATGACCATGGACTCAATGACATATATCACTGTCCTGTTATGTCCATCTTGCCTGAAATATGTTTTGAAATAGAGATTCTTTTTAATGGTACCATGTTATTAAGAAGGATACCTTGCACTGAATGTAAACAACATACATCAGTCAGCTGATGTTCTTACACATTGAATCCAGAATATGAACGACTTTCAATTTCGGTTGTCACCGTGGGAATGGGAAGGTGGGTTTTTCCTGAGCAAAGGCCTCTCAGAATGGACACCTTCCTCTGCAAGCTCTCCGCATGCTGGCTGATATCTTGAGATACAACACGTGGCCATTTCCTGTGATTATTCTTGTTTTTCAGCACTGGTACAAAAACCTTGGATAAAGCAGACACCAGATTTGCATGAAGAAATATCATCAAAAGACTTCTGCTATTTTGAATCTTCTATCAGTGAGCTAAATCTTCAGTGATTTTTGCTTTCACCCAAAATTAAGCTTTTGGGGAATCAAAATTTGTTTATTAGTTTAGTTTTTGAGGTGCCATTATTACACCCGAAAGGGACATTTTGAAATTTGTTTACAGTAGGCTGATTCCCTTTTGTCATCAAACAAGGCTATATGCATAGTGATACTGCTGTTATCAAATCAATATTGTAACAAATACAAAATCTAATACAAAGTTTTCTAATTAAGTTGCTCATGGATTGTATCTACAACCCCAGTTCCAAAAAAGTTGGGACATTGTGCAAATTGTAAATAAAAACAGAGTGCAATGACATGGAAATCTCATAAACCCTAACCCATATTTTATTCACAATAGAACATAGAAAACATATCAAATGTTGAAAGTGAGACATTTTGCTATTTCATGAAAAATATTGGCTCATATTGAATTTCTTGACAGCAACACGTCTCAAAAAAGTGGCCAATAAGAGGTTTGAAAAGTTAGTGGTACAAAAACCCAACAGCTGGAGGAACAATTTGCAACTAATTAGGTCAATTAGCAACAGGTCAGTAACATGATTGGATATGAAAAGAACGTCTTAGAGTTGCAGTGTCTCTCAGAAGTAAAGATGGGCAGAGGATCACCCCC
>JAODJU010000138.1:18982318-19009296 GCA_026776725.1 Gnathonemus echidnorhynchus | reverse complement strand
GTATCCCCCCCCCCCCACCCCCCCCCAATACTGCATCGACAAATAGTGATTTCAGAAAAAGTTCCTCGGTGTAAAATTAATAATCTACAGTACATAATATAATTAAAAGATTCAGAGAATCTGGAGAAATCTCTGTGCGTAAGGAACAAGGCCGAAAAACCATACTGGGCCCTTAGGCGGCACTGCATCACATACAGGCATGATTCTGTAATGGAAATCACTAAATGGACTCAGGAATATTTCCAGAAAACATTGTCAGTGAACACAATTCATTGTGCCATCCAAAGATGCCAGTTAAAACTCTATCATTCAAAGAAGAAGCCGTATTTGAACATGCTCCAGAAGCGCTGACATCTTCTCTGGGCCAAAGCTCATTTAAAATGGACTGTGGTTAAGTGGAAAACTGCTCTGTGGTCAGACGAATCTAAATTTGAAATTCTTTTTGGAAACCAGGGATGCCGTACCAGACTAAAAAGGAGGACAACACAGCGTGTTATTGGCACTCAGTTCAAAAGCCAGCATCTCTGATGTATGGGGGTGCATTAGTACATATGGCAGGGGCAGCTTGCATATCTGGAAAGGCACCATCAATGCTGAAAGGTATATCCAGGTTCTAGAGAAACATATGCTGCCATCCAGACGACATCTCTTTCAGGAAAGACCTTGCATTTCCCAACATGCCAATGCCAAACCACACACTGCATGAATTACATCATCATGGCTTCGTAGAAGAAGGGTCCGGGTACTGAACTGGCCTGCCAGCAGTCCAGATCTTTCACCCATTGAGAACATTTGCTGCATCATAAAAAGAAAATTACGACACAGAATATCTAGGACAGTTGAGCAACTGGAATCCTGTATCAGCCAAGAATGGGACAACATTCCTCTCCCAAAACTTGAGCAACTGATCTCCTCAGTCGCCAGATGCGCATAGACAGTGGTTAAAAGAAGAGGGGACGCCACACAGTGGTAAACATGGCCTTGTCCCAAAGAAGAGGGGACGCCACACAGTGGTAAACATGGCCTTGTCCCAAAGAAGAGGGGACGCCACCCAGTGGTAAACATGGCCTTGTCCCAAAGAAGAGGGGACGCCACACAGTGGTAAACATGGTCTTGTCCCAACTTTTTTGAGACAGGTTGCTACATGACATTCAAAATTACCTTATTTTTTCCTTAAAATGATACATTTTCTCAGTTTAAACATTTAATATGTTTTCTATGTTCTGTTCTGAATTAAATATGGGTTTATGAGATTTCCATATCATTGCAATCTGTTTTTATTTACAATTTGCACAACGTCCCAACTTTTTTGGAATTGGGGTTGTATTACTTGGTTGCCTATGTTGTTGATGGCAAAATGAGTTTTCACAAAGTCGTTCCATTAAACGTACAATCATTATATTGCGAGTTTAATTACCTGATCCACCGCATTCAACAACTGTTCCAGCAAGTACAGTGACACTACACCAAACGACAAGTGTTCTCTGTAATTCACAGGAAGAAGGGTGACATCTTCCTTCTTCTGTATATAAACCCCGTTGACAGCAGAAGATGCCTAAAAAGATCAAACTTAATAGTACTTTGGTCTGAAAGGGTAGCTATTAAGAACAAGTCAAATTATCAAACATGGGCGCGACTGCAACGTGTCTGATTTAAATTCTAAAACAAACCGAAAAATATCTATATGGACAAAGCCAACACTGAGTGATGCCTAACTTACCTGTTCACACGAAGTTAAAACACCACTTGACTGGATGCTAAAAATCAAAATCTTTGAGTTTTTCTCAAAAAAGTCTTGAAGAACTTTTTGACTGTTCTCCAAGGCTAAATAATTATCCCACGTTTCCGGTTTTATCCTTAGAAACTGGCATATTTTATTTCCAATAAAGCGGACTCTTTCGTCTTCTGCAAACGAAGGAACGCTTTCCTCCTCGTCGGACATTTGTTGTTTACGTTTCTTAAAACAGTCATACGTATTTATGTATGCTATAGTTCAGACTTAAATCTAGCCCGCATGCAAAGCACTATTGCACCGGAGGAGTCCCGTTATTTTACTCTGACGTTGACCCCGTTAAAGGACGCGCAGAGACAACGCGCTTCCTTGGAAAGAAGCAAAATTTAACTTGCTATAAAAATTGGGGGCGGTGCAGCGTCTGGTTACCAGGGCAACGACAGTAACTCGTAAATCTTGATGTTGGCGTACTGGGGGGCCGCGCGCCCACACCAGCCAGAACAGGCCGCTAGTCTACACGAGGGTGTCTACATCAAACCGAATAATGCTTCTTATGCTCTTGAACACTGGTTTTAATCAATGGTCTATCTTAATATATGTCAGAATATACGCCAATAGAAAAATTAAAACACAATTATAAGATGCATTTTTAAATGTAATACGATGTGTTTCACTTAAGTTGAACATCTGGAGCAACAAATCTCTTTTATAGTGTTAAAGTTGCAGTAAAAGATACAAACAATAATACCATAATTCACTGCTCACAGAACCGTGCTTTTTCAGCGCCCAGTGAAATTCGTTCGGTGCTTAAAATGGCATATCAGCGGGGGTTCGCTTGTGAGCAAAGTCTTTAAAAAGAGGGCTTTTAAACTGTAAACAAGTGTAAATCAAAATGTCCTAAATGTTCTAAGTACAAAAAAATTATAATCCCTCCCAAAAATTATGCCTTATGTTTTTATAAATGTTTCTCTACATAAGGGAACAGTGATTGACAGTTTTTATATATGATTTTGGGTTAAGCCTCCCCCCTCCCCCCAGCAACAATAACCAAGAGAATTCACTAGAAAATGGAGGAATGGAATGTGGGTTTACACTACAATTAAAATATATCACCAAACAAAAGAGAACACAAAACAATCCAGTACTTATTTAGTCACTTGCAAGTGATGCAGGCAACTTTTTTATTTTTTCATTCACAAAACACTTTTGTACAAATGTATTGTTTTAAAAACGTCAATAAATTGAAGCCTTTGAGGCTTTTTAGCAAAAAATACATATTAAACATCATGGTGGCAAAGAAAAGTTTTTTTTTGTTGTTGTTTTTAGAAAAAGATTTACAAATGAGATGTCACTAGAAAATATTAACTGTCACACAAAATGTTACCAAAGCCATTTGAATTATTTTGGTTTCAATTATTATTAAAGTTCAAACATGTGTAAGAAAAAGCCTGATAAATTGGGATGCTGTGGCCACACGTACAAAAGTACCACGAGATTCAAACCCGACAAATTACAATAAGAAATTAAACATGCTGCAGTCTCATAAATTCTGTGTTTATCATACACTAAAATGTCAAGGCAAACGCGCAGATTAAAAAAGGTTAATCGTAAACAATAAATTAGCAACATACAGTCATCTACTGCTTCCCAATTATGAACAAGACTGAAAGAAAACCTGACGGCCAAGATCAATGCAGGAGAGATTTATCGCAATATCGAAGTGGCTGAGTGGTCTGCAACCAAGCAGGACAAGTGGCATCCATATTGCAATGGGAATCAAAAGGAACGACAGGGAGGACATACAAAAGGTTATGTTCGACATACAGTACGTTATTGCACACCTATTCCCTCAGATGTAACTGCAGCTTCTGTCGAATCGGACTCTGATTACCATGGCTTAGGGGATACAGCAGCTACTTCGCAGGTGTATAATTAGCTATGAAAAGCTCCCTCTCACACTTAAGGGGGCACGATTGATATCTGTATGCGGTATATATTAAGGCATTGTAGTACATATGACGTCATCAAAAAGGTCACAACAGACGTAAATAATTACATATACGTTTGTATATGGAAGTGCCCAGATATGTTATATACGTCGCACACACCTTTTATTCGGCTCAATAGAGCAATGCTTGTTTTCATATAACAAAAGAACATAATATCTACTAATGTAAACATGGTTTCAAGATTGTCTTTATAACACCCACAAAATGCATCAAGTAGTACAATGATATGGAAAAAAACAGTATTTGTGAGATGCCTGTCTCTCCACACATCTAACAAGGTAATGTGTGCTTTTAATGAATTTAAAACTCAAAATTTTTACTTTCTATAAAATGAAACAAGTTCTCCTTAACTCTCGTCCAAAGAGTTTTAGTAAGATTTTTTTCGATTCCCATCGTAAATTTATCATACTAGCTGATGTGCCATAAGGAAAATCATAGGTTTACCATAAAACCATAATTCTCCAAGATTCATTGTTATGTACACTTTCTGAACAATAACATAAGGTTCCTGAAGACCGCGTGGAAACAGAGAGGCCAGACGCACTTCACACCCGTATCGCTGCCCGCAGGGCCGGCCCTAGGGAGACGATTCAGGTGGTATATGTGCGTCCGGAGGGCACCCCCCCAGATGTGTCACAATGCAGTCATTTCTAGAACTTGCGGAGGGTTGGCCAGAGTCTTGCCTCAGGCCCTAAAACTATGGACAAAACCCCATTTACCCACAAACTATGTTTAGCACCTGTCCAGGCCTTCAACTGTGCCATATCGAGCAAACAGCTCTCCTCACTCTGCACCTGTAGCATTTTACCTGATTAATGGCGAGATCCATCCCATAATATGACCCCTACATAATATATCTCATGTTTTAACATTTGTAGTGAAACGCAGAAATACATTCGGTGCATAGAAAAAGATTCCGTTTACCTACAAAATGACTTTTAGCAGGGTAGCTCTGTACACTCAATCATTCTCTTTGTGCTTATCCAGCGCATCATATAAACATCTCTTTTTTTGCTATTGTTATTATTTTCATACTTTTAAGTCTTATAATTTATTTTCTCTAATGTGCATTGGTGTCTTTTTCCTTCCGTCCACTTCCAAATCCTGAAAGGCTCGTGACGACTACGTGCAAAATGGTGAAGCGGGCCCCGCTTCTGGGGTAGCGGAGGTGGCTAAAAATCCTCCACGTTATTGGCAGTGTTCGGCGTGGCGGGGTCGGAATCCTGGGAGAGGGACACGGAGGCCACCATCGCCGGTGACCCGAGCACCTCACTGACGGTCTCCTCCATGTCCTCGGTGGTGACGATGGCCAGTGCTGCACCCCCTTTCTTGTTCTGGTGCGTCTTGATGTGCTTCGACAGGTGATCGCTCCTCATGAACCTCTTGGAACATTCTGGACATTCAAACCTTTTCTCACCTGCGAGCGAGAGCAGAAGATGACAGTGTCAACATTCAATTTACCAGGAGCTACTGGTCGTAGGGAAACTCGTGTGTCCGCCTCTCGTACCCGTGTGCGTCCGCCGGTGTCGCTGGAGCTCATCGCTCCTGGTGAACCTCTTCCCGCAGAAGATCCAGTTGCAGACGAAGGGCCGCTCGCCCGTGTGCCAGCGCAGGTGCGCCCGCAGGTGTGACGTCTTGCCGTAGACCTTCCCACAACCCTCGATGTGACACACGTGCTGTTTCTTCTTGCCCGGCTCGCTGCTGTTCCTGACGAGGGACACCGTGGTGAGTGATCCCCAACACTGACATTCCAGCAGGGTTCCCCACGCCCTCGGCTTCTAACCACTGAGAGGAGCCACATTTCGTGCATATTCCTGCACTTATAAGCTAGTGTCTCAACACAGAGATTGGTGTTGTGAAGGCAGGTTTACTAGGGTAAATAGGTTAATGCTAAACCATATTCAAACCAGCACTTAGAATAACATAATCGACATCATAAACCCAAACACGTAGCTATAAAAAATGTCGGAGGACTGAAATTGAAGATAGAGCCCATTTGTTTGAAAAGACAGATTCAGTGTTACATTGTGCTGTCTGTAACTTAGCCCCCCTGCCGCAGAATCCCTACAGATGTTTCAGAAGCTAAGGTGAAACTGGGTTGCACTTGCCTCCCCTCTCCATCCCGGCAGTTCGGGCACGAGCAAGCGACCCGTCGGAGCCTCTTGCTGGGCTGGCCCTCCTGATCCGAGATGCCCTGGTTCTGTTGCAGCTGCACTTGGGCTATCTGGTCGGGACTGACTCCGCTCAAGGCTGCATTAGCAAGGTTTCCCATGGTGACGGTCACTGGGGTAGGCTGCACTTTCATACCATCCTGACCTTGCTGTTGACCTAGAACGCAAAGGGCCAAAAATCACCTGTTGCATCTTAAAGTTCCACAACTACAACATCTCTCAGCCACGAAGAGGAAAATTATACCACAGTAGTCTCCTACACATGAAAGCTATGTCATTTTCAGTTTGTATGTACACATTTCCGCCATTTGTGCATGAGCACTCAAAAGTGTCGCGTGTCCAATTGTCGTGCATGCTGTCCAAATTGTCACTTCAAACACGATAGAAAAACCACTTAAAACTAACCATCTATTTCAATATATATAATACGATTTACAAGATTAATTGAGGTTCCATTTAAAATAGGAAGCCTCCAAAAACAAAAAAGAGAATATATGAATATGTGTTAAAAACATTTAAACTTGTCAAGACTGGTAAATATGCGCATGTGCATGAGCCTGAGATCCTGCCCAGTTGCCGCCCACAAATAACCATAAATGGTCAATGCAAATGAGCTGTGTGCTTATATAATAATAAAATCAATCCATTTTGGTTGCAACTGTAACTTAAAAACCAAGAAGAGGAATTTTAAACAGTGTGAGGTAGAGGCACGACACAATCTATATGTATGTATGTATGTGTATATATATATATATATACACACACACACACACACACACACACACATGACCTTAACCCTTACCCAGCCCTAATCAAACAAAATATGAGACCTTTGGCAATTTTAGTTTTTTGATTGCATTCACAGAGCTTTGTAGGTACCTGAAAAACTGTGGGGGACATTTGGTCCCCATAATGTAATATAAGCATAATCCCCACACACACACACACACAAGCACCTGCGGACTGGATGGCAGGCTGCATTTTATCAATGTACTTTGTGCGATGATCTTAAAAAGTCAATCTTAAAAAGTCGATCTTAAAAAGTCAATCTTAAAAAGTCAATCTTAAAAAGTGTGCTGAATGGCAACGCATTAGCACTGCAGTAAATTCCACCAGCTCTATAAAACACCCTGGGGAAAAGTGACTGGATCTTAAGATAGACAGAAAGAAACAACTTGCAGGGCCATTGTGACTGACTGTCAAGAGCAAACTAACATCTTCGCTCCGTACGTGTAACTCAAAAGTGTGTCATTTTTTAAGTGCTTTGTTGACTTAAGTGTTTGATGGGAGACTTGGCTGGGTTTTTGGATCTCCTTGACGTCTTTGAGTTCCCATTTAGTGTTTCCTTGCTGTTTTTGTGTTTTCCTAGTGTGCTGTGTCATGCACTTTAAATCCAGCTAACTAGTTCAAAAAAGAAGTGCTTCAGGCCATGGGGGGTCCCCTAGTTTACCGTGTCTGTTTATCATGTAGGACAGTTAATCTTAACTTTTATAATAAATAGAGTTCAGCTAGCAGTGCTAAGGGTAATAGGAGGTAATACTATGTCCGGATAGCAAGTTAAAAGACAAAGAAAACATGATGTCTAGCTTTATGGGATTTTAATTTCTCCAGGATAAACTGATACAGACTATAAATGGGGCAAACTCAACCACTTAATCACAAAAGGATTCATTCAGCTATCCAGCACTTGACATGTTGGCAAAATTGGTTTAACATGACTTTTATGGGTGGCAGCCACAAATGATTTAAATCATTAGCTGAAAATCAGCTAAAAACCTTAATTACCCCAGTGTATACTGCCCCCCCCCCCCCCCCGCCCCCTGGAGCGCTTGTACTTGGAAAAGTCACCTGTCCCCAAAACACAACACATTAAGGAAACACAACTGCATTAAAAACAACTGCATTCTGTGTTTTATAATTTTTTTGTGATTTTTCAATAATGACTTGCGTTTATTTTTTATGTTCTTTAATTTTTGAATTTTCTTTTTTTTTTTGCATTCCTTAAGGTGGTGTGTTTTGAAGTTCAGCACTCCTGTAACAAACAGAAGCTTTAAAAGCACTCTTTGTTGCATTTTTGCGCAATATCACACCTCCTAATAGCACCTAACCACAACCACCAAACAGCTGAAGGTGTGGCTGCGAGAGCAGCATCACACTAATTCTGAAAGCTGGGCACTTCCTCAAGGGTTGAAGGGTGTGCATTTTATTAAGACAAGGAAATGTTTAAAGCTGTTTATCTGGGTACTAAGTATATATTTGCTTAGAACAAAAAATACAAAAAATGTTACTGATATCTTATCAGTTCCCAATCCCCTCCTCAGGGGCACCTCAGCCATTCAATGTATTCAATTAATTTTATCTGAAGCTCATTTATTTAATTAATTTAATTAGTGCAAAAAGTCAGTGAGCTACTGATTAGCCATATGAGGTGTGCTAGCAGTCGAGTCAAAAAACACTTGTGTGTATTGGACGGTTGCTGCAAATATTGGGATTAATTTACGAGAGATGCTGAAATGGTTAAGCTAACACACACAAAAATAATATCAAAACTGAAGATCATTCAAACATCATTTCCTTTGAATGCCAAAGCCTTAGCACAATACTGTCTACTGCATTCTAACTGGTAAATCAGAAGAGCATGGGGTTTATATTGGCTGAAAATACAGCTCTGGAGAAAATGAAGAGACCACTCCATATTTTTTAGGAACCTGCATTGTTCAATCCTGGTTTAATCCTGGTTTAATCCTGGTTCTGCTGGCAGAAGGCTGCACTCAGTGGGAGGCTGCTTCCAGGCTCCAAATTACTTAGACCGCGGTACACAGGAACAATGTAAAACAGGAGACACAGGGAATGACCAAAAATAAGCCAGGTAGAGGGCAGAAGCAACTTTCTAATGCCAGAGATGTCAACATATCTGACAGTTGCCTCATAATCGGAGGATGACCTCAAGTGACCTTCAAAAAGAATGGGAAACATTAAGTGGTGTGAAGTGCACTGATAGGACAAGTTCGTAACAGATTCCTAGAAGCAGGAAGAATCCCTTCATTGATGAGAAACGGAGAAAAGCCAGGTTGGAATTTACAAATAAAATGTATATTTTACTAAACGTGTTGCTGCTGTTAATTTTTTCCAGAGTTGAACATTCAGAGATAAAGATGTTTAATTTTTCCATTTTTAGACTGAAAAAAAGTCATAATTTCTGACTGGCATGACAAGCATTGAGACGGCCTTGATGGTCCGGATGTGTGCAGCATTAAAGACCTAATAATTCAACATGATGCCATTCATTACTCAGTGAACAGCAGCAGTGGTAGCGTAAGGAAAACAAATGCATTGTGCAGGATTCAGCGCAAGAAGAACCTGGAAACCCTGACAACATTCTGAGGCTCCTGTACGTCATGCTCTCAAAGGCCTTCCTAAGACTGGTATAAATAACTTGCACCATAACAGAAACATATAAACTGCATGTACATCAAATAATAAGTTACTATGTCAATAGACATGCATGAAATTATGCATCCTACCTATAAATACTGCATCTTCAAATAACTCAGGTAAAAGTAAACCAAATTTCAGACGGTTCTGAAAGTGTAGTCTGTGGTGAATAAAACTTTACTTTCACTATGAATGACTTTGCATTATATTATATTTAAATATCAATTACAAACAGCACAAGAAGTGGACATAACCGATAAACTTACCTGGCATGCCCGTAATCGTTACCGGGACTCCCTGAACTTGCACTCCAGCAGCTCCAAGATTAGCGATGTTCAAGGGGATGTTTGGCACAGAGGTAAGCTGCGCAGTGTTTAAGGTGATGGGCGCCCCGCCAAGGGTGAGTGGCGCGATCTGGGCAAACGCCGTACCGCCCGTGTTGGTCGTCACTGGGGCCAGGGTCAGCTGCTGTGGCACGCCGGCATTCGGCACCTGAATATTGTGCAGGCCCTGCAGGTTCTGTACCTGCACCGTCTGCCAGCTTATTTGCCCCGATGCAGTCAGGGTCGGTGCCCGGATGAACACCTGAGCCGGACTCTGCACTGCCTGCAGCTGGACATTCTGCAAGGACTGCTGCTGCAGTGCCTGTATGGTCTGCCCTGGCTGCAACTGTATCGCCTGCTGCTGAAGCCCCTGGAGGGGCTGGTGGATCTGGATCTGCTGCAGGACGGGCTGTCCCACAATCTGTACCTGCTGAATCTGGCCCGTCTGGTCCAGTACAGGAGGCAGCCCATTTGTCTGGACTTGATTCAAGCTTGAGGTTTCACATTCAGATGCCTGCACATCCTGCAACTCTGCAGCGCTATCCGTAGCGGACGGTGTCAAGTTTAGCTGCCCTCCTTCGGTCATGGTCCCAGCCAAGGAATCGCCTCTGGATAAGCCTGCAGTAGAACTGGATGTGGTGGGGGAATCCGCTATTGTGGAACCAGATGTAGATATAGGTGTGGAAACCAGCTGGCTCCCGTTAGACATCCCAGTGTCGGCAGGCTGGACTAGCTGGACCGGCCCTCCTCCTGTGGCCACGTTGTTGATAACCGGCAAAGCCAAGGTAACCCCACCGATGTTAATCGGCAACGTGGTCATCAGTTGAGCTTGGGCACCCGGGATTGTCTGAAGCTGAAGAGGGAAAGAGACGCCCGGCCTAATTTGTAAAGGGATCATCTGGTTTTGCACATTCTGAGAAACAACGTTAGTTGAACCTGCCCGGTTCGCCGTGGCAATTATTGCCTGGTTACTTGCGCCGGGAATGAGGTGAATCTGATCCGACTGCATGCCGAGGGCAGCAGCGCTCACCGGATTTATCTGCATCTGGCCATCTACAGTCTGAATCTGCGGAATCACCTGATACTGGATGTTTCCTGAAGGATTGGACATGTTTTGCACCTGGATGACCTGCAGTTGCTGCTGCTGTCCGATGGTCGCATTATTCGGTCCGACTGGTTTAGCCTTCCGGGTCGAGGCGCCGTCATGGCTGTTATCGGTGATGGTCACACCTGTCAGTCCAGACTGGGCACTATTATCTTTAGGTGCTGCCGCAACTATCTGCCACCCATTCCCCGCAATCGGAGAGGTGACCAACTCAAGAGGCTGAGGCTGGTTCTGAAACTGCACAAGTCCCTGGCTCGGGTCGATGATTATCTGCTGCTGGCTCGCTGCCTGGCCGTCACCGGGCACGCCGCCTATTTTGCTGCATGTGGCCGCAAGCAGTGCTAAGGGAGACGGCTGCGCGTCCTATCAAGGCAAGAGAAACAGAAAACAAATGTGGGCGGGCTTACTGGTTCAGGAGTGGGCGTGAATTAAATTTCTGTGCGAGAATTATAGTCTTCACTTTAAATAACTGGGTCATGGTATGATGAAACGTATGTCACGTATAAGACTCGACCTGGATTAATATTCATATATTTATCAGGATAAATCTCAGTGCTCTACATAACTTGCATAGAGAACGCTGTTAAAAGTAATCGGTGACGTTTATTGAGGTAATGGCAGCAGTTATTCTATATGCAATATAACACATGGACTTTGGGTATGACTCGCTCTTATCTGTAACAGGTTTCTAGTGTTAATAGAAGGAACTCCAGCCATTAATGCTTTATTTCTTCATTCTGGCCACAATCGTGCTGCCATTATCGTTCGTAACATAAAAGCAGGAAGTGTTTCAGCTGCATGGGTGAAAGAAGTGCAATCTCTGGTACTCCGCGTTAACTACCTGTGATCCAGAAGTTTTGCCTTTATTACCATAATCACCACCAGATGCTTTCCCTCCCTCTGTCGCCATCGTTTCCTTCTTTTGATCTGGAAAAGAAATAATGTTTCATCTACAGTAATAGTTACAACATCTAACTGTCAAAGTCATAAAATGGAAAAAATTGAAAACTTAGCCAGAAATCAATATTACTCCTGGAATTATCGCTTAAAGACCAGCCAGCTGAGCAAAAATAGCCTAAGATTATACCAAGTGCCAAGCTATAGCGCACCGAAAGGTGGTGTGCCTTTCGAGCCCTGCAAAAACCAACAAGTGCATCTAAAGAAATAAATTCAAGCACGGTTAAATATGACAATAGTAAATTGTGGGTATGCAGAAAGATGGAGGGGTGGAGACGGATGGGAGGAGGGTAGCTAGATCGCTAACGTACCACTCATCCCGCATTAATGAGAAAAAAACGGAGAGGAGTTGTTCAAGAAAAAAAGGCCGGACGATATGGAATCAGAGGCTGGCTGAAGCCAGGAGAAGGACGGCCTATTTTTCCACGAATGGCTGCTGCCGGGCTGTGGCGTAGCTCCTTCGGCCGCTATAATCAGATTCCTCTTTCTGCCGAAGGTCCCTCCTGTCAGGAAGGGCGGTACCAAACACGGCGCAGTCAAACCCCGGAGTGATGCTGCCGAAAACTCTGCGCGACCCCGTCGCATCCCCGCCGGCGCGCGCCTCCTGCACGGTCCAGTTACTCGCGGCTAATCCTCGCACGCGAGCGTACTGCACGAGCGAATGTCATTTCAGTCAGCCACTGCCTTCGCGTGCCGACCCAGCTACAACAGCATCGCAGGCTCGTTTACGCATCGACACCCACTGAAAGGCCCGCTATAAGAAAAGAAAATAATAAAATGTCGACTTTACACGTATAATTTCTACGGTTACTGTCTCATCCGTACAATTAACGGTATGGACAACACACACCTCCGCTTACACACAGATGTCACTGAATTTAAAGTAATCTGTATGAAAACAGAAAAGCCCCTACAGTTGTGTCAGTCGGACGTCCCTCCCCCATATTCAGATTGGATAAAAGGGCGTTTTATCTGCGAACGTTGATATGGGAGTTGTATTTGGTGAGGTTTCGAATTCTGGATGAGCACGGACTACAAAGGACTGCTGTTCCCGTGATGCAACGCAAAGAGTGGGCGGAGATTGGCAGTCATGTTAGGTTGAGAAGTAAAGAAAGGGCGGTATTTCTAATGTCCCGAGGGCTGGGCAAATGTGAAGGAAGGGAGCAGGGGGCGGTGTCTCTTTTTCGTTTTAAGTTCAGCCTTGTCGCCGCGCGGTACTTACTTTAGCGCGGAAAAAAACCTTCTGGCTGTAATTATTTGCACATCAACTGTTATGATAACTGAAAGATTATACCTGACCTTTAGTACCTTCTTTATTTGTCAAATGCAAGGTATGCGGTCAGACTATAATCTACAGTTAAACGAAAGGTTCATCCTACAGCTTTTAGGAATAAAGAATTTTTAAGAACTATTTTCCCCATACTTTTGTGGAATAATAACAGCTCAGTTACATTACTAAGGGAAATTATGAGATGAAATCCGAGTTTGCATGTATGGCTTTAAAACTGCTAAGTTAGTAGACGTTAAGGAATTTATTCATTTATTTTTAATATCCATAAATCTATTTTCTGTCATTGCTTGTCCTATTCAGGGTCACTGGGGGTCTGAAGTCTATGGGCACAAGGCCTGGACAACCAACCCATCATAGGGCACACTCACACACCATTCACTCACACACACACTCACACACCATTCACTCACACATGCACACCTATGGGCAATTTGGTAACTCCAATTAGCCTTAGCATGTTCTTGGACTGTGAGCCAGAGGAAACCCCACAATGACATGGGGAGAACATGCCAAATGCACACATCTGGAACCCTGGTGGAGACTTGGACCCCGGTCCCAAATGTGTGAGGCACCAGGCTAACCACTGTGCCACCCTGCCACCCTCCTCCTGAATTTGTTAGAGCTAATGAATAAAAGGTTCCTGTTTTCATCATATCACTAAAATACAGTTGTATTTGGATATTTTCTTCATATCCTGTACTAAGATATAATGGCAATAATAGAAAAACATGTAGTTTGCATTTTTCAATGTTAGATTTGATTTCATCTCTATCACAAGGAGAGTCTACATGCTTTCTTTGGGTTTCACTTCAGGCATTTTCAATCCATTTTGTGCATGACGTGGTTTACTTGATTACCCTACTTTGTCCATGTTTGGGCATCACAGACAAAATGTATCTTTAGATATTTGCTGCAGCTAGTGCAGTCAATTTTCAATGGAAATAGAATACTTGAAGTTCATTGACTTGAGTCCAGGGAATGTCATTTAACCTAATATTTGAATTCCAATACATATCAGATATTCCTAAATATCCTTCTGAACACAATGTTTCGTAATTATTAAACAGGAAGTGGTGGGTTATTCTAGATTGGAGCATATGAAGACAAACGGATGTTCCATTCTAAAAAAAACTAACTGTCCTTCTAGATTTCACTGTGAACTGTGTCAAGTACATTAATAATATTTTTATCTATCCTAAAGAGACATTTCTGGCAGATGGTACTTTCATGGATAGAAGAATTTAATGAACATATTATACCAAACATTTCAAAAAAATAATAATAATGATACTTTATTTGGCTTTTTGCAAGTACATATGAGACAGACACAAGGGTCCAAGTGAAACCATGCATTCGTCTTGTCTAAAGCAGTTCTTAGTGTTAAGGGCCTTGCTCAAGGACCCAGCAGTGATATGATCACTCTGACAGCTACAGGATGCAAAGTGGTGACCTTCCAGTCACAGAGGTGTAACCCAGAGAGTCGCCAAGTACTATACTATATCTATATTATATCTATACTATATCCAGCAATGTCAAAATTTGTACCCATCCATCCATCCATCCATCCATCCTTTTTCTGCACTCACTTGACCTCTGCAGGATTGTCAGGGTGTGGAGCCCGTCTGAAAATTACAGGCACAAGGCAGGATGGCATGTCAACCTACAGTATAGTAGGGTGCATACTAATACACACAGACACACACACACACTCACACACACACACACTCACACACACACACTCTCAAACACACACACTCACAAACACACACACACTCACAAACACACTCACTCACAAACACACACACACACTCACAAACACACACACACACTCACTCACTCACAAACACACACACTCACAAACACACACACACACACTCACACACACACACTCACAAACACGCACACACACACACACTCACAGCATTGGGTGATTTGGCAACTCTAATACACATGACCATATTTCAAGATTGAGGAGGAAACCCCACTGGGACACTGGGAGAACATGCAAACTCCACAGACATGGAACTGGGGCAGAGACTTGAACCCCAGTCCCACTGCTGTGAAGCAGCAGTGCTCACCATGGTGCCACTATCAAGATTTGTGCCTTATATTTAAATAAAGTGGTTGAGTTTTTATTGTAGCTAAGCCATCCATCCATCTTCCAGCCTCTTAGCCTGGCTGGGGCGGGGGGGGGGGAGGGTAGTGCCCGCACAGGACTCCAGTCTATTGCCGTACAGTTACCGACACACCATGAACAATTTAGAGGTAGCAGTTATCCTACCTGCATGTCTTTAGCCTGTGGGACGAAAGCCACGCGAACTCCCTGCACACCGGGCAGTAGTGGGATTTAAACCCAAATCCAAGCAGCACTGGCTGCACACTCAGCCACCACACTGCACCGGTAAAATATGCACTGGAAGCTGCTCCATGCCATTTTAGTCTGAACTCTGACATTACTACAGGTTTTGAATCACAGTTTCCAGTGGATATCCAGCATGACCAAAGACCTCCTTGACATGCTCTCCTAAATCACCCTCTTCCATTATGATTTTTCATTGTTAAATCTTCCCCGCATTTTACCCATTTACAACTTAGTGGTAAGATTTTGGTAACTCTATTTTATTTTAATCTTCTTTTCAATTTAGTACAATTGAGGTCAGTTATATCTAAACAATTTCATAAATGAACTTTTTTTAATTCACCTAATAATCCCAGTTCTTTACAAAACCTACCTATTAATTAATATGATATATTTCCAATTATTAATACAACCTGAACATGCTGCATTACAAACTGACAAGCGTTCTGTCTTTATCTCCTTCTAAAACTTAAAAACGTGGGGAAGTCCTTATGCTTATAGGCTAATGTGCCACGTGGATGGTTTTCTGGTACGTTTCACTTCCATCCTAACATCCATCGCACGTCATGGAGGCCTGCGGCGACAGCCCTTCCTGCAGAGCTATCACGCCACCAACTCAAGATCATAGGAAAACTGGCAGTGCTGGCCTGGATCCAGCATTAAACGGAAAACATGGGCTATGAATAGAAATGGCTTTGCAACCTTTAATGGAACTGAATGAAAATAAAAACTGCTTGACAAAAGTACCTGTATATGATTTAGACCTCCATAATCTTTTAGATTGCCATATGGCTGTCTTCTCCTTGGTTTGGAGAAAATGATAAAAAATTGTCAGGTAAGACATGCATACCTCTGTGGAAAAAATTATAATACCACTCTATATTTTCAAACAAATCTGCGTTTTTAAATCCTGGTTTGATCCTGGTTCTGCTGGCAGAAGGCTACACTGCGAGGGAGGCTGCTTTCTAAGATGCAGTACACAAGAACAAGGCGAAGCAGGAGACACTGGCAGTGACCAGAAACCAGCCAGGTAGACGGCAGAAGCAGCTTTCTAATGCCAGAGATGACTGTCAGCTTATCCAGCAGTTTCTCATGAATCGTAGAATGACATCAAGTGACCTTCAAAAGGAACGGGAAACATTAAGTGCAGGTGTGAAGTGCACTGCTAGGACAGTTTGTACGAAGTCCCATAAAGCAAGGAAGAAGCCCTTTTTTAATGAGAAACATGGAAGACCCAGGCTGCAGTTTGCAAAGAAAGTATATATATATACATATATATCTATATACGAGTGTTTATAGTGTATATATATATATATACACATACATACATATATGTATGTGTATATATATATATTAATACATACATGCAAAGAGAAATTGTGCTGTGGTCTCTTAATTTCTTCCATGGCTGCACATACACCCAGTAGCCACTGTACTTGTACACCTGCCCTTTAGCGTAAACAGCCTCGCCTACAAAACGGTGAATCATGTGGCAGCAACTGAACACAAATACAGCGCAAATCATGTGGCTGCGACTGAACACAAATACGGCCCAGAAACAGGGCCAGGAGGCTGACTTACCGTGCAGCTCAGCATTGTCAGACGCACGCGGAAAGTGAATTTAAGCATGCCGTGATTGTTGATGCCAGCATTAGCCACCCTCCTGGGATTTTCATGCACTGCAGTTTCTACAGTTTACAGGGAGTGGAGCAATAAAAAATTATATCCAGTTATGTGCAGTTTCTGGATGAAAACACCTTTTAATTGAGAGAACCCTGGGCCCCGCACTGTGGGGGCCGGCCAACTAATCTCAACTGTATTTTAATAATAAAACACACAGAGCAAATCTCCACTCCAAACCATTTATATCACAGTTTTGGTTAAGGTATTATACTTTATAACAATATATTGTAAATGTGGCTGCCTGATCCAATAGCACTCCTACACCCACCCTGATCAGTAAGTTTTACCACTGGCGACTTGCACTTTGATTAGCATATTATTGATGTTCCATCGCTTTTAATTCCCTCTTGTTTCTCTCTCAGCTCCAAAAAAATTGCTTGAATGGCCCCCTTAGGGGCCCCCAGGGAAGTTAGTAATTAGTAGAAGCTGACAGGAAGGCCACAAGTTCAAAGATAACAGCTCATACAACAGTGACGTGACGAAAGGCTTCTCTAAATGCAAAACTCCTCATTGTCTGAACTGGCTCTGGAGGCAAAAGGGTGGCCCACCTGGTACTGCCCAGGAGGACCTGATAAAATGAACCCTCTGTGTGTGTGTGTGTGTGTGTGTGTGTACGCGCGCGCGTGTGTGTGTGTACGTATTTAAACAGACACACTGCTATAAACATCAACCTGCAAAACTATCAGTAACTGTGTATTTGTATATCTAGTTTGTTTATATAGTTTGCTTATATACTCCTTTTTCAATACACCACAAAAGTTTTCTTTATTTGAAGAAGAACAATAACTCTGGATCAATGTAAGGAAATCAATGTTTGTCTGACACTTGAAGAAAAATACTTGTTTTTCTGCAGCCTTGCAGAAGTAGAGGATGGTAAGGGAGAAGCCAGATATGTAATATGTGATATCTTTCCACCTGGGGTTAAGGTATGAACCTTATTCAGAAAATGAAGAGATGGGTTTTAAAGCTCTTGCGCGGATGCAGGGAACTTTGAACAGTGTCAATATGTTTGGGTAATACATATTCTAATATATACTGGGGGGACTTTGAGCACATCTGAATATTGGGGGACGTGTCCCCCCAATATATATTATAATTACGGCCTTGTTGGAATGTTTAATTCTGTTTGTATTTTGTACTCATATTTTTACTCACAGGTAATGAAGTAAAACTGCACTGCAGCCCTCATCGCGCGTCATTAGTAATGCATCGCCTCCTTTTCTATAGCTTACCGTATGTTATTCTGCACAGACACATACGCGCGGCCAAAAATTAGTCCGCATATTTTGGATTACTGGCGGTAAGGCGCAGGACAGGAGTCGGAACAGTCTATACACAAAAAGCGCGGGCGCGATTGGGGACCCAGGTAAGAGCAGGATGCGAGCCCCCATTCCTGGTGGGGTTAGGGGGAGGCTGTACCCACTGAACTGCCAAACGGCTCCGGGCACCGATACAGCAGTACATTTAATGACAACAATAAATTGGTGATGCCGGAAAAGTGTATTATATTTACCATTACAGTCTATAATAAAATGTTTCTATAAATCGCACAGAGGTGCAAAAAAGAACTCAGTATCCCGGGGATATTAGAACTGTTTCTGCTTTATTACTTAAGCTTGACAAGTTTTCATTAAATCCTACAACAGAAGTGCGTCATATTGTATTGGCGTCGCCTAAATTTAACTTTAAACGCGATGCTGTTAAACTCCAAAGGAGGTTGTCTTGGGAAGCAAGAAAGGCATTTTATATGCCTAAATTAAAAATAAGATCGATATGTGGGGGATAAAGGTGCTGCAACACTGCCCTCTGGTGGTATTACGCAGATATGTGCTCAATTCCAAAAAATGTAAAAAATTATAATAAACTTCTTTACTCCGGATCTCATAACAATTAATTCATTTTGAATTAATTTTGTAATCAAGTTACTGTTAAAATCACAGTTGTAGTACATACTTTGATCATATTTCTTGTGTTAGTTTATATACCTTTTTAAGCCCTAAATATTATATTTAGATAAAAACACATTCATGTTCGGTTTGTGGTATGAAATTCTCAGGGCCCGCAGTTTCCTCTTCGAGTCCAAAGCATTACCCGTAGTGTGCAGACGTGAATGCTTGTTACTTGTCAAATCAATGTGTCCTTCGTACACATCTTTGATCTTTGTATGTTTAATCACAAAAAATATTCAAATATATGCATCGTATAGGTAATTTCAAGAGTTTCTCGCGAATTTTAATAAAAACACCACCGACAACCTGAAGAGGGCAAGCCGTCGTTTACTACGGAAGAAGCCGTTTCCAACAATCATCTGGACGTCCCCAAACGAGCCCTTGGCCGGCAACATAATTATGTAGTGAAATGTTGTTTAACATAGATAGGTATAACATATGTTTATTTATATTTGTTACGTCCTTAATCATGAATTGTTTGTTCCACCTCTACACGATGTTGTCTACAAAAGGTTTAAAAACGCACTTCCAGGTTATCCGAATCTAGGTTTTGTGCGAGGCCTCTGGTCCAATAGTCCTGCTGTAGGTAAATATGCTTAGCTTAATCTGACTTTTTTAAATACTCCAAGGTTAATGCCATGTGAGAACTTTTAAAGTTCATGAAATAAAATAAAAGACGTAAAACAGCATTCCTAGTTTAGCATTAAAGCCCTCTCAGTATGTCTGCAGCAGATTTTTCCATTTTTCTCACCTGTGCGTTTGGAAGCTTGGGAACCGGAGGGAACAGCATGACTCTGGAGAGTGACGAATGAGACACGGCATTGACGAAGACCATAGATATATGCTCTTTAGCTTATTTTACATTATAATGTAACAACAAACCCGCGAAGTATTTTTATTCAGTTTTTTAAATTAGCACCGCGTTCACATACACCAGTTAAATTCAGCTAATTAAGGGAAAACTAAATTAATGTTTGTTGTCATTTAGATTTTTTTAAGTGCGTAAATTCAAAAGGAAAATGGCAAATAAATAGAAATGACTCTCATTTCACGTACAGTGGTGTTCATATGGACTTTTTACACACTAGAATTCACAGTATTCCAGACATGATTGTAAAACCGCATTCAATAGCAGTCTGACTTTGGCTGTGTTAATGTTAAAAGCCGCCAGTAAGACCCATGCCTGCGTCCAGCTGCATTTCAGCGGTGCTCCTTAAGGGGTCCCTGTAAACACCCTTCATCAGCTAGCATTTGAAATCACCATAGACGTGTAACTGATTATATACCTGCAGCATATCAATAAGGTATTTGTGCAAGACAATCAATGTTGACCTGAAATTTGTTAACAAATGTAAGTGAAAGGAAAGCAGTAAATATATTTGGATGCGTGTCCGTTAATGAATGACGTAATTTATTATATAGCAGTGAAATATAACAAGTTATTGACATTGCGTCTGTCGCATTAATGAAAAATTTCTGGACTTTCTGTGAGTTATGTTGCCATTAGATTATATGAAACTTCATTCTGATCACACTGGTGTGCAAACAGTCTGGATTTGTGTAATAGTTTATTAAGTGAAATCAGCAATTAACAGTACAGCACCACTCGAGTCTCTTTTGTGAGATTTGGGACAGTGCATGTTATGCTTGTAAGTGTACTGTTGTGATTTAGGAACAGCATCAGCCGTGCAGTACTCGCGTTCATCGAGACATTCTGCTCACAGACAATGATTTATATCTCTGCGGTCTATAGCTCAGTGCTGTGGGAGATTGCAAGTGTCGACGAGACGTGTAGAGGTCTTAATACGTACATCTCATGGTTATATGTGCAGAATTATGCATGTAGATTGCTGGACACTAGAGATCCGTCTACCGATTTATAAACACCTACAGGGCTCTAATAGGCTACGTTTTAGTCCGAATCACCACATTGATAAAACAATCTCGGATCTTGTGTTTTCATATAGCATGGTATCTTTTTACATACAGTACAATCTTGCACATTTTAATATTGTTCCGTACTGCTCAATATAAAGAATTCTGAAAATATTCAGTGACGTATACTGGACAATGAATAATGTATTTTTACGCCAGTACAGCTTCATTTCAAAGAATTTAACATGTTGAGTTTAAAACATGTTCATGACGTATTTCTGGTTATTCACTGCTCTACTTCAAGTTAAGATGAAGAAAATATAGCATGTGAACTACAAAGGACAAAATGTGTTATATTCAAAGTATTACTTTAAGTAAGTTTAGAAATAAATCTTTTGCCTGTATCGCATCAAGTAACGGTAAAATGATAATGGAGTGCTCTGAATTGTCCAAATTAAATAATCTTTCGCCATACATCATAATGTCATGGAATGTCAGTGACGAAGTGCGGTAAACATTCCACGGCGTGTTCCTCCAGGTGACCGCAGCTCACCGCCGAACCGTCATATGCCGGCGCTCCCAGCAGCGTGTCGGGTCAGGTTCAAATGGGAGCATTTTCGTACAAATTCACTGCTGAATAGAGCCAGTTCTGTACTGGCTACCCCGCTGAGCATGTGGGTTTCTGTAACAAAGAACATAGTACAAAGGCATCCATTTTACATAAGTCAATTATTATATTTAATTGACCATCAAAAAATGGTGTTTCTTTAAGTGTTAGCTTAATGTTACACAGTACTTTTTCCTATATAAAAACTTACCTTAAAAAGAGATGATGCATAAAAAACTGATTCCTGCAGAAGCCGAAATAAAACTTCAGAATGAAACGTGAGATCTATAACACAATTATTAAATTATGTTTATTAAAGAGACTGCTTTGTGTGCCAGTGTTTGTCAAAGTATTGTAAGGACAATTTCTTATCGCTCTTTAGTATTTTGTTCTTACATTATGGCAGTGTATTCTAATATTGATTACAACAAATTAATACATTTAATATTATATAAAAGTAATCCATCTAGGTTTACATTCATATTTATCTGAACCCAACCTACGGAAAACAAATCTCTGAAAACAGGAGAGGAAACATGGGGAATTTAGGGAGATGAACACATGCACCATTTCAAGCAGAAAGATAGGTTCGTTGTTTGGTGGTGGTAGATATTCTCTGAAAGGCAAGGTCAAAGACAAAGTCATTTTCCTCTAAAATGCAGATGTGCTTTCTGAATGAAAGATTAAAATTCTCTCTTTGCTTATAACTGTATAATGACAAAAACTACAAAACTGTTTACATGTTTATTTATATGATAATGATATATATTTATATGATAATGATATATAATTTGTATATTGTATTTATTGTGTGTATATATATATATATATATATATATATATATATATAACACATCACACACATACATACATATATATAATTTTTTTAAAGGCAGATGCATACAATAGACTAGATTTTAGGGGTATTGTCTTGAATTTCCCCCAGAAAAGTCACTGTGAATGGTAACCTTTCACCTTCAATTGGCCTTTCTGCACCACCACAATAGAATGGGTGGATCATGGTAGATTTTGCAGTTTCACATGGTCTTCAAGATGGGGACCCCATCAATGGGGCCCTAATAGAGCCACTGAGATTTCTATAGAGATTTTCTACACAAAAAGTTGAACGGTTTAATATAATGGCATTATATATACGGCCCTTCATATAAACTGCGTTTCTTTCCTGTCTGGCTACCGGTGTGGAGTTTTATGGGTATAGGTGAGTTATATGGGTATAGGTGAGTTTTATGGGTATAGGGAATACACTGCATTGTTTTCATTTTGATATTCAGATCAATCAATGGCAGATATGTGCTTGTGCTATTAAGGATATTGACAGTGTTCTCTCAGTTCCTCACTTTTCTCTGGACGCTTCAGCTCCATCTCCTCTGCTCTGATAGGTTGCCATTGTAGAAGCCAGGCTGTAAAATGCAGCACACCTGTCTGACGACGCAGTAATAGATGCATTACTGCTCTCTCCTCCTGCCGTTAACAGCACGGGTCAGTGTAGTTCTGCGTGGCCCCTGGCTATAGTGCCGGTTTGTCTCCTCTGAAGAGCCTGGATCGTTGTAGATACATGTCATTTGACACTATCCAGTCCCTGCTGCCTACCTATCTCTTTCCATCAGTTTAGAATTAGAATTTAGATTTAAATTGTTATGTCACAGTGCAGACATAATTTAGATTTTATTTTTGTATGGTTCTGAAGTTAAAGTAGTTAAGTATTTTATTTGTATATGATAATGATATATAATTTGTATATTGTATTTATTGTATGTTCGTTTGTTATTGTTATTGCTCTTTAGTGTTCTGCGTCGTTATATGTTGTTTACGTCTGCAGGCAGGTACGGAAGCACGTATTTCATTGCACTTGTACAAATGACAATAATGGTTTTGAATCCTTGAATTGTGTATGATAAGAAATAACAACAAACATTGTTTTCCTTTTTTTCAAATGAATATTTATTTTACCTTATTTCGCCTTATCTTATTTCAGTCAGTTTCATTGTTTAGATTAAAAGCTGATTTGTTGAAGGGGTTTAGGTTGCTGTGGTGAGAGAAGTTTCTATTGGGAAATGGAGGAATGATAGCTAAATGTAAAGAAAAGGCAGACAAGCTATATTGTGGGCTTATGAGCCGAATATATTGGAGCGTGATATCTCTCCCCTAATTCGATGGCCATCGTTGTACTGTCACCTCCATCACACTGCATAATGCAAGGCAGAAAACCAAAAAGCAGCATATTACTGTACATGGTATCAGGCTGAAAAAGTGATTTTATTTTTGCTGTTGGCAGAGTTTTAAACAGCAAGTTTTACGCCCCATTCGCCTTTAACGCATTTTTTTTATCGCTCTTAACATTCCATTTGACATGTTAAACGAAATGAAGTATAAACTTCTCCGCTAAACCAAATTGCTTTTCATTGACGCCTGTACAATGGAGAATAATCAAGGGGAATCCTGCCCATAAATTCCGCTCCCTTAACTCTTTGACCCTTTTTGGGAGCATTATTTAAAGCGGTATGCTTGCTATTCCCCTCTCTCATTATAGTAATAAATTTACAGGATTACAGAAGCCAGCCGGGAGAGATTCGGATGGGGGGGGGGGGGGGGGGGTCCTCAGCACACTTTTCTGCCCCTGTAACAGGAAAGCAGACAAGCTGCAGTCACTGATTCACTTCGCTCTGTATTTACCAAGATTAGACATTTATAGCGGACAGTTACTGAGTCGTACCTTGACCCGTGTTCCTTTTCACGCAGGTATTTCACTTGCAGGCACTTCTGAGAAAACAGTCCGTAAAACACGAGTTGGTGAAAAGTCTAAATTGGTTATTGATTTTATTTATTTATTTTCAATAGTAATATAATGCTTTTATGTTTTTTTAGGTCGTAATGGTCTCCACAGGTATTCGCTGCAATCACGATCCTGGATTATGGTGTGAAATTTTACTGGCGGCGTATAGCGGCGGCATTTCGCCCCCACGCCACGCGGCCTCGCTCTCCATCTCCGCTCCTTTCTTCCTGGGTCCATTAAACGGCGCAGGCTAATCGAGCAGCACCGCTCGCTCCCGCGGTGAGATCATTAAGTAAATTATTTTAAGATCAAACGGCCATTGGCCACAATGAAGCCCCGTTTAATGGTAAAAGCTTCAAAGGGTCCCCTCTCTCAAATTAAAGTCGGACGGATAGCTCTCTGCACCTCTCAGGTAGATGCCGGACCATTAGGCGTCTTTAAGCTGCAGGCGAAGGCACGGCTTGTTAATTGGCCCCTGGCAGGATCAGACCTGCATGGAGTTTAAAGAGAAAGAAAATAGAGAGGGCTAAAGACGCCGAGATGTTAGAAGCCATTTTGGCCGCTGGTCATTACAGGTGGTGAATTTGTGGCTGTATAGTACTTAAAATAAAGTACAAATAGAATGATCCCCACCTCTGGGATACTTTCCCATGCCTGTGTATTCTCCTTTGAGCCTAGATAGTAGTGAAGAGTTGAAGAATAGATTTCTTGGTGGTGGGTCTGGAGAAGGTTTTGGAGCAGACTATGAGTATGCTGGTGTACAGTAGCCAGATGGACCAAAGCAGCATTGTACATCTCTACATTGTACATCTCTCTGCGGTAGATGTGTCGTGTGGAAAACAGGATGCGATTGGTCCATTTCCTTTTTTAAATTGTAATGCATTCCCAAGCTTTAGGGTCAGACCTGTGTAGTTTAATGAAGCGAGACTTATCTAGAAGGCTTATTCAGGTAAAACCGTACAGGGACAGTATTCATGATTTATTGTTTAGACTACTGAGTAAGAAACAGATCGATTCTGAAAAATACAGGGGTTAACACAAACAAAACTGCATTTGAATAGTTCACAATAAGACATAATTTGCCATTCAGATGTATGACTTTTGCAAAGCACTTCTCTGATTTCCATTTTCCCAAATCGCTATCAGAAAGCAATTTGAAGTGCTCCTGTCTTGCCCTAATAGCTTAACGTCTGCAGCCTGCTTTGATGCCCGCGAGACGGAGAAGGCGCAGAGGAGCTTGCCTGCAATTAGGGAGAAAGCAGCAGGTACAGGGAGTAAGTGAGATGGAGCTGCGGTGATGTCTGGGCCAGCATGTCAGCTCCCTAGCCATTAGGCGGCGATTACACACAGGGCGCCGTTGAGGGCTGCCGGCTTTCAAAGCCCCTCGTCTCATGCGAGGTCCAGTGAAAATGACAGCATATAAAAGGCATGACGCAACTTAACACAAACAACATACATGGGACTTATAATCGGTGCTGAACCTTAGATTCAGACAAACATCAAATAAGCAAATAAACAATGCACTATATGCGTTTTGGTTTTGGATGTGCTGTCAAATGATTAAAAAATTTAATCAGACTAATCACAGGGTTGCTGTGGATTAATTTCGATTAATCACGATTAAATATTCATTGTAAATCTATATTAATCGCATTTTATTTTGCATGTATGAGCAGACAAACTCAAGAAAAAAGGGAATATATATGCACTTAACATGTTTATTGAACATCTTGAACACGAGTGCATTCCATCTGCCACAGAAGTGAAATACCATGGACCCATATCAAAAAGCAAGATATTTTGCTTAGCCACACAACTTGTTGTATTTCAAAGTCAAAGTCAGCTTTATTGTTAATTTCTTCACATGTACTAGACATACAAAGAAATCGAAATTACGTTCCTCACTGTCCCATACGCAGACAAGACACGACAAGACATGACCGGATAGGACAGACTGAAGTGCAAAGGCACAACAAAAACACATTCTAACTACTGAGTAACACAATATAAAGTGCAGGTAGCTCAAGGTACCTCAGTTTAAATGGTCTTTATCTTCGTTCACTTACAATTAGCCCGAACTACCGTAAATCCGACAAATAATCCGACTAATCATGAAATCCAATTCTAGCCCGGTTAATTGCCATTGTTAGCAATATCAGTTGATAACACATTACGTGCGGTGCTTTAGGTATAAAACTCCGTGGCAACACGTCCACAGATAAGTTGGACGGTATAGTGTGTGCGACCGATTTAATGAGCCACAAATGAAAAGTAGCGTTTAAACAGTATAAAACTACAACTTTCCCTTCAGGTGATAAAAGGCGCAGCCTCTGCGCTGCTCCGAGATATATATTATTTCTTTAACCTTAACCCTAACCGGAGTACGCCCTTAAAGATCACGTGTTTCCTGTGGAGGTGACGTATTTCCGGTGGATCTCCACTCTACAGGCGTCTGCAGCGAGAAGGGTCTGGCTGCAGCCACTGTGGAGCTCCACAGTAGGCGGAAACACGTCACCGCCACAGTAGGCGGAAACACGTGATCTGCATAGATTCAGTGGAAACCGTGCAAGTGGATCTTAAACTTTGGTACAGAGTCATTCATATACAAATATGCTGTTAGTAATTTAGTAATTCTAGTAATCAACTAGTCTGCTTAAACTGATCATGTTGGCACTTTGTATGCGTTAC
>JAODJU010000138.1:18970161-18982218 GCA_026776725.1 Gnathonemus echidnorhynchus | reverse complement strand
ACACACACACACACACCCTGCACAGGATAAGTAGTTGGAAAATGGTTGGGTGAATGGACAATTTTAAATCTATATATATTGTTTGTGCGCATAATACACACACACACACACACACACACAAACAAATTCAGACGTTCTGATTCAGGATTATATGTGACATCTTTGAACATCTCTGGTGTGCTTGGAGGACACCTTCAACTGCAACAAATTGAAAAGAAGAAAAGAGAAAAGAAGAATATTCATCAGTATTAAGAAGACACCATTTGGAAGACAATTCTCCAAAACATATGATCTGTTGTTCCGTATTCTGAGGCAAAGGGGGGCGTAAAATGGTGGACAAACTAAGGGTTCAAAGTTGACTGTAAACACCATTAATCAATAAAAACAATCAGAGGAACAGTCATAGAGTGGTGTATATTATCCTGGTTGCTGATCCCTGCCAGGAACAGGAAATGGACGTCTATGCACAGGAGTCCGCCGATTCGCCCTCATTTTCTCAACAAAGAGATGCATGTAAAACGACAGGCCAAGGAACACTGACCGCTGATATTTTTGCAGGTGACTAGTTCCAAACGTAAAAGCCTTTGGCAGCTCCCTAATAGTGTTGGCATTTTCCTAGGCTTGGCCTGGTCCCACTTGCTGCATTAGAAGGCAGACTTAATGTTTCGATCATCTGCATCCTATGGTTTTCTGGCTGGCAGAAGGGAGGCTTTTAGGACAATAGTGCTCTGGTCTAATGTGCGTTGTGAACAAGAGAAGAGAGAGACATCTACTCCAGTGGCCTCAGTCTCTATCGGGCTACAAGGTTCTGCAGGGTTCCTGGCAGTAGCCTGATGCTAGATTGTAAAAGAATAGTTTCACACCCTTCAGATATTTTTTATGTCCCTCCTAGTTCTGTTTATGACTCAAACAAATCATAGTAAATACTGTAACATGCAGGTGGTGGTAAACATCTGTAAAAAAAAATGTAGTCTGGGCAGAAAAGGGGCAATTTAGTAACACAAATGTACTTAACATAAACCCACACTTAGTTTGTTTTTATTAAAAAGAAACAAAAAACTGAAACTCATCAGTTGCAACGTTGTTGTGTTTTGAAACTTTTTTCCAGAATGCTTTTACATAAATTGGAAACTATGAAAAATGGGTCCTTGTATGGCTCCAGTCTGACACATTGACTGTTTATCCATTGACTTTATTCAAGGTACCAGATTATAGTGATGCATCGCCTTCATTTAAGCCATCAGTGACCTTTGTAAATCGTTGTGAATACTTCGATTTCTAATGCGAAATGGATTATAATTGTTGACCTTTATTGTGATTATTAATTTGACGCTCAATTGTATGCTTTCTGTACTTCTCCTTACCCTTTTCCTGTCTGAAATACTCTCTGAGCCATTCGTCTTTCTGCCAACGCTGGGAGGCGTTCATATTTAAAACTGCAAGTTTCAGATGCGTAACCTTCTGAGGAGCATCTGTGGAAGCTTTAGAAATTATTGTATTTCAAATTGGTTGCAATTAAGCTCTGGCTGATTTGCAGGGCTGAACATTTTTAATGAATTGGCGAGCCCACTTGTCAGGTAATGATACACACAGGTAATGATGCACTGTTAGGATCCCTGCAGTATCGCAGGATATTCTACATGTCCTATGTAGAAACATGCTCAGTTTCATCAAAAACACTCCCAAGAAAGTCACCTGACTATATCTGACTATCTTTGTAACCAGAGACACTTGGTAACTGGGACTGACATGATTCTGTCCCAGCAAAAGATGCCTTTGATTTTATTTGTGTTCAGCATAGTAGTCGTAATTTGAAGCTTCCTGCAGCCACATTAAATGCAGCAGATTTCACCGAATCCAGTCCTGGAAGGTCAGAATCCAAAACAGTTTGAAAGGTTTCCTTGCTCAAATACACCTAATTAACCTGGAAATTAGCGGACTGAGATGTGTTTGAGGAGGGAAACTTGCAAACCGCTTTGGATTCTGGTCCTCTAGGACCAGAACTGGAGAACCCTGATATACAAGATAATGACAAGATAAGGGTTCAAAAACTATTGTGGGGAACATCACTTTCAGAGTTTAGAGCTAAAGTGGAGAGATAATAGCCAGAACAGATCAGTCGTCGTCTTTCACATTTAGACCTAGACTGTATAGCATATACCAGGAGCAGGGGGTAGATTGCACTGTTTCCTGATTCTGTTTGGGTATATGAAGGTTGTAATAACACTCTGCAATCATATTTACGTTTAAATAGCCCATTAGACAGTGACGGGAGAATACAGCAATTGCGACGATGAGATCCATCTTCTTTTATAGGACACAAAGATAAGGCCTCCCTCTCCAATTAATATGCTCCACCTTTGATTTCCTCATCAGTGCGACACTTCACATGCATCAGGATAAGTGGACACAAGAAAAGTTAAGTGTCCATTGAGATGCAAAAAATGGCTAATTACACAGCACTGATAAAATGTTGGGGAAGTCTGTAATGTAAAATGTCACGTTGTTGTGATGTTGTGATCTCACTTCAGGGAGACCATCTGTCCTAGAGAGGGAGCCGTAAGAAAGGTAGTCTGCGGATCAGCTTTAAGATTCGATGTAACGCTCTGGAAAGAAGCGGCTTGGAGCTTGTTCGCCTTTCGGTACGTATAAATACCACTGAGTGCAGCAGCCGCTGAACAGCATTGAAAATTGATTTGGAAGCTGAATGACTGACAATATAACATAAAGCTATAAAGCACAGCAACAAATTATGTTTGACTGACATTGTGTTTTTTTGTTTTACCTTTGGGGGGAAAAATGCAGTAACTTCCATTACGGGGTTATAAATCTCAGGAAATGTTCCGCTCAGCCGTGTTTGAACACGCCCAAAACGCATTCCTCCAGGCACAGAGATTTAAACTTTCATCTTCCGCTTTCTTTCTTACTGTAGGAAAGTGCTACCACTTACTTGTATGTAATGTTCTTATTTCCAGCACAGCATCAGTTACAGGGGATTTCCATATTCTTCATACCTTGTTGTTTAATACTGTGGGGAAATTACATATTAACTTATAATTATATAGGTTTGAGACATATATATATATATATATATATATATATATATATATATATATGTCTCAAACCTAGTATTTTGACGTTGTCCTGACCATTTTTATTATTACTACTGCTACTATGGTCAAAGTCAGATTCCAAGGATCTGAATGAGTGTATACAACTGCAATGCTCAATATCAATTTTAAAACATTATTATATTGTGTAATTGGGTGACCAAACAACCAAAACATCCTGAAAGTGTAACAATTTTCTCTTCACAAAGGTATGTTTTTTTTTTCCAGTTTCTTTCAAATCCAGACAGTGTCATAATGGGTGACTGAAAGGCACAGCAGCCTTCTTGGTGAGTGAAGGAGCAGTGGTCGTCTTTCATCACCATATGTGCACGGAATACATTTGGATGCAGACCACCACTGTGGGCAGAAAAAGCTCCAGTTGCTGTGTGACTAAAGGGCAATTGTCCATTCTGAAGCTAAACGTAAACTCTGTGAAAATATGTCACACTAAACTGTCAACCAGGCCTGACCCAGGAAATTGTCACTTCAAATGTTACAGGAAACCACTGGTCTGCACTTACTGCCAGAAACGACAGGTTAATTTATTCTATACTGAAAATACATTTTGCACCAGAGTGACATGGCAGTCAAATATACTTTCAGCTTCTAGTTCGTCAGAGTACTCAGACAAACTAAGGCAAGCTTCAGCTGGATGATGCAGGTTGTCTGATGGTTAGCAGACTGCCCTCCTCACAGTGCAGTATATGCCAGCTGGGCTTTACCATAACATTGCTGTGTCTCAGCTGATCTCCATCTATAATTACCCACTTGTGGGCAACAGGCAAGGGACACCCGGAATGGGCTACCAGTCCAAGAAACAGTATTTCACCTGAATCTCACCCATAAAATATGCAGTTCTTTAACTATGCCAAATTCACTTTGGATAAAAAAAAATATATCACATAAGAAAACAAAAAACAATAAAAAATACAGTGGCAGGAACAAACAAAGCTGCCATAAGGCTGATCTGAATGAAATTTTGTCTGTGTGTTTTGCATGAAGGAATAAGTGAAAATTTAACACTGAAGTTACAGCAGGCTTTTCGGAACCTAAAACATGGTTGAATTGTGATTGTCATTGTCTTAAGGCAATTGACATCATTTTAATGACTACACAATACCAGCATTTTATTAATTACAGGACCACTGATTGATGTGCAATTGCACATTTGGAGTCATCTTGGTTATCTCTGCAAAGATCAGTGTGATTTCTTTGACTCCTGTGGACTGTAAAGTTTATGTGACGAAAAACTTTATTCACTTACACATACCTAAGTCAAAGGTTCTAATCTTTCAAGATCGGTTGCCAAATTCCATTCAGATCTGTGCAGTTTTGAAATGTTTCTTTCAAAAGACAAAAAATGCCAGAGATGGCAGGAGGGGGGAGAATTATAGATCTGCAACAAGAGGTGAAAAATTACAGCCTTAAAAATAGTATTACCTTGTCAAAGAACATATAACAAAGGACAGTGCAAACCATGGTAAGTTAATGGGCTTTTAGGTTTCATTTTCAGTTCCTTATTCCCTCAGTGTTACCATTATAATATGTGGACCTATAAACTGTGTTTCATAGTTGTTTCACATTAATAATCCATAAAAACATCAGAGCCTATTTATATTTACATATATTTATGCACGCACGCACGCACACACACACACACACACACACACACACACACACACACACCCTTATTTTTTCTAAAGGTTTGGCCAACCAGTGTTAGAAAAGAATCCACTGTGCTGAACCAGTAATACTGACCTCATTCCTGTTCAGGATCATGCAGTGTTCTCTATTTCTGAAAAATCGCAGTTATTAAGCTTTGAGGGAGATTTCTCCTTGAAGCTTCTCCTTGAATCCTATGGAAGTCTGACTCAAGTCTCAGGAGTTACAGCACAATCTGATTCCTGTTGGCCACAATGCCACTGTCAGGTCAAATACCATCACTTTCATAAATTTAGTGGGACTGGTTTGAAATCCAGGAGATACAAGCCTAAATTTTGTTAGTCCATGGTGATTGGAGTAAACAACATTAAGAATATCTGTTGTGTGAGAACACATTTGTACTTGATGGGACATCTACGATCTATTTTCATAATTCTTGGAATAAATGCATTATTAAGGTTATCAAAGCAATTGCTTGTCAGTTTCAGGAAAAAAAGCAAAGGGCAGGTATTTACAGTAATTTTATTATGATTAGGTAAATCTGCTTTGAAAATTATACTTTGAAACATTACAGAACATATTATGGTCTCCTCATAACTCCAGAATATAATTTTCATGCTTGAGTCTTATGGCATTTCTTTGTATTTCATAAATGGCCAAGACAAATTTTCGCAACAACTTTCGTTTATACTGAGCTGAAAATTGTTTGAACAGGTTCGCTATTCTTTAAATTACTAGACATAATTAGTAGCAATTAGTACCATGCCAGTGGAAACAATGGGATAATTACTCATGAGCAGGTAATTGAGGGCTCATTATGTTGACTTAAAATGCCATCTTGAAACTGAACGGGCGGAGGTACAGATGTAAATAAAAGCCCAGCACAAATCTGACAGTAGGAATTTAAAGCCCTTATGGAAAGAGCCACCTTTCAGGTACTATAAATAATATGCATAGTGAGCAACCTTCTATGGGCTTTTGTTTTCCATATGACAAAATTACAAATCATCTGAAGATGAAACACAACCCAACGTTCTGGAAACTACTTTTCAACTATGGCAAGGCAACGATGAACTACATTTCAGCGGTCTCTTTGAAATGGATTATTAACTTATCTATGCACTTTCAAACATCTTCCCTCCCAAATGACCTTATATACCGCCACAAGGAAACCATGGAATAGAAATTAGCTGGACCATAGAGGCTGTCTCTGCCAGGTATGTTGAGGTACAATGAACAGCACAGCGACTTCAGATTTTTGTCCCTTACCTCCGGAGCTCTTTTAACGATACTGAGACATCTGTACCCCTGCTGATCCCTCCTCCACCATAATAACCAGTGATGTAGATGCACAACAGCATGTTCAAAAGAGAGAAAAAACACACAACACACAGAAAGAACAAAATCCTAGTTGCTTAGCAACTTGCACCAAAAAGTCCAGCACATAAACAGCAGTAGCTTGTAATTTAACACTTTGTGGTCAATAACAATATGGCTGGCAGTCGGGAATGTCTATATGTATGTCCATCTGTGATTCTTCTTAAATGGGAACAGACACAAACGTTAACATTCGGCAGCTACAAGGAGACTCAAGAAACACTGAAATAATATTTCAATGAAAAAATAGCTAGACCTGATGAAACAAAACCTTGTGTTTTACCTACCTCACAGCTCAGCTATGACGCACTGATAAACTTTCCAATATGTCTGCCATACTTTGACTAATCATTTTTTTTTGTGTGTGTCTATGATTGGAAACCTGTTCTAACAACAAGAATTTCTCAGTGTTCTGATTCAATGCCCCTTTGTAATGGCATGGAAATGTGAATGCTAAATGACTATTAGCCTGTGCTAATAAGATACGCAAAATGAATGGTAAGAGAAAAATGTGCAAAACCAAATCATTTAACTTATTTTATGGTTTTGCCAAATAAATCCTGCTATTTGATTTTGCTAGCCGGGCTGAGAGATGCTCATTGTGTGCTGGCATTCTCAATGAAGCTGACCTCCACATGAATATCATCAAGGCAAGACCTGCGAATCCCATCACCTATAAGTCATGTCATCTCCACAATCTTTCCTAGAGGCCTTGTGTGCTTAATCAGTCTTGCAGTCATTTTTTTTTTTAATTCCAAATGTTTAACCTTGACCATTCACAGTGTCACATCTGCCTGGCGCACACCAGGGACTCACTTTACTGCCATTGGGCGGAGCTTGATATGACTCCATAGCTCGTGACAGTAGGGCAACAAATGTGAGGTAGGCAATTTCTGCTGTGTCAAAAATGCAATACATTTACAGTACTGTGGAAATGTCTTAGGCTGCCAAAGAAAATTATATTTAAATGATCTTTACAAAACTATATTATATCTGACCATTTCGAAAGCTCTTCCAAAGTCCCTCCAGTATTTGTACTAACCATCCAATATACTCCTGTATTTGTTGACTCGACAACTAGCAGCACATTTGACTAATCAATACCTCAACTGAATTATTTAACTAATTAAGTTAATTAATTAATTGAACTGGCGGTGACATTTGACAAATCGAAGGATTGGCTGGGATGCCAATGAGGAGAGCCAATGAGGAGAGCATTGGGAACCAAGGGTATGTTCTAGCCATTCAACAAGACACCAGCAAGAGAAGAAGAATTCCTCCATATACAGATATCCATCGACTTACGTCCAACTGAGTGACATGTGATTGTACTTATGTCCGAGCTACCATAAAAGCACTAGTAACATTTACTGCGATACGTCCGGAGCAGACATAGTGTCATGCATCTAGAACCAAAACTCAACCAACCGCGCTGCTATCTGTGTAATGGTACACGGTACGTATATAACTTTTATAATGCTTATAATACATATATGTCACTGACAGCAATGACGAACAGATAGGTACTCTTGTGTTAATGTTAATGTTTATTTTTTTCTAAGGAAAAAGCACGCAGTACGTACAGTATATTTGACCTCTCCCCTATAATGATTGCTAGATGTCCAGATTGACTTAGATCCTCATTTCCTGAATGTAGCCCATATATAAGTCGATGGATATCTGTATACTGAATTTATATATGAGGTGAAGAGGCCTTTATTGTGAGAGTTCTGCATCCATCCAGGGGCAGCGCACTCCTATATAAGCCTTAAAGTATTCCATGTCCCATGTTCGTGAGCTGAAAGCACTTGTAATATGAGCACTTTCAATGGATGCTCATAGTACTGATCCCAATTCCCCCAGCAGGATGATCACAAAATGGGAACAAGCACTTGTGCTGCTCGCATGCATTGCATCAGCAGGGACAGCTGCACAAGCGCCTCACGATTAACACATAATATCTGCAGAAACGGTCGTTCCTAGAGACACCAATTGGCCAATGAAAAACATGCTGCGAACCCTGGGCTCATAGTGGTGTCACACCCAAACCTAATATGTCCATGTGTGACTCAGCTTCCTGTGTTAATACAGTGATATAGTGAGATATCAGACAGAATGAAAATCGGTAAATAAACACAGGGTCTCTATTACTTGGCCTAAACAGGAACTATGAAGACAACACTGTTCAGTGTTCCTCAGGGAACTTTACAAAGGTAAATTTACGGAGCCCTAAGCACTAGGTAGCTGACATCATAAAAATCTTATAGCTAGCTGAAGTACAAGAATTGGCTTGTAGCTTCAGCACCCGGCAGGTCTGTGGAGGGACAGTTCCTGAGACCAGTGGCTGCGCTGTCTGTCTGTGACTGTCTGTGTGTGTCTCTGACTCCGCCTTTGCTGTAGTACCTAGCCGAGGGCAGTTTATCCTTTATCCTCTGCCGAAATTACAAACGGCAGTCATCATAACTTCAAGCGTGCGAGTAACTCTTTAATATAATTTTAATTGGTGTTAAGAAAAGTGCTTGGAATGAAAAAAAGCACCAAGGTACAATTTTACAAAATACCTTTCATAACTTCGCTTCACTTAAATGATATGACAAATACAAGCCCTGAACAATGAGGGTATTCATTGGTCAGCACAAGAAGTTCTTTTGATATAGAAAATATCATCTGTAGAACCTCTATAGTGTGGCTACAATGTAGCACATGACATAGCTTCTTTCCAAGCTTGTGACCTGTTATAATGATGATGACAATATCATTTTATAGTGTAACTATAGTTTACCATAATAATATATTGTTGCTGTCCAATGAAAAACGCATCTCTCCAAAAATCAATTATTTCAGGAAAAACACATTTTCTCAGGAACTGCTTTACAAAATAAACCTAAAGCAATGTAATGAGACAATCTCAGCACCACAAATAGGAACCTATCTTTACACCGCCGTCAGTGAATGGCTTAATGTTTTAGATGGACTTAAGTGGATTATTGTCAGTGAATGTGGAGTTTGGTTTTCTTATTATACAATCCAATGGCCCATGGTTAGTTCGAGCCTCATCTCTCTATATTACAAGAACAGGATGGGTTATCGACAGATAGTCCAAATGTTCGCACATAATTAGTGCCCTGTCGTACTGTACATTTACCATTGCAAAGATCCTCTATTGAGAATGAGAGATGACTCATAAAACATCTTTTAATTGATCAATTAGATGTCAAACGCTATCAATAGGCAATGAAGAATGGCGGTATTCCATTTATAGTAAAAAGTCACAATCGTCAAAAAGTGGACATGGTGTTCATCAAACAGCAAAGATATGTAATTTAGTTGCTTTATAGGCTTGTTATTGATATGACATTTACATATGACATTTACATATACAGTATAGTTGCATCCTGTGGGGGCATTTCTCTGTGACGTAATCAAATGTAGAACATGAGACTCTGGAACATTGTAGGGATTGAGCCTTTTCAAAATCTTCTTTAGTCCAGAAGGTGTCAAATATGAATAGGATGGGGAATAAATTCCATCATGACAGTGTCATACTGGGCTGTGTGAGAGTATGTGTGGCTACACGCGAGTGCAATTCATGCAAGGAAACTCCAAGCGGGTTAATAAACAGACAAAGAAATGAATGAACGGTCAAATGAAGTGCCGGGGTAGATGGACAGCGAGGAGCCCCTGTGCTGTGGTTCAGCCGAGCGTCACAAACCTGTCACCAGTTCACTTCACGCTCCTTCCCGCCTGCTCTTTACGCTGAACCCGCCAAACGGCTGAGAATCATTTACAATCCGGTCACTTCCTGTGCCACTGCACCTGATGAATGATCCCCCCGGCCTGATTAAAAATAGGTGACGCGTCAGGGGGAAATACAGACCCCACAGATTGTGTCATTTCAGTGTTAAAACGGGACCCTTGTTGTTCAAAAGGCCCCAGACCTTAGAAGCCGAATGCAATGAGAAGATGGTGGATGGGCATGTTCCATGTGCCTGACAGATTCAAACAAGTGTGGCTTAGCATTTATATATCAGCAGCCTGGCTGCATGTGTAGTAAGGGAGTAAGATGGCAGATGGGAGTATGTGCTGTCTGCCATCAGCATATAATAATCATGCTGACGATTTCATTCATCACTGAGCAGCAGACCTGACATCAAAACGTACTTTGGGCTTAAAGTGGGCAAACAAACAAACAAATTTTAAATACAATAATTATTAGTTTATGCTTCATCACCTGGTACTTCCTAATCCTACTATAACCCTACCTTACCTTCTATGCCAGTACATGCTATATGTGCTATAATATTAATCAAAGGGTTTAACCCACTTGTTATACAGTAAATTCAAATTACAACAATTAAAATCAATTTAAATTGCAGTTCAAATTATAATTTATTGTTCAATTACAATTAATTGAGTTAATTACAATTAACTTGAATTACAATTTAAATTTCAGCTGTGAATTTCTACCTGGGACCAATTCTTGACAGATAGATAGATAGATAGATAGATAGATAGATAGATAGATAGATAGATAGATAGATAGATAGATAGATAGAAAACTTTATTAATCCCTCGGGAATCTTATCTTTATCAAGGACCATATAATCCTTAATCCTATACAATCTGAATACTTTCTGTCATCATAAAACAGACAGCATTCAATTGGACACCGTTATGTATTTCTTAATAATTTTATGTTTTCTTCACTGACGTATATATTGCCAGGAAGCATCTGGAGTGCTTTAACAATCAATACATTACCTCTAGCTTCCCTTCTGCCAGAAAAGCTTAAATGTTGAGTTTTTCTCTTGTTTTTTTTCTTCTCTTCTCTAAGGCGTGTCACAGAAATTAAAACCACCGCGGGTCAGTAAAAGGGCCATCCATAAACTTAAACAAATAGGTTTGCCGAGTGGATGGGTGCGGGGAGTGAAAAAAACCCAGGCTGACCTCTTCTCCACTTGGTCATTTATCTCAGACTACTGTCCGCTGATAGATCCTCGCTCAATGATTTACGGCAGAAAAAATGTCGCACCGGAGTAAGCTTTTGATAAAATTGTTCAGGAGATTCTGGGTAATAAATTCTGATCTTTACATCCAGGTCTTGGGCTACTTTGACATTCTTCTGCCATCAATAATGGCTGCCACACCTGACAACCAATCCATAATTTTACATTTCTCCAAGCGATTTTGGGAAACTGTTACATTTAAATTTAACATAAAAGGAACTTGCTTTCAGTTGCTATGGTTTCTTACAGTGACCAGAAACACTACTCTCAAATCTCCAGCGAAATTAAATCATTTTATATCCATGGTCAATATCTACTTTCCTGACTGCTGGCTCTGGGTCAAACCACCTCCTGGGGAAATAGAGGGTGTGCTGAAGACAGGTATTAAAATGTAACTATTACATGGTAAAGCGTATTGGAAACATCTGTGCAGCATATCGGAAACGCCTGTGCAGCGTATCGGAAACGTCTGTGCATGCCAGAGTGTATGAGGCAGCCAGACCAGGTAGAGATTCTTACTAACCATCGTTTTTATTAGAATTTTAGAAGCTGACTTGGGAGAAACTTCAGTAAAGTCAGATGAAAATGCATTCTTTGATTGGGAATGTTCACACTGACGGAATTTCTAAATGTGATTTGTGACAGAAAATGCATTTTGCTTTCTTATCATGCAAAGCAAACTATTAAGCTGATCCCATTCTATTAAAATGATTCCATTCACAAATAATAAACAGACTTTTTAAATGATTAGGCCTGTGTTGCATTTTTCCTCCGCATTCCAGCTTCTGTGTTCACTCCATGCCTGACATGGCACTAGTTAAGGATTGGCACTAGTTAAGGATTGGCACTAGTTAAGGATTGGCACTAGTTAAGGATTGGCACTAGTTAAGGATTGGCACTAG
>JAODJU010000138.1:18924987-18940906 GCA_026776725.1 Gnathonemus echidnorhynchus | reverse complement strand
AGCCCCCCAGGCACTATCAATTATCCTTCAGTAAACAAATCCCTGATAATAAACGACACCAGTAGCTGGCCGTTATTTGCATGCCTTAATTTATGCACGTCTGATTCCACAGAGCTGCAAGTGATCAAAAAGCAGGGTGATTAGGAGGCCGGATGTCGGCAGCGATTGGGAAGGAGATAAAAAGGAACAGGAAATCAATCAGGAAAAACTGGCAGAAGGTTAAAGACCAAAGAGATGAGGAAACAGAATCATTTCTTTGTGATTCCCACAGGAAGCAAAAAAAGAAAATAAATTACTAGCATATTTAATCTGCAAAACTCAATACACATCCAGATCAGAACATGTCAGACAAAATAGCAGTTATATATTACATTTAAATGTTCAATAAACTAAGTACTATATTCTATCTATCTATCTATCTATCTATCTATCTATCTATCTATCTATCTATGTGCGCAATATACTGTATAATGATGTATATCTGTCATATCACAAAAATTAAAAGCAGAATAAACACCTACAATGATATAATCCTGGCATGTTTGCAGGGTAAATTTCAAAAAATTTCATTTGATCTCTTTTATCACAGTACATGAATGACTAAACAAAGGTCTAGATATAGGACTCAAGGCAGATACATGGGGATTGGAGCGCATGCTAACCCTGTTTCTGACACCATCTCCATGTGGAGGTGATGAGAGTGACCGCGGAGGGGTGTCACACACACCCTCACGACGAACAGGAACAGGAGACAGCAGGCACGACGACATGTTAAATTACCATGTTGATGTATAGCTTAATGAACCCCGGTGTTGATCGCGCTCCACATTAATCAACGGCTGTGAGCACATTGCCTTATTTTCTCAATGCTTTGCTGATAAACTGCAATTTCATTTAACCTTGGACAAGAACTCTAATGGCCTCCACAGGACAACTGTCAATACTTTGCTGGGGATGCGGTGATTAAATTGTGAGGCTAGCTTTGTGCTGCACCCGTATTCTTACCTAGAAAAGAGCAGAAAGACCCCACACTCTGCAACAAATGTGGGACTTATGCTTTCAATGAACACTGCAGGTTCTGGGTAAAAGTTTGATGCCAATCAAAGTGGCGTGGAGAACATTGCATGATTTCTGCATATATAAAACATCACCGGTAACCGTCCAACGTTAATTAAGCATTTGTAACAACCTATTGATGTAATAGGTGCCATGCTAATGACTGAATGTAATTATGGGTACAAATGTAAGGCTCTTATGGTATTAGTATGATGGCATCAATGGCTGGAGACCCAGACACTGTCGGCATGATTTATTCCGATACCAGCCAGCTCCTTCTAACATTTCTGCATAAATATTCTTCTAGAAAAGGATGCCGTCTGATTAAAAACAGTTGTCAGATGATGTAAAGGACAAGGACAACTATCCATTCTATGATTAAATCATTTTTAAAAGTATCACTGAAGAAGATACCTCCCCCCTGGGAAATTGTAGATTAAAAGTTTAATTGCTTTTTTTTCTGTTGCAGATTTTTCATTTACAGTTTCCAGGAGGTTGCTACCCGTTTACACCATCAACAAAATGGCTTGAAGAAAGGTAAGTATCGTTTTGGGTTGAAATCGAGAAAACAAAAGAGCATGCACTAATGCATCGTTAGGAATATAATTATTACAAGTCTTCCTTTATACAAAAGCACTTTAACGTGCTTCAAAAATAAAGCCAAGATTGTTATCATTTAAGGTGTTTTAACATTTCCTTTCCATTGCCTGTGTACTGTCTGAATAACAATGAAAGCAACCATTCAGCGCTCATTCTCCTCCCGTTAACTCCCCCCACCTACACTTGAGTGCTGACAGGCGGACACCAACTTCCACTATTATCCTGGACGGACAAAATGCCTTCAAGAGGATAATTACAAGAGGTTCGAAAAACAGAGTAATCCCGAGTACTTAACTTTATGTGGTCGCTTCATTTATTTGCCTTAGAAACTGCCATTCTGACAGACTGCGGGGCTTAACGCCTGTGTGCGCGTGTGTCGATGAAAAGCATGACAGACAGAAGGCACTGGAGTAAAACTGCGGTGGACATGTCTGAGCTCGCCGTTAACCTTCAGACTGACGCCCATGTAAATACACAGCAGCCGCCATCATTTTAACTTACCGAAGCAGAAAAACAGCGTGCATACATACAAGCGCGCGCATGCACGCACGCAAGCGCGCGAAGGTGTGTAGTCTAGAAAAATTGGCCGATCCAGGATCCCATACACGAAATAAATTCAGTGTTATAATAAATGTGTTAATAATGCACACTTAATATACAATTTACATTTGGTGCGAGTAAAAAACAAACTTAACATTATCATTACCAGTTAACTTCCCTTCATGTTAGCAGTTTAGCTTTTTGTGGGCATACGAACGTATTCATTCATTTATAACTTCCTATGCACCTTTAAAACAAAACAGGCCTACACAGTCATCCCTGGTAAAAGATATTAAATATATTTACGTTTTTTCCTTTTTGACAAAGAAAAACTATACGTCCAATAAAGCATATTACTACGAAGTGAGTATTTATTACATTTAGGTGTATTTATTGACTTTGAAATACTGTATGACAGTAGTAATACCAAATATCATGTTTACGTTGCATTTAAGTTCATAAGTTCAAAATGTAATTCGAGATTTTCTCCATTCTGCTGGTTTGGCATTTTTCCTTCAGTCTGCACAGCCGATCAGTCTTTTTAGTTTTTTTTTTAGGAAACCAAAAAAATGTAGATTTTGAAAAATAATGAAAGAGTGATGCCTGCGGTGTGTAATAATGATTTCGTCAAACAAAGGCTGCAGTCAGCATGTAAGTACAGTCACAACAAGGTCTTTGATTGTTAACTCTGACAAGCATTTAAATATTTCACTACTGAACACTGGAAAAGACTGAGTCTAGCTGTATTTTTAAAAATACAATTGCTTAACTAGCACCCCTAGTGACATTTTCTACCATTCACTTAATTGGCAATTCTCAAGAACACTGCAATTTGATACTTGATGTACAGTGAATACTGATTATCCATGTATTCATGTTATCAAAACTTTTCTCAGTGTTTTTGTTGACGAGTGGGGGTGGGGGAAAGGTCTTTTAAGAGAAGGTTGATTTACAAGCCAGAAGGGCAGCCCTCCAGTCTGACATCTCCGGCAGCAGCTGCCTGATCGATCTGCAACAAAGGCTCAGAGGAGTGGGCAGTCAAAAGATTGTTAACTGGCCATTTTTTCTAAACAGACATTTATGTCGGTGTTTATGGTCTGACGCTCCGCTTCATTGTAAGTCATGCTGCACACTCATCCTCACATTGCACTTCAACAACCCCAAGAAGGGCCCAACATTTGGCTCGTATAAAAACTATACTCAAAAGAAACACACTCCAGCAGTTTGACATGTCAAGAGTACTTTTATAAATTCAAAATGGTCAAATAATAAGTGTCCTGTTAATAGGCTTTGCTTATATATGGTTCAAATACTGGAAATAACTTGAAGGTCTGTCTTTGACTAGATTCTGTTATAATATCAGCCTATTACAAACATTTATTACAGTCACCTACATTTACTTTGTGTTTTTCTGAAACTTTTAGGAACTTTATTCCTCATACATCTAAACGTCATGTGTCAGAAATTTTAGAGTAAAGTAAGTCACAATGCTCTTAGCTTAACAAGTGACTGTGCTTTTGGTTTAAGTCACAATGCTCTTGGCCTAACTTCCAGTGTAAATAAGAATGATTATTTGATCTGAACATAATTAATAAAGTTCTATTCAAGCATGTATAATATCATTTATAAAATGTATTTTCCTACATTTGCGAACTTTGAAACGTAAAGAGGCAGGTGTATTATCACTGGCTGACGGTGCAAATACGTGTTGAGTGCAATTGTTGAATCAAACATGTTTCATTTCCTTTGCCACGAAAGTGCTGCTGATGACAATGAAAACATAAGTATTATATATTTAAAACACAGAATATAAACTTCTTTACATCCTCTGAGTGCTGCTTCGTAAGACAGTTAATATTAGTAGTCAATTTGTACTGTGTTTATGTATACAAATCCGCTCATGTTTGCATTTGGCGTACATCAGTGATCACAAATGTAGCCACTGGTCATCCTTCACCCCCCACCCCCCACGCTGGCAGACCAGCAGCCCTCGCGGGGCTCAGCCAGGCAGAGAGACGCTTCCTGCACATCCTTTGTCACACCATTTTGGGCCCCCGTGTCTGTGGTGCTACCTCTACTGGCTCTGCTCACACTTCGCTCCACAGACGGACATCTGCTACCTCGGACCTCCCGGTGAACGGACAGAACTGCGGCACGAGCGCACCGCCGCATCCAACCGCCGCGCTTGCTGTGCTGGAAGTCCTGCACTCTGGCGCAGTAAAACCCAAGCAGCTAAATTAACCTTCCTGGACCAAACGTCACTCAGCCTGTATAATTTTAAAAATAACATACACCACCTCTACCAGTGAATGACCCTGTGATACGTGTAGGACAGTGAGCACCTGCTCTACCCACGTGAAGCGTTTCACAGCGCAAAATTGTGGTTGAAGTCTGGAAAATGTAGCTTTTCTTACCAAGGGGCTAGTAAACTTTGGGTAATTTGTCTATACGATATATTGATCGTGAAAGTAAAAATTGTCACTGTCACGTGGCATTTGTGTTTTTATAAACCATAATAAAAAAAATCAAACCATGTTTTTTTTTCTCAGAAAACATGAAAGTCTGCTAATAGTATAGACATAATTCACAAAAACGACAACCGAATAAATCAGGATTGACTGTCCATCAGTTCAAAGTTAGTTCTGATAGAAACAAATCCCAGGAACTGATGATTTTTCTTAGGAATGTATAATCTGTATCGTAATTAATCCCATTCTATATAAACTATAGGAATTTAACTCTCCATTTTGGGGAGAAAATGAATGCAACAACACTGAATCGCTGGTCAGAGTCTTATCCAGCTGGATGGGTGTGACTAAAGGAGACGATGTATTAAGTTTAACTATGATTTAGATTTGTTGCTCACGGCGCTGTCTTTCATATTACGTGCTCCCACGATTAGTTGTAATTATTAGATAGAATATTATTTTTTTATATAATGTGACAGACTGTTTTGCTCACGCAGTCAAGACTGGCTGCGGATGATCAACCGTAAGACCAGTACTTCAACGTTTCGGGGCTGATTCCTGACCAGCTTGCACATGGAGAAACATTTGTACAATAGAGACTACAGGGCAATCATTTAGGCTGACAGATAGCACTGACCCCAGGGAGCGACTGGACATCTGTTAAGTAATAATGACAGAAACAGACAAAATGTTATCAGGTAAGTCACTGTACAAGTAACTATGAAGCAATAAATTACTGTTAGGCCTATATGAAATTATTTAATAAACTTCCAAATAGCCTACTTTGCTCAATTTATAATATTTTCGTCTGTGAAACACAATTATAGGAACTTAATTAACTAGCTGTGCATCAAGATTTTATAGGTATTTTGTGAAACAAATAACTATGAATTTTCAATATACGAGAAAATTCTACAATAAATTTATACCAGTTCCTCCAAAAACGTATTTTATAAAACTTATATATAAATATTATTATATAAAATATCTTAACCTGCTATCATTCTAGTCTGAATACAAACACATGGCTTGGCACTTTCTGATTAAGTGGAGAAACGACGAAGCGTTTGCTTACAGATAAACTCGTTCACATGTAAATACTGTGCTCTAGAAGGTCCTACACATTTAAAAAAAGAATTAGCGCACTTAAATGGATTATTGTATCAAGTCCAGCATATTAACTTATGTGCTTAAGTAAATTAAACATACATAAAATGACACATTTCCTGCAACTCTACATCAGCTGCATCGTATTTCATATTAATCTGTTAAACTGTAGGATTAAACACTAAATGTTACACGCTGTAATCTGGAATATTTTAAAATTACTGTTCAATGTGATCTCACAAAGTGCCTGATGTAACACTGTGTTATAATAAATGTCTTCCATGATTTCTTCAACTCAGTATATGACAGCAGATATATTCCCGCCCGCAGAATTTTAAGCCTACGTATGTGGCGTGCCGTACGGTGGGGACGGAGAACTACTGCTTTCTATTCTTCTTTTACAACGATCCGCATTATTTCATGGTACAGTGGGCAATCTAATTTCTCCACGTTACTCAGCTAATTGTGGTGGCAGTTAATTACACGCAGTTTACGTTTCAGAAGGCAGTTTGACGCTAAATTACATAAAATTCACGCGCACATACACGCAAACGCGCACGCACGGACACACGTAGCTTATATTTTCCCGATCAATTTCATGGTGCAGTTTCTTTTCTTTACTCTAGGGAGGATTACTCGAAAGCACGCGATATTAAACTCATTTTGTTCCTGCTTAGTGGTGCTGAATAACCCTTTTATTTATTGTAACAAGTAGAAGAGGTTTTAAGATTGATTTCACGACGGCAATGTAGGCCATGCGTGTGGGAAGACAGCTTTAAATTGTGACATCTGTTCTATGCTTTACAGTTAGGCCAGAATGAAAGGCACGACCCGGGCGCCACCTTTTGAATTTGGAATATTTATTACTCTGGGAGTTTGCTCAGATTTCAAAATGCAAACAAAAATATAGTGAGGGGTGTGTATGCATATGTATACATATATATATATATTTTTTTTTCCGCGAAACCGGTCTTTGAAATAAATTGTGCCTGTTGAAAATGTCTAATATATTTGCAATAGGGTCATGATTACTTGAGCGACATTACACGTTAAAGTGAATAGGCTTGTCTTCAGGTAAACCTCAAAGGTAACTATGTCAGACACGTCTAAGACTTTTGCTGGCCGTATATACATTATATATAGAATCCCCGCAGCTTCTATAGTGGAATAAGATGCATGTTTAACAAACAGAAGAATGTAGCGGCAAGGGTCTCTAAGCGCACGGCACGATGACAACGGACCGGTGGATTTATAGGTAAATGACCACCTCCTTCTCTTCGCGCGTTGCTAAACCGGCGCGGAACATATAATCTGATTAAGATGGTGCTGAATGACTGTCTTCTCGGTTACTCCCATTTCCCATGGTAATATCCGTACTCCCGTATTTTTTTTCTCTTTTTCATATTTTGATATAACTCTCTCGTGCATTTTTGATAAATTGTTGAAGCAATCTACTTTCTCTTCTGGACGTGGTGAAACTTTTCCGATAATGCTTATCAGACAATACGGTACGTATATGCATGAAATAATCACGAAAACATAGCCACTACACACATTTATGCCGACCGCCTGTTACCAGTATGTTTTTTTCTTTTGCCGCTAATAATCTTGTGATGCAGGGGTAAACTTTAAAGAAGTTAGGTACACTTTAATATAACTGCTTTAAGATACATTATCAAGACATTGTAGATCAACAGAGAGATTTAACTGCGGGTTGACATTTACACTTCATACAATTTTGAATATAAAAATCGTATTATGTTTTCTGAATGACGTATGCTATGGAAAAGTTAATGTAAACAACCGTGATGTAAAAACAAAATATTTTCATAAGACAGATTTCGAAGACAAGGGCATTCCATTTTACAATTCCATAGGTTTGCGGTGACGTGACTTACGGGGGTGTTATAGACTATAAAATATATATTACTAATAGATACAGTAATACTGGAAAAAGATAAGTTGGTTGATAACAATGGCAAAATATGAGTGATAAAGTGATAAAGAAATACAAAATATATAAAATATATATATTTACTGGTTATAAATTATGTACAAGAAAACCATCAATAATAATAATGATAATAATAATTATTAATATTATTATTACTACTACTACATAATCAAATAAGTAATACGTGTTTATATGTATCAAGTTCTGGACAGTCGCTGTTATCATCTCGACTTCTTTATTCTGCAAAACTTGGGCACGGTGTGGGTTGACCTTTCATCGTGTATTTTCCCAAGATCTATTGTCGAAACAAGAGACTTGAAGAAACAAGGAGAATAACCTGACTGCCCATCCATCACAGTGTGTAATAAAGTATAGAAGGTACAGGCTATGCAGATGATATGATGAATATTCCGTGGTCGCTTTAATTAACTTTTCCTTGTCCTGCGATGGCCAAGCTGGTCAACAGACTCGGTCAATAAGCATATTAATACCAAACAAATAAAACTGCAAATGATTAAAACCACGGGCTTTATTAAATTTGAAATTCAAATTAAATTCATGCAGTCCGTGCACACTGCATGCTAATGGAATCAAACATTACTGGAACAACATGCCAGCGGTCAACTAAAATATAGGACGGATTATGTCAAACGTATACAAACATGCTTGCGTATCATTTTGCATCTATGAAAACTCTGCATTCACATTAAAAAAATCCAAGTGCGTGGAAATTTAAGGTTTAACTCAAAATGTATGTTTAAATTACATATATTTTAATAATTTAATTCATAATAAAAAAAAAAGCTGTCGGAGATAATGTTCCGCATGAAACAAACGGTTATATTGGGGACGCACTGCTCGTTCTAACCCTAACCCTCTCGGCACCCCAGGGTCGGGCAGATACGCCCTCTCAACATGCCTAAATCATTCAGCAGCACGCGCAAATAAACATGCAGTAGTTGCTACAGCTCAGTATATACAATATAGGCTGTAGGCCTATAGTATAAACAAGTTGCTCAAATTTGTGGCGAAAATGCAGCACAGTCAGCTTCTAATAAATGTTATTCGTATGTCTGAAAACAAAATTTATTTTTAATTTCTTTGTTTTCGGCATTTTTCCTTAAGAATTGTTTAAAAAGAGTAGCCAAACTAATCGGCTGAAAACGTTGTAAAATAGCTGAATAATAATATGTTAATATGTATATTCCTTTAATATACTTTTACCTTTTAAACTTTTCCTCATTTGAATTGTGGAACACAAGTCACAGACCTGCAAATTTTTTTCCAGCTTTTGGAAACTTGAATTCCTGCACCGAGTGTCGCAGATGGACATAAAACAAGCACTTCGGTCAATATGACCATAATTGCTAGGGTTTATACTCTGGTAGTTATAATCTTTTTATTATTACGTCCACATTATAACGTTATCGTTTCCGTTTTTTTCTATCACTGCGGAAGCGTGGGTGAGGGGGAGTGGAGCCTGAAGTAGTCTATTGATGACCTCACGTTAGAATGTGGAATGCTGGAGGTGCCGGTGCTCTGATTGGCCGGCTGCGTCCCAGCGGCACTTCAAAGTCGGAGAGGACCTACAATTGTGGTGAAATGGGCGGAATACATCATTGTATTGCACACCTCTAAAAAAACAGTGCTCTGATTTATAAATATAAAAAGATCCTCTGAGGAGGGCGCTTTTTTGTGATGGCAACTTCACTTCTAGGGGTGAGTCTAAGGATTTTCTTGCCGGTTTAATTAGTTGTGTAATTGTCCTGCGGAAAGGATTAAAATTGCTTTGGTACGAGTGGGAAAGTCAGTCCGTTGGTTATGTTTTTAGCAAGTTGGTCAAGGAAAAAAGCCGAGTACTTTCATCAGAGAGAAACAGGATTTGCACTTTCTGTCATCTATCTGCAGATGCACCCAGGACGTTTATGTTATTTCATTATATAATCCTCTTAAAGCTGTACCATTTCGCCTTATTTTAACTTTTGCGTTTCTTGTTCATCACGATCTAAAGGTACGTCATTCGCACGCAAAATATATAATGTGATGTAAACCGAGTGAAGGTGTTAGTTTTGCGAAATACACCCAGTGAGTTGTTCTATGCTGATCTTAAACGGTACGAAGACACCAATTGTAGGCTACTATGTTGTAGGATAGTACAATTGCATATTTAAAACTCTATATGGGGATATATTTTAAAACGAGAAGCCGGGTTATCGTGTTTGCTCATTTAGTAATTCTTTTTAAAATTTCTTTCTAGGAGGAGCCGAGATTAGGATCGACTCCTTTAGCCATGCTAGCGGCTACCTGCAACAAGATCGGAAGCCCGAGTCCCTCACCTTCTTCTATATCGGATAATACATCATCTTTTGGTAAAGGTTTCCACCCTTGGAAAAGAGCCACCGCTAGTAGCTGCAACGTCGGGTCCAGCCTCACGAGTTTCGGCGTATCTGGAGTTTCCAGAAACGGGACAGGACTATCGGAATCCTTTGGGACAAACGGCTCCACGGGATCAAGTGCCTTTTCCTTGACGTCTGGCAATTCTTCTAATTCACACTTCGGAAACGACTACTCGGTTTTTCAAGCTTCTGTGTCCAACACGTCCCAAGATCCCAGCCACCAACCGGTGTTCATTTCCAAAGTGCATACATCAGTGGACAGTTTACAGGGTATCTATCCGAGAATGAGCGTCGCACACCCTTATGAGTCGTGGTTTAAATCTTCTCACCCTGGCATACCTACAGGGGATGTTGGTACCCCCGCCACTGCTGCGTGGTGGGACGTGGGAGCTGGCTGGATTGATGTCCAGAACCCAAATGGAGCCGCATTGCAGACATCGTTGCATTCCGGGGGACTTCAGACATCGCTGCACTCTCCTTTGGGAGGCTACAGTTCAGATTATTCCGGTCTGAGCCACTCGGCTTTTAGTTCTAGCGCTTCTCCTCACCTTCTAACCGCCGGTCAACACTTGATGGACGGGTTCAAGCCCGTGTTATCATCCTACCCAGACTCTAGCCCTTCGCCTTTAGCAGGGGCGGGCGGGACCATGCTGACCGGAGGGCCAGCGGCATCTTTAGCAGGATCTCCTCGGTCGTCATCCCGGCGGTATTCAGGCAGAGCCACCTGCGACTGCCCTAACTGCCAGGAGGCAGAGAGACTAGGACCAGCCGGAGCCAGTCTGCGTAGGAAAGGGCTTCACAGCTGTCATATCCCGGGCTGCGGAAAAGTGTACGGTAAAACTTCGCATCTCAAGGCACACCTGCGATGGCATACTGGAGAGAGACCTTTCGTGTGCAATTGGCTGTTTTGTGGCAAGAGGTTCACGCGATCCGACGAGCTGCAGCGACATTTGCGCACGCATACCGGTGAGAAAAGATTTGCATGTCCGGTGTGCAATAAGCGGTTTATGCGCAGCGACCACCTTAGTAAACACGTAAAAACTCACAGTGCCGGGGGATCTGCAGGGTCAGGCTCCAGCGGCAGCGGAGGGAAGAGAGGAAGCGATACAGACAGCGAGCACAGTGCACCTGGTAGCCCCCCGTGTAACTCCCCAGACCTGTTGCAGCCTCCGGACTCCGTACAAACGACGGGTATAAATGGCCACACTAATGTCATTGAATGAGCAGGACATCGCTCACTGCAGGAGAACTACAGAGGCTATAGGCGAAAAGACTCGAAAAGTAGACACTGATCAACATCTGTATTTATTTTGCCCCAGTTCATGGAACTGAACGTTAAATCCAGTTTAAGTTAATTGGTGCAATGTTAATTGTTGGTAAGGACATTCAACTAAGATATATAATGTTTTAATTATACACCACATTTTGATGGTGGTAATAATAATAATAATAATAATAATAATAAATTGCTGGGGAAACATCTATTATACAAAACTACACTGACAAATGAGCGCCTCTTAATAAAGAAATCGTGGCCAGCAAATCTCTACAATTTCCAATGTATATATTTAATTAAAAAAAAAACTGTGGCACTTTATTCTTGAAGACTGATAGTTTCGTCGTTTTAATACTGTTTGTTTTAGCCGGACATACATTGTTACATTGTTTCTGTTCCACGCTCATGAATTGTGGAAAATATGATGGTTATTGTTTTTATTGAGGAAAAACTACATTACAGTCTGACCATATATTTAATGCGAACTACTGGTGCGAAAGAGTCCATTTTTAACTATTCGTATTAAACCTGTTGCTGCAAAGCCGGAAATCGGAATATGTAGTAGAGTAGCGTAGCATATCATTACCCAATGCCTATGTAAAGGTGAGTAAGGTATTTGTTCTAAAAACGTTTTGTATAGTATTTTCTAGTTGTATATTGCTTCTAGTAAATATCTGAAAATATATGGGAGTGTATTTCTTTTCTTTTTTTGTCAAGAACAAATGAAAAAATATGTATATTTCTGTGGCAGTGACATTAATCCACAAGTTGTATCTTTAAATATGTCAGAGACGCACTTTGAATTAATTTGTAGGATTTTGAAAACAAATTTATTTGATGGAGTGTTTAATCACATTTTTCATTGAAGTGAGCATGTCCGTATTGTACACTGACGGTTACAGCAATCTGCGACAATTACACTTTATCGGCTTTTCAGGTGAAGCCGGGTAATAAAGTCGGAGTGGATTTAACTGTAGACTCACACTGTAATCTGTTTTCAAATAAGCGACCCTCTACCCGAACTAAATAGTAAATGAATGATCAGAATAATTACAACAAACGTGGTAAAAAAAAAAAAAAAAACGTATTGCAAAACACTTTTTCTTGCATTTTACAGTGTTTTCATAGTATTATAATAATTTTACATTGATATGAATTATGCTTCATTTTCGTATTTCATTTAAATACGTTGTTTCGTGTTGGTTTAATCGCACCACGTTTACACGTTTAAATCAGTTACAGGCTGATTTAAAAATAGACCAATTTAAGTTAAATCTATAAAATGACTCAAACTCCCAAGGCGATGCAGATACAGTCCGCCAAAAATAGCCGTCCTCGTACATTTTATTATTAGGAATTTGACGGTTTAAAATTGGGTAATTAAACTCCGTCTGATATAAAGACTATGGGATCGAGTTCAAGCGAAACAATATCATCCTCAGTATAAAATAAAATAATACTATATTGTTTGGAAATGTCTAACACAAAATCGTTCGTTCGTGAATGTCGACAAGATATCAATATCAAATGAAGCTCGTGTCATTTTTGAACTTTAAAATGTGACTATTAATTCACCGCGACTGTGTAGCGAGACGTTGCGTAGTGTATAGCGTGTATGTGCGATGCGATATACTCTCGATCCAGGGCGTAGCTTTACTTCATGGCCTATGCTGCCTGGGGTAAGTTCAATGCCCCAGTGCATAGAAGGGACTGCAGTTATTCTGAGTATAATTCATACTAAAATAGCAGTTCTCAGGCTGAACAAACAATATTGTGATTATCAATGTTTCCAAAAACTTTGAAGAGGTTGTGCTTCATAATTTCCTTTAAATTTTCTGTACGTATATAAAACTATACAGGCCTAGTGTATAGCGTAGCATTTTGATATATTTCTCTAAATTCTTACAAAACACCATATCACAAAATATAAAAGTTTTCAGGTATATATGAGTGTACAGGTCAGCAGCAAGAGAATACTTACAGGCCATAGAGACCCACTGGCCAAGGGCTGGTGTTCCCCATTCACGGTGTTTTCCATTCACCACCATTGTGTAGCTTCCATCTGGGTAACATGCCTATAAGTTATTGTGTCCACATCACACCTGTGGCCATGAGACAAGGTTTTAAACTGGCAGCCCAAGAGATGATTGAAGGAAACACTGAGCCAAAGGCAGATGATGAGCCGAGTGACGCCACCATGACGACACTGATATTCATCACGATGCCGGAGAAGCTCTAATTATGCTCCTGAGATTTGTTCATCATCTCAGATGCAATCTTGCCCACAGTGTATCAACACACGCAGCACTTCCTGACCTCGTCCACATGTGGCTCCTCTACTAAACATCTGGACCATCCACCAGCTACTTTCACATGTTCTATCCTAGCATGGATTGCTAACACATAAATGTTTACTGAACAAAAATCAAAGAGGCTGCAACTCCTTTGTGAGCTGACAGTTTCAACAGAACAAACCCAACAAGTGATGAGAACTGCAGTGTTTTAATTCTGGAGCTCACTAAGCATACAAACTTAAAATGATTTTTAGTGGGCCTTCATTATGCATTTTCTCTAAACTCCCAAATGCAATAGATCAGCCTTTTCACTGTTAACTCAAAAATCCATTATAATGTCAAGATCTCAGTGTTGAACTAAACTGATTTGTCAGGCATTGATTAAAAATAAGTTGAATAACTGTCGGGTGGGATGAAGGACACAAAGGCAATCAGCTGACGAACAAAAATGAGGTTTTATTTAACCAAACAGGGGCAGCGAAACACCTACAGACAAGTAGAAGGAGGCATAAAGAGAATTTCCCCACAGGGATCAATAAAGTATATATTATTATTATTGTTATTGTTATTATTATTATTATTATTATTGACAATAACACCATGTTCAAAATCTGACCATATGCTGCAGCTATATAATTAAACATATACACAAAGAACAACTCACCAATGCATCTAGAAAACACAGCAAGTAACTGTTAAGCATACAGTAAAGTCCTGCCTGCCACGTCCGCCTGACCCTCCTGTCTCCTCCCTGACGTGGCCCTGATGAGCCTCGCCTGTTGCTGGTTGCCCCTCGATAGTCTTTGTATTTTAGTACCTGTTTGTCTCATCAGTCCCAGTCCAGTCATTGATGGTCATTCCTTTTGTCTGCCCATGTCCTTCGAGTCCTTTGGTCTTTGGTTACGACAGAATTACCAGTCTCCACTGATGGTGGGTGTCCCCGGGAGCCTCTTTCGTCCCACATCTCAGCCTGTACGCTTACCCTAAGCTCCTCCTGGTGGCCAAGCCTCCCTCTCAGCAATGGTTTGTGGGTAATCTCCTCATTGATCCGCTGACTGAGAGTGATGTACAGGAGCCCGAGGAGGATGAGTCTCCCGGTGTGGGTCACCACACCAGGCTCACTGCCACAAAATGGACGACATGCCCATGCTGATCCCTCCGGAGCCCAGTGTCTCCGAGGTGGACTGGCTCACTGTCTCCCCATGACGTGAGGCCACTCTGCTTGTCACTTCACTGTGACATGAAGTCACTGTCCTCACCACCTCCCCTCAGCTCGCTGCAGGAAGAAGTGGAGAAAGCTGGCTGCCTCCTTGCCTGACCCAGCGTCTCCAGTGTCCTACCCAGGGGAAGCCATCATCACACCTCCAGTGTCCTGCCGAGGGGGGGCTTCTGCTCGTCCTGTGTCTCCAGGGTCCTGCCCAGAAGAGGCCTCTGTTCATCCTGTGCCTCCAGAGTCTGGTGCACAGGGGCTCGTTCTACCTGTCCTTCCCTCTGTTCCTCCCCCAGAGGTCATCCGTGCCCCTGCTGCACCCCCAATGGCTGTTCCCACCTCTGCTGTTCCCCCAGAGGCTGTGTGTCAGGCTCTTGGCCCAGAGAGGGCTGCCCCACACAAGTCCCTAGCTATCGGCCCAATAGGGGCCACATCACCTGTACCAAGTTCGGTAGCAATCATGTCACCCGAGCCGACCCCTAGGGAAGCTATTGTGATTACGTCCTTCCTAGGAGAGACCACATCTCCAACCAAAACACCACATTGTGCTGTGTGGACTGCTGTCTCTCTCCTGCTGTCCTGCTGGGAATCCCGGAGGCACCAGGCATCCTGGCTTTGCCCAGCTCGCTTCCGGGTGCCCCGGCTGCATCCTGCTCACCTCCTGCCTCCCCCTCGGTTCCTGCTTTGTCTCTTGCTGTACTGCCGACTCCTGCCGCATCTCCTGGTGTCCCACCAGGGCCTGCCTAGCTCACTGGCTCCTTGCCAGTGGTCTCCTCACCCCCTGCAGGTTGCAGCCAAGCTGATACCAAACTCTGTGGTTGCTGCCAGGCTGAGTTGGTTTGACTCGGAAGATGTCCCACAAGAGGACTTAGAGTGGGACCTTCTGGGACTTGCCCTAAGTCCTGCTCCATGGGCCCCTACACACCAACCCTATCTTTTTTTTTTTTTTTTTTTTTCCCCTTGTCGTGTCCGGCAGTTTAGCAAGCAGGATGTTAGTCTTGGTGCCGTATTGTGCCAA
>JAODJU010000138.1:18869533-18896676 GCA_026776725.1 Gnathonemus echidnorhynchus | reverse complement strand
TATCTCTCACGGATCCTTTTTGTCTGTCTGGTAGCTGCCAGCAGGAAAAGCATGACTTGAAATGTTCCAAGAATGAGCACTGCTACTCCAATCCCCACAAAGTAATAAGCATGACTGTAAATGGAACATGCAACAAAGTTTTACGTCTGTGAAGATCCTTCACCTGACAGTAGCAGTGAATGCACAAGTAACATTCATCAAGGATACTTACTTAGCCATCATGGATTCGATATCTACTCCAGGCATGGTAGGACATTTGTCAGAGCTGGCATAAATGGGAGTAACATTCCCTAAGGCTGATAGTGGAAAAACAGACATAGGGTATCACGTTTAGTATAAAAACAATGGCATGCTCATTCAAGCAAAAATTCCTTCAGAAGTTCATATATATTTTCTATGTACATGACTGGCACATACAAAAATGTTAGGTTCACTCTGGAATCGATATTCTTGATCCAAGCAGTGTCGTCACAATAACTCGAATTTTAAAAAGCATCGATCACAATCTGCCTTCTTGTTTACTCTGCAATATGGTAGAATGAAGAGGGACATTAACAGATCTGGGTCCGAATAAAAATTGGAAGTCTCGATTGTGTGGTAGCACGTCATATTAAAAGTGAATGAAAATGCTGTTGCAGAACTCAATATAAGAACAGCATGACTGCAATGCATAAACATCTTAATGGAAGATGTCCAAAGACCCGATAATGCAGGGTTAGTCATACGTAAACTATAAGGCATGTGCCCTTTAGCCTTTGGGTGCAGCCTAATCTACAGGAATTTTTTATATGTATGTATTTATTTCATTACATAGAATTGATTACTCAAGTAATCATCAAATTAATTCATAGATTGCTCAATTAGTAATATAATTGATAGTGACAGCCCTAGAGCCATGATCCCATCATCCCAGCTAAAGGCTACAGGCAGGTCCCCAGAAATTCCCACCTGTAAGGTTTAAGGGTCGACTGCTCTGGACGAAGCTGTCCGTCATCTGGCCAAAGACCACACACATGAGCGGCAGAGCGACCCCGTTGGCTGCGGCACAGAGTAGCCCCACAATCATCAAAATAATATCCTGAGGTTTGGCAAAGCGGAACTGTGGCAAAGTAGGAGATAAAGTATAGTATTACACAGGTTCTCTTTTTTTTTCCCTGAAAAATCCATTTCACGTAATTTCATGGAATATCACAGAATTATGTTCTTACTAATTGGAAAAATCCAACCAGTTTCACTGGTTCCTTTGGTTCCTTTTTTTTTCTTCTGGATGAAGAAAGGAGAAGAACGTTACAAAGCAACGAAGGAAACAGGCCTCAGGACTCTCCACCTATACATATAGTATATGGGTACATGGCTAAGTGAAGGGAACACCAGCATGAAGTGACTGATGTGCCTCTGGACTACCATGAGCTGACAGAATACCTCCATATAGACTCTAATGTCTGTTGAGCCTCATGCATCTATAAATTTAATATTTGGTGATTTAGTATTTTCAGTATTTTGTTTATATAGCCTTTGCCTGCTCCCCTGTCAGACTCTTGGTTTCATTCCCAGTGTCTAAGTCTTGTCAACCTGAGTCACGTTGTCTGAGCTGCAGTTCTCCTGGTCCTGGGTTACACCTTGTACTTCTTCTATGCCTTATTCATTAACATATTGGTACTTGGACCTGCATCCCTGTGTCCTGAGCCTTTTCCTTCACCTGTGCCTGCGAATCCATGACGCAATACAATTCATACTCTTATGCTTGCATCATAGCCTGCTACTTAAAAACAACCATGGCGAAACCATGGAAAATTCTGTTTTGACCACTGACCGCAAATTACCTTGTCCTTGAATTTCTTTGTGAGTAATAGACAGTTTTATTCTGACTGTTGTCCTCAAAATTCTTTTTTAATAAATGAGATCATTTTGACCTGAGCATTTCCTCTTCTGTTCAAACAAAGCAAAGAATGATTGTCAGGAATTGCTTTGCGTCCATGAAAATTAGCCGCCTGCATTTACCTAAACAGTCTTCTCCTATTTGCCGTGGGAGTCTGTTCCTCCGGAGGTGGGGGGTCCTTCTCCTCATCCTCCCTGCATTTTTCGTCTTCCACGTAGGCATCGTTGGTATACGAATTCTCGTACACTGCTTCCATAGAAACTAAACAGAGCCCAGTCAATCACTGATCCTGTCAATTTCAAAATGCATTATCCTATATAATGTATTACAATATTAGATACATTAACATTTTCAAATCATTGTGCATTTTTTTAAATAAAATTAAAAAAATACCTTCTCCAGGCATTGTCTGGTATACCTTCTTCTGATGGTGTTCTTTCGTTAATCTTTGTAATTAAACTCCTGAAATCAACCGACAGAAGAAACATACATATGCAAATAATTAATCTGAATTTATTTACCCCCCCCCCCCCCAAGGGTCAGATCCTAGACCTGTCTCTGGAGAAAGTAATTTAAAACAGGTATTTCTCACTATGGGTTATGACTGTGTCACATGGAAAGCGGTGCAGTTACACAAGGTGCACTATACTATACTGTGCAAAAGTCTTAGGCAGTCAAAGAAAATGTTTACAGCTTATCTAGGTAGTAAGTGTACTGTATGTAAGCAAAGAAATACAATTCAACATAAGAATATATGTAAATAAACAATAATGCAATAAAATGTAACTTGAATTTCTTCTTTTTTTCCAAAAGTAACTGACATCTTGTTGGGTGACTAGGGGAATACCATTGTGGTCCCTAAGTCCCCCTCACGGGCATGCAATCCCAGCCATTCCACCTTCTTGTAATTTCACAAGCAGCTCATTTAATGTATTAGTTAGCTAAATAGTTTAATGAGGTATATGTTAGTTGTACATGGTACGCCAGCGGTGTAGTCGGCAAAGGGGGATATTGGATGGTTACTGCTGGCCTTGGGGTGACTTGAGGTGAAGCTGAATTGGCAAAGGCCCATACAAGACGTCACGCACCCCTTTTTTCAGGGGCACACATAAACTACAACCTAGCCTAAATGAAAAACAATGCCTAAGGAATTTAAAAATATAGTACTTTACTAAATAATTAAGAACATATAGTATACAGTTCTCGGTCTTCATTATGTAAGATTGCCGCCTTGAATGAAAAGTTACGCATTTGAAAATGTGTTCGAACTGCGTTTAGACTCCAATACATATAATTAAAATAATAAATGTTTCTATTTCTCAGTGTATGACATACTTCCAAAGTACACACTTCCAGAATATTGCAGGGCTGCCAACTCTCACGCATCTGGCGTGACACTCAAGCTTTCAGACTCTCACGCCCACGCAAGAAAACTTACGGCAAATATATATTATTTCATTATAAACTTAAAATTAGTTATATCAAAAGCGAGTGGGTAGTTTGTAAACCCTACAGGCTATTTACAAGGTAATACAACTCTTTCATACATGTGTGTAAACTCGCTTCGAACTGTAAATCTCACGCCAAACAGCGGACCAAAGTTAGCAATTCCGGGTTTGGTCCAGATAGTAAAAAGGTGTAGGGAGCACGCGCAACTGTCTCAGAGGGTGAGCGACTCAAATTAAACCAATAACACAGGTGTTCTGACAAAACATCGTACCTATCGAGACACCGGCAGTGCGTACTAATAGTGCACAGCGATAGAGAACGTGAGACATGTCTCAGACATGCAATGTAGGCACGCGTTTGAGAAATGACACGAAAATAAGCTGTGCTGCGTTTGCAAATTACTTATCAATGCAATAAAAAAAATCTAACTTACAAAATATCTGAGGGGGCACATGCCGCCTCCATCTGTATGGGCGTGACGCCTCAAGGCAGTAAGGAAATTTGTTAAAATATTTAGAAATTAACATTATAAGTTGTTATAAGGAAGAGTTTATAAGGAAAATTTGCAGAGAGTTCTCACAGCAAGAATCATTTTCATTTAAATACTTATTCAATGAATAATTCTTCCTGACACTAATTTCATTTTGTACTTTTAAAAACATGATGCTATGAAACCTAGAGGTGCGTATCTTACTACGTATCAAACTATCTCCGAATAAACTGAAAAAATAAAATTAGTATCCCGGATAAGAAATCCGCCCTAATACGAGTAGTGCGAGACGTGCTTGACATATTGACATTGTACATACAGTAACTGCAACGTCTGTCCTGTTTCATGTGATGAAAAATGCATTACTGCAAAACAAACACCAGAACAGAAGGAAGAACTTACAGAAAATGCCGACAGATAACTCGTGTTGTAACGAATTATTGGCCTCCGATGTGTCGTTTTCCAATCTTTGACATCATTGGGAAATTGTTTTAAGTGACACGGCTGTTATATATACATCCCTGTTCTCTGACGTCACGTTCCTACCGTATTGTCGTGTGTCTCTTGTCGTTAAAATCGCAAAAGTCCCTTCACCTACATACGAAGGCGGCGCCATGTTAATTAATATTCAAATAAGAGGTGTGAACAAGCCGAGGGCGGTATGTGAACTCTGAGCACCTTAATCCGAAGCTGCTCTTGAATCAAAGTGATATGTAATCATCCGTGAGATTTTGATTCACTCACTTTATGGTCATTTTAATATATTTGTACGATTACATTTGATAGATTTGAGTTTTAATCTTTATATTCACTTTCTCAGGGGAGTAGCAGAGGCATGGATACATTGGCGAATTCGGGGGGCCCAGAACTTTATAGGGGCTCAAAATCTAGCATCCTAGTCCACAAAATCTCCCTAGGGGGACTCTCCACGCCCCATGCTCGAGGACCTAGAATTTCTAGCTGGACCATGCACATACCTAAGTGTAAATGAAATATGTTAATTAGTCAATGAACATTTTAAATACTGTATTATTTACCATAGAATTTTGCAATATATAAAGAGAAATAGTAACTCATAGGTGACAATCCTTCACACCATAATAATATTTAATATTGTGGACATATATTAATTTTAATTCCTCAAGTGAATCTCAAATCCCATCTCCACTGTGTGTGGAGTTCGCATATCCTCGTTGTTTGCCGACAGGTAGATTAACTGGCGCCTCTGAAGTGCACGTAGTGTGTCACGGTGTGTGGCATGTCATAGCCTGGCATCTTGCCCAGGGTGTGGGCCCCCCCCCCCCCCCCCCCCCCCCCCCCCCCTTCACCCGCCCGGCAAAAGAAATGGTTGAGGCTATGTTTGGAATAAAGTGGGCAGTCACCAACTGCTAAAGACACTTTGATAATGAATATTGAGAAATATGAAGTGTGTAGTTTAAAATGTGTTTTTGAAAGTCAAGCTGTTCACTACAAAAGTAACAGACTGATGGAGGACATATTTTCAGAAAGCTGTTGTAATATCGGTTGGTGAAAGGTTGAAAGCCTGTGCACTTGTTTGACCTCTTTCATTATGAATGGGAAGGAGACCTCGCTTGCGTGCTTAGAAAGTGAGCACATGCCAAGCTTCATTCTTCCTTCCTCTGTGGATTCCTTTGAAGGATCTTCCCTAACCGGTCATACTCGCTGAAGCAGCACAACTGGGGGCAGAGTTTGTAAGACAGTGGAGAGAGATACCTGTCATGCCCGGTAGATTACCTTTGTTCAGCAGTACGTTTCCACTCCCCAAAATAAGCCTGTGACTTTGCAGTTTTTAAGTGCAAGTGTGAAATGCACTGCTAGAATAATTCATAACATAACAGGCAAGAGCCAGGCTGGAGTTTGCAAAAAATTTTATATTTTACACAGAAGTATACTCAAAAATTGAGAAATGACTGGGAATAAAATGTGTGTGTGTGTGTGTGTGTGTGTGTACAGAATAGACTAAAGCTACACTGGTGCTTGAAAGTTTGTGAATCCTATAGGATTGTCTACATTTCTGCATAAATAGGGTTTACAATCTTTCAAGCACAACTGTACTTTAGTCATCCAAAAATATACTCTCAGGCAATCTTCTTTAATTAAGATGTGTAGTTATTGTCCAATTTGGTCAAACTGGTCAAAATATGCTAGTTACACTGTTCTAAAGAGATAGTTACACAATGCAGGTATGCATTTTCATTTATGAATATGATTTTTTGTTTGAAACTCCTTTTTCACGTTGTGCAAAATATTTGCATTTTTCTACCATATTGTCGTGTGTCTCTTGCAGCTGGAATCGCAGCTGTCCCTTCACCTACATATCAAGGCAGTGCCGTGCTAATTAATATTCAGATACACTGACTGGCCAAAAAGAAGTCACCATTTGAATTTAAATCAGCAAGTGTTTAAGAGCCAATGACTGGATAATTATTACAGCTCAGTAGCATTATGCAGCAATTAAGTGAAGTCTGCTGAGTACCTGCATCTACTGAACGGCCAGGTTATCCCATCAATGGATTTTTTATTTCGTAATGGCACGGGCATATTCCAGGACGATAATGCCAAGATACACTGGGTTTGAATTTCACAAAGTGGCTCAGGAAGTGTGAGGAATCATTTTCACACATGAATTGGCCACCACAGAGTTTTGACCTTAAGCCCATTGAAAGCCTTTGAGATACGCTGAAGAAGACTTTACAGAGTGCTTCAACTCATCTATCATCAATACACGATCTTGATAAAGAGAAATGAATGCAAATCTGGATGAAAAAAAATGTAGAGATGTATAAGCACGTGGATGTCATGAGGACACCACAATTAAAGCTAAAGGCAGTCCAAAGAAATATTAAAGTATGTGACTTTTTTTTTGACCAGGCAGCATATGAGGTATATAGAAGCTGAGGATGGTGAACTCTGAACACCTTTACCTGAAGCTGCTCTTGCATAACAGTGAATTGTAGCCATTCATCAGAATGCAATACACTTGCTTTATGGTTATTTTAACAGGTCTGTGTAATTTCGTGTCATATATAATCAAGTCGAGGCTTTTCATACATTTATGAGGTCAGTATGTTTAACTGTATATACACCGATCAGCAATTCAAACATTTAAACTACCTGCCTAATATTGTGTAGGGCCCCCCGTACTGCCAAATCTGTTCTGAGGCATGGACTCCACAAGACCTCTGAAGGTGTTCTGTGGTTTCGGGCACCAAGACGTTAGCAGCAGATCCTTTAAGTCCTGTAAGTTGTGAGGTTGGGGCTCCATGGATCAGACTTTGTCCAGCACATCCTGCAGATGCCTGATTAGATTGAGATCTGGGGAATTTGGAGGCCAAGTCAACATCTTGAACTATTTTTCATGTTCCTCAAACCATTCCTGAACAATTTTGCAGTGTGACAGGGCACATTATCTTGTCAAAAGAGGCCACTGTCATTGAGGAATAGCGTTGCCATGAAGGGGTGTACTTGGTTTGCACCAATGTTTAGGTAGATGGTTCATGTCAAAGTAACATCCACATGAATGTTAGAAACAAAGGTTTCCCAGCAGAACATTGTCCAGAGCATCACACTGCATCTGCCAACCTTCCTTCTTCCCAAAGTGCATCCTGGTGCCCCAGGTAAACGACACATGATGTCCACATGATGTCCTGGCTGTCCACATGATGTCCACATGATGTCCTGGCTGTCCACATGATGTCCACATGATGTCCTGGCTGTCCACATGATGTCCACATGATGTCCTGGCTGTCCACATGATGTAACAGAAAATGTGACTCTTCAGACCAGGCCACCTCCTTCCATTGCTCCATGGTCCAGTCCTGACTCTCACAGGCCCATTGTAGGCACTTTTGGCAGTAGACAGAGGTCAGCATGGGGACTCTGACTGATCTATGGCTGCAAAGCCATATGCAGCAAGCTGTGATACAATGTGTGTGATACCTTCCTATGATAGCCAGCATTAATTTTTGCAGCAGTTTGTGCTAAATTAGCTCTCCTGTTGGATCAGACCAGATGGGCTAGCCTTCACTCCCCGTGCGCATTTATGAGTCTTGGATGCCCATGACCCAGTCACCAGCTCACAAGTAGGCACAAGTTCAAGAATGTGTCTTGTTCTTTGTATGAAAGTTAGCACAATAGATTCAGTTCTATTTTAACATCAAACAAGAATGTAAACAAAGGGTCACCATCTGATGTTGTGAAAGATGAAATTTATTAAATATCCTATTTAAGTTTAGCTGAGGAACATAAAAAAAATACTCAGTGTTCTTAATTGCATTTTAGTCAGGAGATTTCGTTATTAACTTTGAATTTCTGGTGTGCACAGCATGCTATATCTCTCTTTTTTTAATCAAAATATGATGCAATACTTTTTATTTTTTATATAAAGTTTCTGTCATCCTCAATGCACAAATCATTTAGAAATGCATTCCTATCCCCACCAATACCCACACGAATCTTAAACAGAAAATATTATGGGAAAAAGTTTCATTTTCATGTAGAATTATGTACAAACAACAAAAAAAAACAAGCTAATTAATCCCATCCTCTTAGCAAATAAGGATGGACTGGCATGAACTTTTGTTTACTTAGAAACCAAGATACAGTCAGAGAAAAAAATATTCTAGTATGACATGTAGATGCAGGCTGCTGCTGTCATGTGAAAATGTAAGTTCAAGCCATCTTGTGATCCAGACTGAGCTATGCAGACAATCAGTTGTATGCGGTAATGGATAGTTTAAATAACTCTAGTAGCCGCTTGATGATCTTATCCCTCCAAGCTCTCCGTTAGACAGTCCACATTTTTGCTCACCATCTTAATTGTTTGATACACTTGAATTTGGGATTGCTCCGACAATAAAAATTCAAACTTTCCTACAATTAACTACAATCAGTAGGCTTTTACAGCTGAAAACCTAGAGTTTCACAAATCAATTCATTAAGTAAATTGTCCTATGTTTATCCACATCTGCGGTACCAATTGCTTCCCAGGTTCTCATATTTCTGTGTGTAGTTACTGTCAGTTATGGGAGCTGCAGCTCCATGGTCCGGAAGACTCTGCAGAGGTCGATATGGACGTATCATCTGCACCTCTTCATGCCGAATGCAAGACGTGTTCCAAACACACTGCATCAGCACAGCCTCCGGCATTGTGGTGAGCCCCTCCCATGAGCTCTACACACTCTTGTGTGGAGTGTTTTTATGCTAGATATACAGTAGGTAAAAGTCTCCGTTTTCCTGCCCCTTGGGTTACTGATGTTTGTACAGGAATTGTTTTGCATGTAAATTACCGCATAGCCCTGTCTTTGGCACTGTTATGTCTGCCCTGTCATGAATGTTGCACTGTAGGTTCAGGGAATGTTATTTCTTTTCACTGTGTTTTGTACTTGGCTGAAATGACAGTCAAGCTGTATTTGACTTGACTTGGCTTTAGTTCATTTCGGCTCCGTGTGCAAAGAACCAATATATACAGACACTGTGTGTGTGTGTGTGTGTGTGTGTGTGTGTGTACACAGTATATACAGTATGTATGTATATAAGATACCTGCGTATGAAGAAGGTAAAGATATATTATGTAATGAAGGATTTCAACAGAATATTTATTTCTGCTTAAAATCTTTTGCAGGACTTGAGCCTCTACACCAGGGGTCTCCAACTCCGGTCCCGGAGGGCTACTATCCAGTAGGTTTTCTATCCTACCCGGCTTCTGATGAGCCACACTAGTTCTCAGGTAAATACCAGGAGCAGGTGTGGCTCATCAGAAGCCAAGTGGGAGAGAAAAACTACTGGATAGTAGCTCTCCAGTACCGGAGTTGGAGAGCCCTGCTCCACACATTGCTTTCATTAAGTACAGCCAATAATTATGCATCACCCCATTGACCTGTCAATGGATACTTGACAAAATAAAGTTGTTCTTAATTGCTTCAAACATTTCATAAAGCGTTTTTTTCCCCTCAGCACAGGTAAGACAACAATAATATATGTGTTAAAAGGTACCTTTATTTATTTGAATATATTACTCCATATTGTATCCAGACATCTTTTCAGTAAAATGTACAATGTAGAGTGTCTACACTGTGTGGAACAAAAAAATACAGTATGTTATTTAAAAAGCATTTGTGTGTGGTTTGTGAATTGCTTTTAAGCTTGACTATATCGCAAACCTCAGGTCATTAAATTCATAATGATTAATACAACCACTAGAGGGCAATATCGTCCTGATTCTTTGGGACCTTTTGCTAAAGCTCTAGGCACCTTGCTGACCTGATATGCTGTGTTGCCCTTGCTCATGCATTTGCATTACATAACAAAAATGGGGCTCAGTCCTCTGGAGTCTGAGGCCTGTCAGCCACTTTTTGAGGCAGCCTGACATACCTTGACATTTTTATATATTTCACCTATCTAAAAAACATTTTTCCCAAAGCGTTACATTTGCTTTTATTCAGCACAAACTCAGCAGCAATAACCTGAGACCATTAAGAATCTCATTACTTCATTCCAGGTCATCCTGTATTTCCCCATGAATTGTTCATTATGGAGGTGGTCCGAGGGGTTCATGTGCTCTCGCAAAACAGCATTTAGACGAGCAACTTGACTTCCTTGATGGCGCTGTCTCAAATGCGGTCTTCATAATGAACAATTCATAGAAAAATACAGGTTGTGTCCTGCACCTGTACATGCATTGACCGCATTTATATTGCACCATGCACACAACTAAATAGAAATTCCAACTGGGGGGATGCTTTTATGACAGTAAAATTGGTTTTAATGCATTTGCAGGCATTTTGGGTACAGTAGATGGAACACTCAACCCTATTTGTACTTGCAACCTCCTGAATCCCATCTGCAAACGGCAGTAGGCTGTAGTCCCTGTCCTGTGGAACCGCCTACCTCAGAACATCAGATCTGTTTGTAATTTAGAGACTTTCAAGTCCTTACTTAAAACCCACCTATTTTCCTTGGCTATTGGTTCAAGTTGAGCCCAGACATCTTAGTGCAGCGTTATTGCACTTATTTAATTTTATTTTCATCTTATTTCTGTGTATTCTATTGTCTATTCCTTGTTTTATTGCTGGCTAACCTGTGAAGCACTTTGGTCAACTATAGTTGTTTTAAATGTATACAAATAAAGTTGAAGTTGCAAATGCAAAGGGTGACATGCAACTCAAGGGCATTTTACAGACATTGTCACCAAGTGGCCTGAGTACACAGGACGCTTATATCTGGTCCAGCTTTGCAGTGTGTCGGATGGCAAAGGACGGTGTGTTTGCTGGTGGCTGGTTACTGGGAGACAGCAGTATGCGGCACAATACTGCAGTAATTATTTTATTAAAGTATATATTTTTGACCACCTCCCTGATAAGGTGTTTTTTTTTGAGAAATGTTCCTTCCTTTTCCTATTGCTGCGTGCCGTTGCCTTTTTACCAGGAAGCAACATCACATTTTGCGCCCATTTATATATTTTCAACAAAAAAGTACATTTATTTTGGTTATACTTTTGTGTATTTTATTGGACTTCTAATTATCATATGACAATTAACATAGGATTTTGATATTCACAAGGATTTTGTTTCAACCAACCAATTGAGCATTAAGAGTCACTGTCACAGAGTACTCAGCTGGTTTGTTGAAACAAAATCATGGTCTGGATTTATACTTTCTGGACCTGAAATTTCCACCTCTGGTTATTGGGTGAGTCCGTCAAACACAAATATCTTCTTTTCAGATATGTTTGCATTGCAGTCGTTCTGTGGTGATGTTTAAGGTTTGCTTTGCATGCTTAGAGATGACTGCATTTTCATTCTCTTTTAATGTGAAGTGTATCCATACAACCGATACTTTTGCTCTTTATTTGGAGCTTGATGCGCTTTGGGATGACCTCTCAATCAGCCAATAACTGTGGCTCCCCAGGACTGGAGTTCAGAATCCCTGCATTGTTATTGGCTGACAGAGAGGTCTTCCCAAAAACCCGCCCCCACAGCGGCTCTTCCTGGATCAGGTTCCCCACCCCTGTCGTAAACCATGGATAGCTTTACAAAGACGGGCACATTCCAAAATGATATTAAACAACGTCTTCTTATTACAACATTTTCTTCTGTGTATTTTTGATAAAGACTGACTGATAAAGAAAGATTATGCAAACCAGAAAATACACAATGGTATATAAAAAGCACCAAAACAGAAATACAATTAGACTTGGGCTGTTTTTGAAAATACACACCATACTGCTGGACAAGTTGTATGTTGAATGCAGTATGAAAAATATATGAAGTCTGTAGTACACCAAAGATACTCTGATGTTGTACTGAATTTGAAAATATTACCAGTATGCAAAGGACCAGTCTAGCTCACCTACTACATCCTGCATTTTTTTTGGACCTTTTAACTTGGAAAAATGGCAGCCCTGACAGCTACCTAGGAGAGCTCAGCCTCAGAATAAAACGTTTATTTGGGTTTTCTTTTTTATTATTTAAATTCTCATTTTTAAAAGGGTGGGCAAAGTACAACAAACCAGCGTCAGACTAACTGGATCAAATAAGCTAGCAGTTCTACATGGATTACAATGGCAAGAAAGAACTTCCTGAGAGAGAGGAGTAACCTTTGGGAGAAACTAGAATCAAGGGCAAAGTCCACCCTTCTCTTGCTGGTACACTGCAGTACAAGTTTAGGTAAGTTACAGTGCAAGGTAAATTCAGGCTGATGGCTGAGGAGGCGGGGGGTGGCTCAGGGGGGGTGCTGTGCCCTCGACTGAAAGGTTGCTGATTCAAACCTGTAGTCAGCAGAGTGATGTCACTGCTAGGCCTCTGAGCAAAGCCCTTAACCCCAATTGCCCTGGGGACTGGATGAAAAGCATTGGGGGGGAAATAACCCTGTTAGGTTATGGTGCAGGCAGGTAATTCCCTTTTATCTGCACCTAGAGTGGTTCAACCTAGAAAGGGGGATAAGGAGGGTGCATCCAGAGTGAATGACACCAGTCCACTCAGTAGACCGGGAGTACTCATTTATTTTCCCCTGCGGGCCAAATTTAATCATCAACACAAAGCCTAAGGCCACTGCCCCCGATAAAAATTTTCCAGGGCCAGGGGTTAGTTTCACGATCGATCACAAGGTCCAGAAAAAAACTGGGTTTTGGTCCATATAGTGACCAAAGTCCACCACCTGAGTACCCCTGCATGAGACTGAGGGTGTGTCACTATCCGAAGCTGGTAAGCTAGTCTAAACAAGTGTGTTTTTCAACTAGACATACAGACTGAGAGCGAATCCCACACCGTAGCTTTCTCTGTGCTGGGAACTGACAGATAACCTAGCAATCGGGAGAGCTTCAAACAGTGTTTCATAACGCAGCAGTAGTTTCATAATGTAATTTCTATTGCTAACTTGCACTTCTTACCAGTCACTCAGCCTAGCAGCATTAAATAACCAAGCTGGTTCACTGACTGCTAGCCTATATGTTTGCGATATACTTTCTATCCCCAGACCTATATAGGCAGGGTATTTTTTTACAAGTTGGTACGGTACGGTTATGACCGGCCTTAAATGGGACTCGTGTGAGAAACAGAAGATCTAGGATTTATCGATAGGATTGTTCCACCATCGTGCCTTATTAAGTGTCACTGTGGATCTTTTCTCTCTGATGCTGTCAGGTTGTACAAGGCATTTTCCTCCACCCGCCCCCGCCCTTTCCTCGATTAGCAGTAAGCACAACGAACATTGTTACGACACTGCATTCACAGTTGAACATTATATGATCTAAATTATTTATCTTTTTATTCTCTGTTCTGCAACAGTAATGTTTTGTCATATGTGTATTGTATGTTATGTTACTGTCGTGTCTGCATCTTGTAATTGCACACTGAATGTTTATTATAATTGCTACTGTTTGCACTGTCTCTTTCTTGTAAAAAAAAATACAAGAAAACATTTAGATGACCTGAAATAGCATAGAACAACTTTAATTAGACATATAGTCGTTAAGAAATACACGCGGTAATAGTTTTTCAGCAGCGAGCGAACTCCCAGATAAACTTCCTCTAAACACCGAAACTACCTTTCTTTCAGTAGTTTCAGGTGTTGAAACTTTTGCGTCATTGGAGCAGGGAACTGTGGGAGTTGCAGTTGTATAGCGCGAATGAAACGCTGCCAAACGCAAAACTGCCGTGTTAATGACGAGTGTCGGTCCCGGGGAGGAGGTTTGACAGAACAATAATCGCTGGGAGAGAAATACTGGAGCGAAAGGTGTTGGTTTCGGACACTCCTCCGTGATAAAAACGATCATACGGATTTACGATGGAGACTTGAAGTGAATGTAGCCTGCATTGTAATTGAGGACTGAAATAGATTTTGTTCCGATGGTGAGTAACTCCATTCATTGTATGAAAACTTAGAAAGACACCTGGCCGACCCATGCAAATTATGTACAAATACAAAATTCTTAAAGGCATTTTTGTTAAAATCTTGGAGTAGAATTATGGTTGATAGATTGAGTTTGTGGACTTTTTTTTGGATTTTGTAAAGAATAAGTTTATACAATATACTAACAGACAATTAAATGACTCACAAAAGGAGATACAAGAACGTCCATATAGAAATAAGTGTGGGAACAGGTGCGTTTGACATATTTAAAACGTGCAAGTGTAGAGACACCGTAACACGAGTCTTAATTCACCTAGTTTCTTGTATGATTGTGGATCGTACGAAGCCACATTTAGAAACGCTGTACAGTCCTAGACAGGACTAACCTGTTTTATTCACCGAAGTAAGAAAATGTGATAGGAATGACTCATTGCGTTTGACAGGCGCAATAATTCCACGTAGCTCGGTTTCATGTCCAAATATTTAAACGTTCATCTTTAGATGTTACGCATATATAAAAAGTGTAATATCCATGTGACTAAAACCAAATCCCTATAGGTGTACGACAAAGAGAGGGTAAATGCGCATCAGCAACGGCCGGAAACGTACACTAGTCTTAAATCTGGTATGTTTGTATACACGCGATTAAGGCTCGCAACTACTGTTTCAACGACCTGCTATTTTATGGCACTGGAGAATGGATGTTTCTGTAGCAGGCCCTATAAGGTCGTTTGGAAACAATGTATGCATGGCGAACTCTGTAAGATTCCAATAAATCATAAGTGACTCAACGCATATTTTTCGTGGTCAATGTGTACTACTTATATATAAAACACTGAGCTGTTACTTGGTCCTCTTCATGAGATGAGCACCAAAAAGTGTACAAAAGGCATGTCGGGGGAGGGGTTAAGTAACATTTCACCTAATTGAGAAGAAAATACTCGTTATGTGGTATGTTACCCGCTGTTGTTATTCAATGGGGTGTAGACGTTATGAACACTGAAACTACACACTAATCTAACTCTCCGTTAATCCACTTCTTTCATAAAAAACAGTGTAACATGTACTTAAAGTGTACCCTTAAATGTGTAAAGCTTGCAAGATGAAGTCCAGACATAAGAATATGTGAGTTGTCCTTGATGAACCTATAAGTCATGAATGACGTAATATTGTAAGGGAGTTGTCACCACTGGAATAACTTGTGTGTGTATATAAGGGAAAGTGTGTATGTTATACATCTCCCGTGAATGTGTGTGTGCCTTTCTGTGTAGTTTTGTACGCAGCTGCATTTCAAATGAACAATTTCCTGTCTTTATGATTGCAGGTGTGAAAATGACAGCTACTAAAACAATGTTACATCACACAGGCAGTCTTCTCAGGAGCAGGTCCGAGGGAATGTTGATTGATTTCAATGAGGATGAGATGCCGGACAAATTTGGCGGTAACAAATTCAATTTATATTCAAAATAAACAAACGATATTTTGTTTAACAAGTTTCTGTATACCTTTACGTAAGCCTGATTGTTTCGCATTAGTTTCTTGGTATTGGGAGTCTGTTATAATATACTGCTCTCTTTTACAGAAGATTTTGATGCGCCTCACATGACAAAGCAGTCTGATGTGCCAGTTTTACAGCCTGAGGTTCACAATACTATACACAAAACAAATCCCTTTTGGAATGGACTTTCTGGCTCCAATCCATTTTTGGATGATATCGTGCACACTGACAAAGAAAGTAGGAGATCAGTTGCAGATGTTTCCATTCTAAAGGAAGATCCCTCTCTGATATTTGGTGAGAATAATGTGGACTTCAGTAATTCTTCAGATGAGGCAAACTTTGGCCAGCTTTTCAGTCCGATACGAAAGAACAAGTCTGAGAGGCGAAAAAGTGCCTCAGATATCCTGGATGTGAATGAGGAGACGGAAAGTCAAAAAGAAGGCTCCCTCAACTACTCAAGTCAGCTTTTAAACCCCGATTTTGAATGGCTAAAGGATGATAGGGAAGCCTACAAGATGGCCTGGCTGAGTCATAGACAGCTAACGAGGTCTTGCCTGGACCTTGGCTCCACGAGTCCAGGGTGGGCTCAAACTCAAGCCTCGGAGACTCAGATCGTCTGCAAGATTGGGCACAGTGGTGGTTCTGTTCAGTTGCCTCACTCTGACATAAGTGTCTGTATTCCAGAAGGCCATGTTCTTCCAGGGGAAATGCAAGAAATTGGGTTGAAGGCAGTCCTAGACCCACCAATTGGTCTTTGCAATGAGCTTTTAACAGTTGTAAGTCCACTCCTGGAAGTGAGTCTTAGCAACATCAACATGAAGAAATCTATTTCTCTATTAATGAAGATTTCTGGGGAAGTAAAGAATGATCCACTAAGTCAGGTGATGACCCAGCTGACTGGCTTAGTTTCCCATAAAAGGGACGGGCCTTTCCAAAAGCTAAAGCACTGTTACCTATACAACAATACCTTACAGATGAAGATTGAAAACTTAAAACCGCACATGTATATCATTGCTGCCATGCAGGCCACCATTCTCCAGCCACCTGCTACATCTGTGTGGGACTACATGAATAGACATCTCACTGTTGGGGTTTACGGACCAAGGCATATTCATCCATCTTTCAAAGCGGTTTGTGTCATTTCCTGTCACAGCGAAATCCCAAAGAAGCTACCATTTTCAAACACCAAAAGGGGTCCTAAGAACTTACCACCGCTTGTGCTGCAGCTTTGGGGCAAGCAGATTTTCAGCCTGAATGGGCTCAAAGATCTGTATGTTACAACCAAACCAATGGGAACGACATTTGAGGTTAGGGCTGGTGAACAAATTAAAGTGCTGAAGAAAGAGGACCTCAAAACATGCCAGGTCTTCCGCCTCCCATTTTCAGTGTCTATGACTGCCAAAGAGGAAGTGGTCCCCTTCAAATTAGTCGTTAAGATAAAAGACTCAAAGGATTCATCATTAACTGAATTTCAGGTGCAGTCTCCAGGTCCTGTGCGTCAAAGGACAGAAAAGATTGCTCAGAAAAGGTTAGAGACATTCAGGGAGAAAGTAGGAGTTGAAACAATTCCGGAGGAAACGATAGAACGGTCTCCCAAATTTCAGGACCAGCCAGTACGTGTAAAGTGGTATGGTGTGACGCTGAAGTCTGTCATTCATCAGCCAAGGGTTGAATACCTACTGGACTACATTAAGGGTGAGACCGTGGCCATTCTCTCTCGAGACACAGTAAAATCAGTGGGTCAGTCGAAAGTGAAGGAGTGGTACGTCGCTTTCCTTAGGGGTCGAGTTGGTCTGCTTCACTCGAAGAATGTCAAGGTCATACCCAAAGATCAGGTGATTGACTTTACTGACGTGGAGGTGAAAACGCAAGTGCTTCTGGACAACATAGCTATTCCATTTAAGAAGCTAACATACATGTACTCCACCATTGAGACTTTGGTGATAGAGCATGTAAATAGCTGGAGGGCCTTTGCTGAGGCATTGGGCTACACCAACCTTTCCCTGGATGAGATTGTCTGGAGGCAGATCGAGACAGAGTCGGAAAAAGTGGCATGTGTGCTTGAGAAGCTCAAGGAGGATTGTCACTCGGACAAGAGCAGGAAGAAGTTTCAGCATGAACTCATTGTTGTAAGTGGGAAGCGTGCGGGTGGGGGTGGGGGTGGGGGGGACTTTGTTTTCTGCAGGTCATGCCGTTCTTATCCCATTGATTTTTACACTACAATTTTCTCACATATAAAAAGTTTATAAATCTTAGCTTATGATTACTTAAGAAGACTTTGGATTCATCAAAGCTGCATAAAACTGAAAATAACTAAAATTCAAAAATAAAGTCTAAATAATTATAATATACTTCAGAACACACATGCTTTTGGTTTCAGTCAACAATAAGTCAGACCCAAGTGGGCTAAGTCTCTGTGATCTGTGTTAAGTGCCTGTGATCAGAAGGGCGCTGGTTCAAACCCGGCCTCAGCACATCTAAAGATCCTTCAGCAAGGCCCTTAACCCCCGGCTGGACATTGCGACAGGTGGCTGCCCTTCATGGCCAAGCTTGCTATCATGGAAAAGAGAATTTCCCCACAGAGATCAATAACGTATCAATTATTATTATTATTTTATTATTGTATGATTCAAGTTATCACACAGCCAGTATTACACTGATGGGAAAACAGCAAAAACTTGTTCTAAAAATATTTGTAACACCAAGTGTCCCCATTTAAGTTATAAATTCTAATAAACTTTAATGTGAAATTCATTTGAAAACCACTGAGTGGACCCATTCTTCTATGGGTCAGGTATGAAACCTGTTGGTTGGGTTCACGTTTTTCAGATGCATAAGTATCGCTTGTGCTGGTAACTTTACACCATTAAGCAGATCAGCGACATATTTCAAACTGTCCTGCCTTTTACTCTGTGATTGTGCAGATGTATAACATCACTGAATAGCGCAAGATTTGCAATTTCAGGACACATGAATTACTTTATCCAGATAATTATAATTTCAAATTCACAAATAATGCATAAATTGGTTGCATTTATAATGCTCAGGCTGCCTAAAAGTTTGTTTTTTTTCCCCAAAGAAATCTGAAAAGTACAAGAAAGATTAAAAGATGTATGAGGGATTAAAAGAACAAGTCAAATAAGTAGCTGAAAATTTATATATATACAGAAAAAGATATTAACTGTTTTTATAGGTATTCTTCATATACGAAATTCAGATGATTGATTGCTGTTGCCCAGTATTTTGATATAAATATACATGGTACAGTGGGTTATTTAAAATAAACAAAATATTTGTTAATTATTGAATTAATAGAATTTTGCCACGGTATTAATAGAATTTCTTGTATTGAATAGAAAGCCTTTCTATGGTGCTATCTTATCTGCCGGAATAGCACAGCTGAAAGCCGTATTAATATAGTGTGTGTACGTGTTTGCGTTGCCAGGGTCTCTTAAAGATGGATGCCCAGGATTTGGTATCTCGTCTAACTCAGAACACCGTGATTCTGTCAACGGCAGTGGAGCTGGGGGTGCGATGGAGGGAGCTCGCTGAAAAGCTTGGAAAACTCTCCAGTGCTCAAATCGCCAGATATGAGACTCCACACCAGGACAAATCTGGCCAGGTCAGCAGTCAGGTGAGTTGAAATGGTAATGAGCACCTTGATTGCTTTTCTACAAACTGAATTTCTGGAGAATAGATCGATGGATGGATGGATATCTGTAGATATAAGTCACTAAAGTGAATTCTGATGATCTTATCTATTGCCATTTATGTTTGTAATTTTTGTAAAATTAAGTACCGAGGTTATGCAGTTTGAGCTACAAGGGGTGGACAAAACATAGAACACCTAACCATATATGGTAATTGTTTACATTAACCATACCTTCATTCATAATACATTCAATTATGCAATTATGGTGTTTATTATTATCATATAATGTTCATTTCATTATACTGTATATTAAAGGTGTTAAGGTATGTTAAAGTATCCTTACATGCTGCTTATAAATGTTCTGTGAATGCATTATGAAGGTGCACTGAATGTTATTTGAATGCATTATGAAGGTGCACTTAATGTAATCCAGAGGTGGTGAACCTGATCCATGGAGAGCTGCTGTGGGTGCAGGTTTTTTGGAAGACCTCTCAGTCAGCCAATAATAAAGCAGTGGTTCTTGATTCCAGTCCTGGGGATCAACCCACTGTCTGGAGGACATGGTCCTGGAAAATGGCCTCATATTCCTTAGCTGTTGCACAGCCATTGGACGCAATCGTGAAACATAATGACTCACGCAAGATGGCCGTCCATGCTGTTAATGATCCCACACCATGTGAAACAGCTGGTGATAGTGCTGGTGGGTTGAAGACATCATCTGATTTCTCCAAAAGTAAACCAGAGTTGCTGGAAAAATGAGTGAAAGATGACTCATCAGACCAGATTACTTTTCCCATTGATCAGGGGTCCAAGTTTTGTGCTATTTGCATCAGGTTATGCAAGTCTAAGCATTGGCATTGGATGAAGGCATTTTTTGAGACTGGCTTATAGGAGCCGTATTTAATTCTGTGGTAAGCTTTGAGGCTGTACTTTTGTGGTGTAGAAGAACAGTCCTTCTAAGAGTCTATCTATCCCTGTCAGATGGTGTCAGTGTGCAACAAATGTTCCTCTTTGCCAGTACAGTTTTTCCCCATTTTTCACATATGATGTTGTTGTTTGTGAAACTTCGCCTTGACACATGAAATCATTTGGAGTTGTTTTACTCAAGGCACCTGCCAGATCCTTCTCTTTGCCCTTTTTGGGTCTCCTTGTTGCCTCGTGTTGCTTTAAAATGTCACATATGAAAGTGATGAATGTCTCTTTTGTAGCTGATAATTTGCTTTCAACCAAATAAGACTCATCTTTGTCAGTGTGTTATGTTACTTTGTCCGCCCTTTGTACATTCACTGAGATACATTTATTAAAAGTGCTAAATAAGTTTTTTATTCCTTAGAAAACAAGTCACAAAAAAGTCATGAAACACTGAAATATGTTTATGACTGGAAACAGTAATCAAAAAATATAGATAGATCATTATACATAAGCTAATGAACTTTAGATATACATTGCCTCATTATCGAATATCGTTTTTGGTGAAAATCGTTGTTTATATTATGTAGGAATTATGCATTTGAATCTATTGTTGACTGCAATACCTTCTGATACTGTTAAGATAGTACTGTAATTTGCAAAATACATCTGTGATCTAGCAATCTTCAGGCTCAAATGTTGTTGCCTTGGCTTTCACCAGCACTGACTTTTTTGAGGTTTGTATTTATATGATTTGTCCTGCATTCCTCAGTATTCTGTTGGTGATTACAATAAGAGCTAATACGTATCATTGATTAATATTAGGAAAACAACAAATATCAATAATCAGTTTTATTACTCCTCAGATCTGTTACAGTGATATGTATAATTTCCTGTGTTTTGTTCTCTAACTACAGTCCATGTGGAAGCCAGCGTATGACTTCTTGTATACGTGGAGCAGTCACTATGGAGAGCATCTTAGGGACCTAGTGCAGGACCTGCACCTGGCCCTGGACAAGATGAAGACCCCAATTACCAGGCAGTGGAGGGAAATAACCGGGGCACTCATCACAGTGAACTGCATGGAAACCCTCCAGGATTCCGCATTCTCTAAACCATAATGCCCACAGAACACCGCAAATCTGGCCCACGGCATTTGGCACATGTGGTTAATACCATCTGAAGTAGCGTGTGTGCCCTGCGATAAGCAGGCATCCAACAAGGATGGACTTCACATCCTGCGCTGCACGGAACAAATTCCACCCCCTGCCCCCATGTTCCTGACCTGGGTAAGTGGTTGGAAGATAGAGAGATTTAAAATAACACTTATAAAATGTTTATCTCATTATAACTATCCATATACTGCAGAATACATGACAAATTTATTTATACCTATTTTATTTGTTTTATTGTTCTTAGTACTGGACTAAATGTCAACTTTAATATTATTATTTACTGTAATACTATGTCTTAACCTCACTGCATTTAAAGCAGTAAATCATTTTCACGTACTGTTACCGCTCCTGTAAATTAATCATTAACATAATTGGCATGTAGCCTTTTCAGATACGTGGACAATTTCTGCAATTCGCTCTCTGCACACCTGCACAATTGGCTGTAGTCTGTTACTCTGTTACGTATAATGAAAGTGTCAGTATAAAGAAAGCATTGGATGCCCGATTCCTGGAGAGGATAAACAGTGGTGGGAACACAGGCTAAGCACAGCAGTCTAAAAAGGGAGCATACTAGACTGTGTACTGCTTTGTGCAAGGTCTAGGCTTAATTGCTGAAATATGAAACCAAAACTCCCTTAGATGTAGTGTCAGGGGCAGGCTCGGAAAATGGATGTGGGAGGGACTGACGTCAAAGCTGTATTCACAATTATTTTATTTTTAGGAAGACATGCCAATTAAGACCTCAGAATGATCAATTGAAAATATGTCTATTCAAGTAATGTGAAACTATTTGGTCATTTTATATACTATACTATTTATATTCTTAATATAATTTTTTTATGCTGTAATTGTATTCAGTTTTAACTCTGGGGAAATGTCCTTTTGTACTCACATCTGTTACATTGTGTAGTGAATTAACTATTAACCACTGGCTTTGTAGCAAACACTAATTGTGATGCAAGTTGCAATCAGCAACTACTTTTCATGAAGTCTAAATACATTTAAAATTTAAAAACAGCTTTGTATGGCTGTTAAGTATGCTTTTGTAAATAAATAAAAATAAATTTTAATAATTTAAGTATTGATTTACATGGTGGTGCAACATGTTTTTATTTAAATATGCTGACGTTTGATCACATAATGGAATCTTTTTTGTTGATACCCCAGAAACCTCTGGGATACAAGCCTCAAAATGCAGGGAAAATTTGTGTTGCTTTAAGTATTATGATGGGACAAAGGCAGGGTAGAGAAAATGGAAGAGAGAGTCACTAACATACCAAGGCCAGACCTATGCGGTTACTCTCTCTCCAGTTGGCTCATGTTTACTGAGAGACATGACGCTGATTTGACTAAAGAGTGCACTTCAGGATATTTTGAAATTTTGGTAACTTACCTTAAAGGGGACACAGCTCAAAATGTTTATGTATAAGCTATTATACATAAAAATAATATTAGTCATTTCTCCTACAATGCGACTGATGCACTCCTGAAAAACCTTGAGCTGACTAAAATCGTGTAGTAAAATACACATATGCAATGGAAATAGGGTTAGGGGAATGCAACTCCAAAACTTAGTGACTTACGCCAAACACAGTTAATTAAATAACACAAATTGTGATACAAGTGGCAAAGGATGTAGTTGTTTGCATTTAAAATAAGAAATAATAATACATTAATTAATTAAGTTATATCATAAACATCTCCTATGGGTCTTATGAGTCTCGTGAGAATTGCCTAGTAACTGCTTCAACTGAACATGTCCAGCTCGCTAATTTGTTGATTGCTGAGAGTCTGGAGTAGTGATGGCCAAAACAATGCTTCATCAGCCATTTGCTGTATTTTCTGACCCCAGTAAATGGCTGCTCTTGGTTTACTTTGGGGCATGGTTTGAGCCCTTACTTGAACAGAGAGCACCATCTAGTGGGATCAGAAAGTACAGCAAATGGTTCATTAAGCATTGTTTTAGATATCGTAGTCGGCAGTATTGATCTGCAGTCACCATGAATGGTTACAGACAGTCTGCAAGAAGAAAATCTAAGTGAGATGAAAGACATTGCTGTGTCGTTATATAATTTGTCAAATATTTTTAGATTTATAGAATGGAAGACTTTGACCTGGGCAACACATGGATGTACAAAAACTTTAATTCTTTAAAATATGACATCCGGTACAACGATTCATTCAAAAGAATTATTTGATACAAAAGAATGTTTTGTTCACGAATCGGACATCACTATCATTCACTTTCAAGGATAGCTGTTTTTGTGTGCAAGTAGTGTTTCTCCCAAAGGCTGCATGGCGTTCGCATTGTGCTTTTTTCGCTGATTGAAAATTGCGCAAATATAAATGTGATTCTGCATTGTACTGGAATTGGGTACTAATAGGCACAGATTGGCGGTGTGATAGCGCGCGTTGTAACGGGACTGCCTACGAAAATAATTAGGAAAATGCCGTGCTTTTCAGCCTCTGCCTAGCCACATTCATAGCACAATGCAATGTGCGTGAAAGGATATGGCTTGCCTTCTGCGTAAAGTAAAATATTTTCAATAATATTTGCAATACTAACCACTGCTCAGCTGAGCCAAAGTTTGAGTCCCAGTTCTAACTGTATTTGCCTGTTCGCCTCATGTCGTCGTGGGCTTTCCTTGGAGTTCTCTGGTTTCCCTCCAAAAACAAGATAAGTTAATTGGTGTTGCCAAACTGTTTGTGTTGTGAATGGTGTGTGTGTGCCCTGCGATCAGCTGGCACCTCATCCTAAGTTATTCCCTGTCTTGTGTACGTAGCTTCCGGGATACTCTCCGGACCTCGCCACCGCGCATAGGACAAGCGGGTATAGAAAATGGGTGGATGGATTATAGATTTATTTTGAAATGAGAATAGTAAAGTCATACATCACTGAACCCATTTCCATCTGATAAGCATATAAATACGCATGCGCAAATGGACACACTAGCTGCTATCGCTAGCAGGAGTATTCCTTATTGTCCTTGAACTTTGTAACTGGTGCAAGGTTCTCTGTTTGCACTGCAAACAGGACTCACCTACGCTCTCCTTCAGAAGTCAACACGTTTTAAATGAAAAATTATAGAGACAAGAAGTGCGCAGTAGCCCTGCAGTAGTGCTTCAGTGACGTATACTAGATAAAACATCTAGTACTCAGTGTTTCACTGTCAGTGTAATTCCCTTTCTTTGGACAGCAGATTTGCTGGTGAGAAATTCTGTTTTTTAACTGGATAATTGGATTTAAGCAATCTTATTGAAATAATAAGTCTGTTTAAAATTATGATTAGGATTTTATTGCTTCAACTATAACGCAATACAGCACTGGCTATGTCTATTTCGTTCTGGGAAAATTTATAATTTTACCATTTATTAATACAAGAAATGATGTGGAAAAATTGCCATCTTTACACTGTGCTTTGTGCTCACCTTTCACCAACAATACCTGCAATTAATGTAATATGCTTATAATGTATTAATAGTATTATAATGATTATACTGTATAATGTAATTACCTGCTAGCTAACATTGTAACCTAGATAGTTGTGCCTCAAAAAAAAAAAAAGGTAGACTCTACTACACCGTCTTTTTGGACAAGGTTGGGACCGTTTCTTCTCTGAAGCTACATCCCTGTCCACAGGGCATGAATGTATCCGAGCTGACTGCTGTGAAAAAATATTTAAACTCCGTAAACTCATCATTTAATAATTTTCCCTGCACCAGTACATTCAAATTATACTATATATAGCACTGTCTAATTTATTTATATATAGCAAGTCTGCAACATTTGGAGTAAGGCCTATCGCGCTGGGTGGGGATGATGTCATGTGTTGCCATGGTTATTGATCACCAATCCCTTGCCTGCTAATGCCTCTGAATGAAGTTCAACTGACCCTGTTTGAACATAATGATGTACAGTCCCTTTGTATCGTTTACATTTAGTTTGTTAATATATTAATTTGTTTTTGTTGACCCCTCTGGCTCTTCCTCCTGCTCACAGTTTCCCACACTACATACGCAGTTTTGAAAAGGAGACAGTTCCTCTTAGCTTGTCACCCCTTTGCATGAAAGGAATGTTGTGCTAACAATGTAAATGTAATCAGGTTATTTGAATACTGAAACCACGGAAGCAATAACATTACTGAGCTAGAGAGTAATCTTTTATCTGATCTGCCCTGTGCCATTTACAAAACCAATACCAGTAAAATGTGTATAGTATGGCACTTAACTGAGTGCCATGGCGTGTGGCTCAGTGGGCTAAGCCTGTGTGTTTGTAATCAGAAGGTTGCTGGTTCAAACCAAGCCTTCGTATGTCTGTGGGTCCTTCAGCAAGGCCATTAATTCCCAGCTTCCTAGGTGCCACTACAAGTGGCTGCCCTTTGTGGACAACTTACCCTATAAAATAGAGCAACTTGAGGGAGTCGTAAAGACAATTTCCCCACAGGGATCAATAAAGTATTGGTTATTATTAACTAGATAATTTTAAGCTTTAAAATGTAATTTCAGAAGACTTTGATATGCCTTCAAAAAACACGTTTAAATGAACCTTAATGTTGAAGTTAATGCGATGCGTTAAACTTGCAGTTTAGGGTAAGAAAAGACGTGTGCAAAATGAGGTTCGTTAGTGTATATTTTAGTATGAAGCAAGGCAACATTGTTGGTTATGATCCAGTTAAGTTTCAGAATTGATTAGAAATAAGGAATAACCTATGGATGAACAGGGCAATCTATTGTCAGTCATGCTGTCAGTGCTCATGCGCCTCTGAAGCGACACTAAATATCAGCTATACTCATCCAAGTACTAACTAACAAGGGGCAAAGATATATTAGTATTATTAAGTGATCTGATCTTAGTATATCCTCCTGAGACCCCACCCATTCATTTATGTCCATTGTAGTGGATATTTTATTTTTGCATTTATCTTTTCACTGATGTTAGGAAACATATTTATTCCTGCTGTGCAGGAATAAATATGTTTGTGAAAGTAAAAATAAAAATAAATTTGAAAAAATCTAAATTGTAACATGTCTTATTTCCTCCAAAGACAACCTACAATTGAAGGACACTTTTTTCCTTGGGTCTCAGGAGGATATGTCATGAAAAAAATTATATGTCAATAATATGTCATTTAAAAAAAAAAACTGACACATTTTACTTACTTTTAATAGTCAAGATAATTGAACTCTGACTATGTGAATGTCTAGGACAGTGTTTCTCAGCCGATTCCTCAGGGATCCCTGGAAAATCCACGTTTTATTCCCTCCCAGCCCCCAACACACGTGTACCAGGTATTTGGTGTTTTTGATTGTTTGGTTTGTTCTTTACTGTTTGACTCAGATGCGCTGGGAGCTGGAAGGGGGCAAAAATGTGGACTTTCTGGGGTCCCAGAGGACTGCATTGAAAAACAGTGCACTAGGATAATGAGCTCTTGAAAAGAGGATAATTGCAGTCAGATATCTCAGTTCAGACATGGTTTTGAGCTATCCTGCTTTATGCTTAATATAAACCACACAACTTCGAGTATAAGCTCTTCATGACAGATTTCTGGTCAAGTATAAAACAGTCCCATTAAGAGAGATCTCAGAGGACCTCAGAAGTAGAATTGTTAAGAGCTGTCACGATTACTCGATTATAAAAAGCATCTGTTGTGCGCCCACCTTATTACTAAATTAGGCAAAGCGCTCTGAATTAAATCAGGACATAAAGCTCGGTCTTTATC
>JAODJU010000138.1:18848031-18869433 GCA_026776725.1 Gnathonemus echidnorhynchus | reverse complement strand
CCTTATTACTAAATTAGGCAAAGCGCTCTGAATTAAATCAGGACATAAAGCTCGGTCTTTATCTTGCTTTATTGAACACTGTCGATCTCACAACTAGCCACTTAACGGGGGCCGCCTCCGGACAACCCCATCCGGTTCCAACGTCATCACATTAAGACATAGCCATATATCAGTACATGACAGCATCGATTAAAAATTTCCTTCTCGATTACTAAGGAATATGGCGGAAGGAAGACGACGCATATTGGATGAGGATCCTTTTATAGAACGAATTGCATAAATTCACATTCAAAGTTAATGAAAACGCAGTCTTCTATAACTATATTGCAAAGCAGAACTTAAATTTCACCACAGCACGACTGCATTGCAAATGCATGTTAAAAGAAGCTAGACGATCGAGTTTGAAGGACTCAGCCCGTACTGCGAGGTTATAGTTGTATAGATGTGTGCCGTTTAGCCTCTCGGTAGTAGCCTAGCCTGTTTTTGTCACCAATTTGACTTATTTTTGTATAATTATTTTGCATGATTTACTTTTTACGATTCCCCTATGTAAAAAAGTTCCTGCTTAAACGAAGGTTAGCCCAATCGCTTAGTGGGATTATGTTACATAATACGGTACATTTAATCACTTAGATTTTTTTTGTTAATGTACTGTGTGTTAGGGCTGAAACGATAATGGAGAAAGTTCACATTGCAACATTTTAAGTTTTTTGCGATATTTAGGAGTTGAAAATTATATAGCCAAATACAACTTATCTACCAACAAAGTCTGTCAAATAAGTTACTGGTGCCGTGAATCGTGCCAACAGACACAAAGCAGTGCCGACAAATCACTTGCTTATGCTCCATATTGTCTCTGTGGAATACAAAATATTTCCTAACAGTGAAAGACGAATGTCTTTTAGACTTGTTCTCTTTTCTCCCTTTCACTTATTTTTGTTTAATTTCTCACAAACGCACCACAATATCTACTACTGAGTTGAAACAGGGAGGACAAGAATGATTAGATTGTCTGGGACAGCGCATGCAGTCTGAACTTTAGACTGATTTTTAAAAAATATGTACTAGATAATGTTGAAACAGAACCGTCATTAAAATTATAAAGCTTACTAAGTTTTGTTTGTTCCAAGTAAAAATATTTTAGCACAACTTACTGATGTGACAAATATATAACACATCATGTGCGCCTGTAAAAGGAGGGTGGCGCTGGGGGTAGCCGCGCGCAACGTCGCTTTGCGTTCGTGCACTTTGCACGTTCACCCTGTGTGAGCGCCCTCTTTCGGCGGATCCTCCAGTGTCCTTAGACTGTCCAAAAATGTGCAACTTAAATGTGGTGATTAAATTTACCGTACGTGTGACTGAGTGTGAACCAATTGTAAGGTTTATTATATAGTGTTATTATATTATTTTATATAATCAGTAGATTACTCCGTGACAGTCCTACTCTTAAGTCTGAAAAGGGTTACTAAAGTTTTTAGCGAGTTGGGCATCTGCAAATGCAGAGTCAGGCAGGGTTTATGCAAATAGAAGCATTCATCACCATGATGCTTGCCCTAGCCAGGGAATCCAACAATGATCAGTTCAATTAAGGACGGGATAAAATTTTATTCATCCCATGGGAAATTATTGTGCCAAGGCATAGCTTTACAATACAAAAAATAAAGAATAAAATATAATACAAGAATTTGATATTATGCAAAGTAAAACAAGGAATACAAGTATAAAGGCAAAAAAAAGTTGCTGTGTAACTATGTAACTAAGGGTATGTTGTAGAATCCTCAAACAAGTGATACGGAATGGAAGGGTGACACCTTGGGAAGTGAAGTGAAGTGAAGTGAAGGCGTCTCTCACCCTCGAAAGGTCTGTGCTTAAGAGTCTGCAGTTAGAAAAACAAGAAGAGAAGCAGTGACTGTGTGATGGCACCATAGAGGGAGCCACGTCTCTCCAAGAAACACCAATTCAAGTTATCGAAACGCCATCTAGATGGTCCAGAGCACTAACTGGAACAATGTTCTGTGGACAGACAAAAGCTAAGGTTAGAAAAACAAAACATTGCATACCAACCCCATAAACTCCCAACTTTGAAGCACTGTGGAGAGAGTAATGGTAAGGGCTTGTTTTACTGCCCATGGCCTGCAATCTGATACGGACCAATACATTCCAGGTTGCATCAAGACGTTCTGCAGCGGACTGTGTGGGAGTCTGTCTCTGATGGGAAAACTCAAAACACGTTTGTTCATGCAACATGACAATGAGGCAAAACACAAAAAGACAACAGCGTGGCTTTAACAGAATGACCAGGTGAGGCTCATGATCTCAGACCCATTGAAATTCAGAGGCATGATCTGACACAGACTGTCCAAGCAACAGATGTGAAACATGCATTCATAGAGGAACGGGCCAAACTACATCTTAGCTAGGGCTTGACTTGTATATCGGTTTCCCAATAAAATCCACCGATATTAAGCTTCCATGAGTTTACGGATGAAATAAAAACAAAAATGTATCTCTATACATTTATGATGAGAAAAGCAATTCTCTCATTGAAGTAAATGCTGAGGAGCCATAGGTCCTGTATATATCTTACCGTTTGTAGCCTGGGGTTGTATGTAATGTTCAGTCTCGGGTTGAGAATGTGTGTCGTTATATATGGGAAATCCATTTTCGCCTTTTAGTTTTATTTACAGAAGGCGTATCCTGACCAAGAAATGTGCTCAAAATGTTGATAGACACCATTCACGGTTTTTTTTTTCCAGTTTCTTCCTAAACACTGGAAAAAACATCCTTCAATACAAGCTACACAATTCTCATTTGTTTATGCAGATTTTTACATAAACAATGCAATTCAGTTTAACTGCTTGCATTTCTCCATCTACAATTCCATGTTTTCAACCCATCGTGGCACCTGGTTTATATTAGTGTTTAAAAATGTTGTTTTCAACTTGGCTGTCCGTCGCTGAACAACAACCTGCCAGGAAGCCTTTTCTCCTTCTTAATTCTGAGGGCTCCGGCCAGAACCGTTTGGAATGATTCACAGTATGTTTTCCTACTGCCTCGGAACACGGACCTGGCAATGCCTGAGACAACCCGTCATTTTTATTGGCTGTTTGATGTAGGAGGAGCATGGTCACGCGATGATTCACAATGTGCAGGGAGAACATGAAGTTCATCTGCACCGGATGGCCTCATGCGCTGGGGTGGTTATGAATGGCCTGACCTGGACGAGCTTTCACTTTCACTTCACGCCTGACCCTGGAAGAGTAAGGCTACGGTGCTCATCAAAGAGCCGGTCCCTTAGGCTTTAATGATTTCTCAAAAATAATCCTACCTTTTGAACAGATCTTACAAATTATAAGACAGTTGTTATTAATTCACTCAAAAATGGTAACAAAATGCAAACAAAAACAATAATACAGTAGCAATTATCTAATAAATATAATATTGTGTATATCACCCAGGTATTGTGGTTAATCCATTAATTAATTTTGATATAGTATTACAGTAGTAGTAGTAGTATTACGTAGTATACACGTAGTAGTACAGTCTACACTCAAGAAAAAAACCTCAAATTGTTAATACTAGGAAAATTGAAATATCTACTGTCTGTAAGTTTTAATACAAGTTTAGATAACGTGTTAGAAATTGCTGACCTTGACTGGGCATCCTTGATCACAGTCAGGAGATCTGACCACTGGAGGCAGATGGACTAGATAGGGTGGAAAGTGTCTGGATTCTGCTGCTGATCTGTGAGCTTGTGGCCTGTTCACCTTCAGGTATGAGCAGCATGAAAAAAGTATTAAAAAGCTCACTGTTTGGCTGGAATTGATTACTCGTGCAGTAGGAATAATCACGTGTGATATAGAATACGAACTGTGAGCTAAGCTGTGACAGCAGAAATAAGATAGCAGGTACGGCATATAGCAGGGGCTGTAGATAGACATTCTGGGTTCCTTGACAAAATGTCACCTTGCCCCCCCACTTAGATTGTCTCTTTCAATCTGAAAATATACTAGTTTCAAGTATATATAATTTACCAGCATCCACCTGGTAGATTTTGCTGAGCAGGTTTTGGGGCCTTCATAAAGTTCTGGGTCCCTGAATCTGCCACAATATCAACGCCCCTTGCTATGCTAATAAAACGGATATATAGTGTTAGGCTAATAGCATATTTCTCAATAAAGTATGTAAATAATCTATCTTCAGTGTGTAATTGTAAATAATCAAAAGTAGTTGTGTCTCTGTTGGACTGAGGATGGCTGATAATTAAGATCTCTTTTATGTAAATTAGTTTAAGGGGACAAAAATGATTTTTTTTCCCAATGAACACCACATCAGCGGCTACCTCCTCCCCAATAAAACAGGAAGGCCAAGTCATATACCTGTAAAGCAATAAATGCAATGGAAGCCACAGAAAACCTGTTCTGCTTATGCACACAGTACACTGGGCCTGTGAAATCGATACTAGCTAAGAATATTTAAATGGCTTCATTATGCTTTCTGGCCTCTGAATGGGTTAAAATTTCCTGTAATGCTGCCACGGAAATTATCATTTGCCTTTTTTTGTTCGAGCTTTCCGAAAATAAGCAATTGTGTTGCTCTTGGTTTCCAGTGGGTTCATCCAATGACCTTGAATTTACAGCTATCCAAAAGCGCACTGATTTTAAATGTGCTTATGAGAACAGAAACATACAATATCTCTGGAATATAGAAGGGACACAGAGTTCCTGGTAAAACATGTCCACAAGCAACAATGACCGGAACATGTACGCACACAGACATAACTGGACTGAAACCTGCACCTTAACGGGTAAGCATACTGTAATCTCTGTGCCTGTTTGTCTTGAACATATCTGACCATCTACCTTGACATGACAAACATCATGCATATAGCATCCATCCATCCATCATCTTCCGCTTGATCTGAGGTCGGGTCGTGGGGGCAGCAGCCTCAGCAGGGAAACCCAGACTTCCCTCTCCTCTCCTGGAGCCGAGACCTTATCGGGGTGGAGGGGTTTGCGTGTTCCAGTGATCCCAGGAGCTAAGTTGCCGGGGGCTTTATGGTCACCCAAGGCAAACAAGTCCTGGGTGAGGAACCAGACGAAGTGCGGCTCACAAGACCCCCTATGATGAGAAAAATATTGGATCCACGATTTCCCTTGCCCGGACGCGGGTCACTGCCCCCCCCGGAGCCAGGCCTGGGGGTGGGGCTCGATGGTGAGCGCCTGGTGGCACATGGGTCCCCCCTCCAATGGGCTCACCACCTGTAGGAGGGGCCATAGGGGTCAGGTGTGATGTGAGCTGGGCAGTGGCCGAAGGCGGGGACCTTGGCATATAGCATGTTATTCATACTTGTAGATTGCAATGGTATTGAAAGTTATTTAGGTCTGGAAAAAAATGAAGAGACCACTCTATATATTTTTTTAAATCTGCATTTTTAAACCCTGCTTTGATCCCGGTTCTGCTGGCAGAAGGTTATGCTGAGCAGCAGGTTGCTTCCAAGTTCTAAGACAGCAGTACACAAGAATGAGGTGAAGCAGGAGACACTGGGGGGAGACCAGAAACCAGCCAGGTAGACGGCAGAAGCAGCTTTCTAAAGCCAGATGACCGTCAGCTTATCCAGCAGTGCCTCGTAAATCAGAGGATGACCTCAAGTGACCTTCAAACATTAAGTGGTGTGAAGTGCACTGCTAGGACAGTTCATAACAGGCCCCTGGAAGCAGGACTGAAGTCCCATAAAGCCAGGAAGGAGCCCTTCATTAATGAGATAGAACCAGCTTGGAGTTTGCAAAAAAAGGTGTATTTTACACAGTCACATACCCATAAATTGAGAAATGAGTGAAACTGAAAATTTTGCTGTGGTCTCTTCATTTTGTCCAGACCTGTGCCTGGCTGAGTGACCTTTGTCATAGACGTTAAGTCAACGAGGCAGCTATAAACTTGCAGTGTGATGCCAATCCACAAGGGGGCAGCATGGTATTGCGAGTAAGCTGGCAAGCCACTCTGCATAAATTCCTGTTCCAACCCCACGAAACTTTGCCGCTGCTCTTATTCTTTCATGGACACAAGTGTGCATGTCGGGCCCTGTGGCCGCCGATCAGAGGCATTTCTAAATAACCATCCATTTCAGTTGTGAATAATCTGACAATTAAGTTTGTGCAAAATGCAGAATTGAAAAGGCCAGGACTCCCAAGAGCCATTAAACTTGGCTCCTCAGGTCTGTGTCACATAAACGTGCATAAATGTAGAGGCCAAGCTCTTGAATGTGGTCTGTCTTCTTAAACTTGATTTACAGCAAGATTCTGGACAAGAAATATGAAACTGCGACACATACCTATCAAGAAAGATGTAGATGCTGTGTATGGGCAAGAATATAGAAGTATGCTGTACTGTGTTAAAAATAGCTTTAATAAATATTTGTTTTATAGTATTGTGTTAAATTCAGTTTACATGTGCTGGTGTCCCCTCTACTACACAGTACTAGCAGTTACACCCAGCTCTACCCAAATGGCCGAACTTGGGGTCATGTGACACACTTCGGACAAGAGGGGCAATGACTGCTCCGCAGGTGGCCCACGGGGAAATCGAAGCCCATTAACTCCTCATATGGACGTCATGCCCATGAGCTCACCGGAGCCGGTCGTGCCTTTGCCTCAGTGAGGCGTGAGCAGGACCGCTTGAGTGATGCTTAGATGATGTTGGATCGGGTTTCTTTTGTGATGCAACAGCTGTTAACGACAGGACACATCATATTCATCGTGTGTCTGCTGCGTTTAATGCATTGTTGTCCTCTCCAACGGCACCAAAACCCCACTTGAGGTGTCTTTAATAAAGTTACGCAAAAGCACGTTTTCATGAAGAGATCCATTGTAGTAAGCAAGCTTTAAATAATCACATTAATTGCATTTAATCATATTAATTGTTTAGATTGTATTTAAAAGTAATTTGACTACTTTTTTCTTATGAGCTCTATTCCAATTACAGTATATCGCATTCCCAGTTTTTTTGTACATGAGCCAAGTCAGAGAGATTCATTGTATTTATAATCTGTTGGCATCTGAAACTCTGGAAATGTCTAGACAAAACTTAATTTACATGGAAAGATTCCCTGTTCCAACATCCACAAGAACTCTGGCAGGGATATTTGGTTTAACAAATAGCGGCTCCCTGAGCACTGCAGTACAGAATACAGCTGGCATGAAGGAGTCTTCAGGAGTACAAAATGCAAAACGTAACACAACAAAATTCATGAGAAAAAATTTAAACCAAAATCTTTTAAAAGTTTTCACCCAAAGATAGCACGCTTTGTAACGACCTGCGGAAATGTGGGAGGACTGGCAACAACCATCATCACTTACTGCAACAATTTTACCACGGTTCCTATTTTTTTCAAGCAAAGCAAACTTGCGTTAGCGCTTTATTTCAATCCAAACTTTACTTCGGCCCTGCACTTTTCCAAGTTCCGACGTGTTCAGCCTCCAAATTCTTTAAAATAAACTATTTCAGCCAATTTCAACAAAACTTCATCATCCCGCCCCCTTCAAACAAAAAGTGGCAAAACCTAGAAAAAAATTACTTATTATAATATGCTAAAATCGCACTTGGCGGATTGCAGTGGGCAGCCGCGCTAGGTGTCTGGTGGATTTAATGACTTACAGTACGGGCTGACACTTTCCTGTTGGAGCTGGAAACCAAATCGGTTTATTTATGAACAATAAAAAAAACAATGTGAAACTGAAAGCTTAACTCCGACCCTTTCGGTTCGGTGCAAACATTAATATTTCATTAATTTTAATAACACCGGTACCATGTGCTTGCTTGGCAGTTCTTGCAGTTTTCTCAAGCGAAACCCACCGGGAATATTCACCTCTTCTCTCAACACCAGCAAGAGAGCTGAAACACTGGAGTATATATCTTGCTACGCGGAAGCCTCGGTAACTTATATTGTTAAACGCAGAGACGCTGATTTGGGTCTTTAGTTTTGGGAGCACTGGGGGTTCTCCTGTGAGCTCCCCACAAATCACCATTATTAGCACAGCATTCTCCTTTCCTCCGAGGGGAGTTTCTTCCTTTCCTTCCATGATAAATGCGGAGGGCAATAAGCGCGGTGATTTATTTCCGCAGAGCAGACACTGGTGCGCCGGACTCCTGCCCGGACCGCGTATGCGCGGCAGCCGCTTCAGACGCTTATGTGACACAAGACCGAGGATTTTGCCATGAACCGTCGGAATTACTGATTACAGAACACGGTTAAATTACTTTAAGTAAAGTGTGGTGAATTATACAGACCACCCGATGACACAGAACTAGTGGAAACAGTGAAGGGATCAAGGGTCATTTGCTTCCCTGAATTAAGGTTAATTAGCCTACATGTCTACAGTATAAGCACTGAAGCACCTGATTGTGAAATGTCTTGAAGAAATAAAATGTAACATCCTTTCTCAGCTGTTAATGGAGTAACTTGAGTGGTATAACTGCCTGGCAATTTCATAGGGCAGCTTAATTCGCATTGACGTTTCCAGTTAACCTACGTAGGATACACTACGCGTCTTTTAAAACATGTAAGGTATAAAAGCTCAGGACTCCTTCAGATTGCTGTTTTATGATTATATCCTCTATGCAGAGGTGGAGATTTCAGGTCCAGAGAGTACAAATCCAGACCAAGATTTTGTTTCAACCAACCAGTTTAGTATAAAGAGTCACAGTCACAGAGTACTGAGCTAGTTGGCTGAAACCAAATCTTGGTCTGGATTTGTACTCTCTGGACCTGAACTATCCACCTCTGTCCCACCACCTTAAACAAATAATTGTTATTGTAAAGCTGCAGTGTGCTTAGAAATGTAGGTTTAAATAATAAAAAAGTAATTATGGTATTGTTTGCTGTTTAATGAACTTGTAGAAATAGGTGGAAGAACCTTTTAAAATGAGTTTGAGGAAGCACTTCTTTACACAGCATGTAGTTAGAGTATGGAATAGTCTTCCTGCTAGTGTAGCACAAGCTAAAACCTTGAGTTCATTTAAATCAGAGCTAGATAAGATTTTAACAACTCTGACCTATTGAGCTCTTCCCAAATGAGCTTGATGGGTTGAATGGGCTTCTCTCATTTGTAAATTTCTTATGTTCTTATGTTCTGAATATTTTTTGTGCTAAGCTTTAATATGCAGCCCCCCCCCCCCCCAAACAAACCTCCCTTAAGTATGTCACATGCATGTAATGTAAGTCTGTAATCAGAGTGTTGGAATTGTCTGATCTTGGACCACTAGTCCATACACACACACACACACACACACATATATATATATACACACACACACACACACACATATATATATATATACACACACACACACATATATATATATATATATATACACACAGACACATATATCTGTCTGTGTGTGTGTGTGTATATATGATAGAGAAAAAGTGCAGATACTTCAGCCCCTCAAGTAACACATTTTGTGTTGGTACATCTGTATATGGAGCAGTGCCTCCTGTTCCAAACTGCAATGTCATCTGATATTCTATCTACAATGTCACTTAATGCAAACCAATGCAGGGATGCCCTGTGGAGTAGGGAATAAAACAGCATGCATGGGTCTCCGTCCAGCTCACTGTAGGCAGAATGAGGCGGTATGAGGTCTAAAGGTGCCTTACGGGGCTGCCTAGGCAACGCCCCGCTATTCTCGCTTATACTTCCAACCCATACATGACAAAAAAACATTCAGAGGATGCTATAAATATGGTTTACTGCACTCAGAAAGCAGCCTGTACACAGGTGCATGTCATTGCCATGCCTTACGTGAAAAAGAAGGGAAACAGTCACAGTCAAAGTGAAAATGCAGCGAATGGGGATCATTCCATTTCACAGCAGCCTCAAGGTTGGCCAGATCTACTCAATAATAACGAAGCATTCAAGGTTTGATTCTGGTAAAATGCATTAGCATTAAGTATACAAAGCCAGAAAAAGTCAGAAATATAAAACAGGAGCTGAATACCCCATCCTTGGAGCCTTTCAAAAGTTCCTCTTTCCATCGTGCCCAGGATGCTCAACGGAAAAAAAAAAAATCAAGTGGTCTCTAAGTTCCAAGACAGTATAAATATTTTCTTTCATGAGAGATCTTTTGAAATGAGTATTGCTGTAAGTACCTTTGGAAATGAGTATTGCTGTAAGTACCTTTGGGACAAACCCTCTGAAGCTTTCCAACTCTCTCTGGTCATCAGCACCTATTTAGACTCGACCTTTTACTTTTCTTATTTTTAGATTTGGATTAGGCTGAAGTAAGTAATGTGATATATTTCTGAGCCAGAGGTTGCTGTTCAATAGAATGGCCCTTTTCTGATTGGGAGAAAGGAGATGGACAGCAATGCAATGCATTTGTAGTTTAATGGCTAAAGGTCCACAGAGGATCAGTTTGCAGAGGTAGTATGTAGTATGTAGTATGGCGTGATGGTGGCTACCTCCACCCCAAGCTTTCAGTGTCTGGTACATTAGGTCTCCAAATCTGAAACCAGCTTCTCTTCAGCGGTATAGTTTCTCTTCTGTTTTCATCTGCCAAGTGAGCACAATTAGTGACATAAATAGTGAAAATCACAAATCAGACTCGTTAATTGTTATATACAAAGGCAAAGCCACATTGTGTCACGTTGTGGCACGAGGCCTGATAAGTTAGCTATGCAGTTCATATTTTGACATTAAGAAAATATACGCGAAAGCCTTCATCCCCTTGATTAAATGTTGTTACAGCTGATTCTAGCAGGGACACATGAATTAGCCCTTTTGCGGAATTTAAACAACTGCGAGTCAAAGGCTTTTATATTCGTTGTGTTATGTTACATTGTCTGGCGCTCTGAGTGGACGTGTAATTCTGGAGGACTTCCCATGATTCGTTTACACAGAAACATAAAGATTCAATCGTGTTTGATAAGTTGCAAATCAAAGCGAAGCCTGTTTATTCAGCTGAAATCAATAGCCAGGAGGAAGTATAAAAAAATAGTAAGGTTGAGCGGGCATGAAACTGGATAAATCTCCAAACAACAAGGGTGAAAAACTGCTGTCCCTAGAATTGTGTGAAAAGCAGCGCTAACAATGTTAGCGTGTCTGAGAGACCACAGAATCCGTATGCCAGATATCTATAGGCTCATGGATACGGCCAAGGATACAACTAGAGAGGAAAATATGTATAAATATAGTAACATCTAAAAATTAACTGATCTGCTGCAGTAGTTTTCTTTATCTACCTGCCAACCTGTGCTGAACTAGTGTCTTTATTTTTACGCAAATCCATCCATCCATCCATCTTCTGAAACCATTTGTCCGATTCAGGGTCATGGGGGGTCCGGAACCTATCCTGAAAGCTACTGCACAAAGCAGTTTTACAAATATTCTTAAAATGCAATCAGCCATCCATCTTCCAGCTCTTTATCTAATACATGGTCACTGCAATCATGCACACGGGTATACAGTTTTAAATATCATCTATAAACACACTATCTAATGAGCAGCGTTTGCTATTATGTTGGACTATGAAACAAAACATAAGATTGTATTAGTATTAGTTAATTATTGGAAAGGCTGACCATGGCCTATATGTAGACCCCACTGTGTCACACAGGTGGCAACAAAGAATTAATTGAATTAAATTTTGCCAATGTCGCTGACGTTTGAAACGACTCTAGTTAAATTGAAGCAGCTGTGTTTGCAGTAGGGTTGCCAACCGTCCCGAATTTCCGGGACATCCCGAAATATGGGTGATTTTGATTCGTCCCTTCAGTGAAGAGACGAATCAAAATCACCCATATTTCGGGATGTCCCTGACAAATCGGGACGGTTGGCAACCCTAATTTGCAGACATATGCACCACACCATATTCACTTATGAGATCTTTCCCGAATCTCTTTTTTTGTCAAGAATTGGATTCAAAGATTCAAGGGATTGATTTGTCACATGCAAGGTATACAATCCAACTGTAACCTGCAGTGAAATTCAAGGTGGCCATTTTGGTCAACTCCACCTTATAAACAGTGACAGCAGAAAGACATTTAAAGTGATATGGTAGTAAATCGACATAATAATAATGAAAGTTATACTGAAAAATAAATAGTTGTACTAAAAGCAAACAGAAAAACAGATCCACCATAAAATGAAAAAATAAGCCTCAGATGTGCAACACAGTTCTAATTAATGTGTGAGGTGTATAGATAGGAGGGGATATGAATTAAAGTGTCAGTCAGGTACTCATATGTTTCAACAGGATGACCACAGAGACCACTGCAGACATTATATTATTAATGTTGCTGAAAGACTGCTCACAGCTATTGGATGTATGACGCAAGGTTCCAAAGACAGAGTAGGCCTCCACTTTGGAAGTCTTACAAAGGTGTGTTGTTTAATAGGCCAGTTACAGTCCTTATTAATTTAGACACAGCATTTGATCGATCGTTGTGCTCCATTCCTCTTCATCGGTATAGATGTGACGGTACCACACTGGCGTCAAATTTAACATGGCAACAAAAGGCAAAACCACAAGCATTTACAGTAAGAGAAGACGTCAGTGGCACAGTGTGAATAGTTTGCTGTGAAAACGGTCCCATCAACGTCCATTTTTCCAGAACACACATCTTTCGCCACGTAAATTTTTCACGGGGTGTTTTTCGTACCGGGTCCTACTCCGGGAGGCGTTTGCTGACTGAGTCTCAAGAAGTGCCAGCCAGCGCCCCCCCCCCCCCTCCTTAATCTAGGGAGCAGATGGGGGCGTGATGGCGAATGATGTGATTTGCAGGAGAAGAATAAGGAGGAGTTCCAAGTGGCTGGATTCATGACAATCCGCAAAAGGTCCTGAGACGATGTGCCCCACCACAGTGGTGAAAATGGCTGGAGACATCATGAAACCCTGACAGAACTTGACATCATTATTCCATCTATTAATAACCATGCTGAATACCTTTTATTAAATTAAAGAAGTACATTCTCCCCATTAATCAAAATACTGTTATTAAACAGTCAAATCAAGACTAATTGCCTTACTATTAGCTTATGTAGAGTAACTGCAGTTATAAAATTTGCGATCTTAGATTCCAGTATGAAAGCAGTTATTACATTTGTAGTTTATGGACCAATAATTGCCCTTTTAGTTTTAGTATGTAAGTTAATGTAAGATTTCCTTATGAGAAAAGAGCATAATAACAGAAGGTATCTAATTACATATCATCTCTAATGAAAGGCATGGCTTTTAAATATTATTTTGGTTTAAGGTTGTATCGTTGTTATTGGAATTAATACAAGCAAAACCGTTCTTAAACTTCACAGGTTGGATTGATGGTAGTGGATGGAACATGGAACCCATCATAAAATGTGGTGAGGATCCGTCCTCTTGTGCTTTTCGGCTTGTTGATGTCGCTCTGTTTGTAGGCTAATCATTGACTTTTCAGTTGTTCCCTTCTTCATATACGCCTGTAAATTACTTGCAGAGCCCACAATTTACACTACTGTGGAATTTTATTATATTTACAGGGATTCATGTATACAGAATTTTCATACTCTGTGGTTTTCAGTAGTTTAATATTTTTCCTTAGGAAAACTCTAAAAAAATTACAGAGACCGCTAATAAAAGATGGAATGTTACTTTAGATATTTGAGTTCAGATACATGCAGTTGTGTCTTTGCAGATGCGAGTGTTGTATTGGTTACAGTTAAAGTGACAGTACAGTCATATGTATATAAAGATTTTGACATCGACATGCCGATTATTAGCCCGATGATTTCCCCGATCTGTTGATCCTCAGTGCTTAAGGGGTTTACCTAGCAGTTTGTAGTAAGCCTACGCATTACACAGACCACATGTTGAAAATCCACACATCCCTCGGCAGTTAAATCAAACGTTTCTCTATAACTCACTTCACATCTAAAATAAATACACAATAGTTTGAGTTATAAAAAAGGAATCATAAACCATTAATAAAAAATAAAACTTTCCTTGAATACCACATATTTCTGTGAACAAATGGATCAATGATCTGACTCAATGGCTTACTCCGCTTGCTCCGCTTACTCCGCTTGGTACAGAAATCAAATTTTCAGCAGCATACTTGTGCAAATAGTGAATCTTACTGAAAAGTCTGCCACAGGCCGATGGACAGCTGGGGGGATGACAGTGGTGACAGTGGCTGCTCAGAGTGGACTTAGATGTATAGCTATGTTTCAAGAGAAATACTGAGAAAATATAATTGCTTCAAATGTAAACAAGTCTCATGCAAAGGATCAGTACATAGGGTTAGCTTCTGTAACTAGTGGGATTCTTCTCCTTTGTTTTTTGGTTTATAGAAAATCCAGTCAGTGGAACCTAACCAGTAGTATGGTCTGCAGCCCGTAGAAGAACATACAGGGTGTTTGATATTGCTATTTTCTCTGACCTGTCTTTGAGGTTGGGGTGGGGGAGGCTTTGGCCATTGTCAAGCAATATTTATGCAGGTTCATTTTGTGTCTTGGATCATATAGCCCCCCCCCCCCATCCCTTCTGCCGCTCCTCAACTGAATTATTAAGCAAACCTTAAGTTTGCACTGAATCACTTTCCCTCAACCACCTTCCATTTCCTTCTCTCTAAGTCTCGCTACTTTTGTGTAACGCAGCTCCTTGAATGTTTTAAGTCCTGTTGAAAGTTTATCTGTCTTTTTTGAGCCCATTATAGTCTATGAGCTCTATTTGTGGAAGGGGGCGTTTAACCCAGAGAGAGCCCCGCTCCACCAAAACCGCCACCCCCCCTGCTGTGGGGTTATATGAATTGCAATATCCATGACTCTGTTCTCAGGCAGGGTGGGGCACCCTGGCACTCCCCACATCTGTGTTTTCCAACTTTCCTAGACGGGCCTGGGGGCTCTTCAGCTCTTCACTTTTTGGGAACGTCGGACTATCTGCTCAGCCTGAGGCTCTAGATCACTCCAGCAGCTCCATCGTACTCAGGGGTTCTGCCTCTATCTTCTGATTCCACAGCTAAGATCAGGGCGTCAATAAGCAGTGTGTGTGTGTGTGTGTGTGTGTGTGTGTGTGTGTATTAGCAGATCTCTGTTAACAAACAGACAACAATCAATCTAAATTTAAATTTGAAATGTGACCATGATAAAAGTTTATCCACCTGGTATGAAGGAGTCTAGGAACATTGTAACTCCTGCGTGTGTTTGAGACGGGGATCACGCGGCCGGGTTTTAAATCACAAGCATCAAAAGCTGCAGGATACAAGCAATATTCCCCAGGCCAGACCTCTGATACATTGTATGCTGAAAAGAATTATTTTTGGAAATAAAAAAAGTAAGAATGTCTTTCTTTGTAGGTTTGAAGCAGAGGTTTAAAATCTCCTCAACCTTCATACTGAAAATGGCTTGGCAATGACTTCCTGAGGTTTTGTCAACTTATTAGTTGAAGGGTGAACTCTTACCTGGGAGCTGAACCGCTTCAAAGTGGCGTGTAGCTGTGTGAGGATCCATGTGTGTGTTATTCATTGCCTTTTGTGAGTATATCCATAGATTAGCTAGTGATGGTGGTCTTAGAGAGTACTGGCACTGCCAAAATCCTCAAAGCTGGCTACATTTTACAGTTTAACTGGAATTAGCTATTGCAAATGATAAAGATCAAAAGCCTTCTAAGACTTTTTGAAGTAAGCTGGTACATGTTGGCAGCACGACTGTGTCTGTCTGCACATCACAGTAGACAGCGGTGGGTATTCAGGTCCAGAGAGTAAAAGGCCAGACTAAGATTTTGTTTCAAGCAAACAGTTGAGTGGTCTGTGAGTCTGACTCTTTATACTCAACTCTCAACTGTTTGTGTGTTTGTGTCTGGGGGTGGGGGGGTCTGCATGTTGTATACCGTATGTGTTAATGCTGTTTGTGCCTGGGGGTGGGGGGGTCTGCATGTTGTGTACCGTATGTGTTAATCCACCTATCTGATGCATACATAAGCTAGCAGTGCTAGTGCAGAACACGTGCAATGCTGGTCTTGCTAATTTATTTGAATTTTGACTCAGGCAACTAGGGGGGACAGTTCCCCCCCCCCACACACACACACACACACACACACGCACGCACGCACACGCGCACACGCACACACACACGCACACACACACATACTCCACCCATGGGCAGAAGCCTCAAACACACAGCCGACTGTCTGTGGAATATCTATAGGGAGATTCCAAAGGAGGTGCAGCTGATCTTTAAGCTGTCATGAAAACATTAATGGGTGAATGTCCTCGGGTGAGTGCCCTCAGGGTGAGTGTCTTCGGGGTGAGTGTCTTCGGGGTGAGTGTCCTTGGGGTGAATGTCCTCAGGGTGAGTGCCCTCAGGGTGAGTGTCTTCGGGGTGTGTCTTCGGGGTGAGTGTCCTTGGGGTGAATGTCCTCAGGGTGAGTGTCTTCGGGGTGAGTGCCCTCGGGGTGAGTGTCCTCGGGGTGAGTGCCCTCGGGGTGAGTGTCCTCGGGGTGAGTGTCCTCGGGAAGCCTGGAGGAGGATCCCAGGCGCTCTCCCAAGCAGGCTGAGCAGAGAAGGGGCTCCCCCAGCGTGTCTTCCCAGAGAAGCCCGACACACCAGCAGGAACATCTGTCCGACACCTCTGTTGTTTTTGGCTCAGCGCAGTATCCCACTTTCTGACCTCCCCACCCCCCCACACACACACACACTCAAACCCAGCATCATCAGTCCTGATTTCCTTCTTGCATGCAGATCACGTTCCTGAAGCTCCCCGTGCCATGCTTTAATGGCCAGGGGCGCCACTAAAGATTCTGGGCCCCATGAAACGTATCACATTTGGCCCCCAGCCCAGACCAATCCAATTATGTTCCAAATTTTTTAGGGCCCCTGTCGCTCAGGGGTCCTTGGAATCATTCTAACCCCCTCGCCCCCTCCCCCTTTACAGCACCACTCCTCGTCACATGGAAGTTCAGCTGGGGCTCTCTGGCTCCCCCCGATGGAGCCCTTTTTGACGTGTTTATTTTTAACACGCCCAACAGTACGCTCACACCCACCCACACACTTTCACAATCCAGCTCTGCACTCTGACACTCGTCAGAGTGACTGCAGCAGAAAATACCAGACGTTTCCCCAAAATGTCATCTGCAAAGTCCATAAGGAAATGCCACCATATATGCAGGCATTTTTAATATAGCAGGCTTCCATATTTCCCCCCCTGGGTTCCACATGCAGTAAGACTCCTGCTGTTCCTTGAAGGACTGTGAAGACATCTGAATCTCTTATGTGGGGATACGATTCTCCTGACAGGTAGGGTGCTGACAGACCTAGTAGTATGAAAAAATAACAGCATTGTATTTTCGTTTGCGAACACTGCATCTCTTTCTTATTTCCAGTATATTTTCCACCTTGGCTCACAGAGTGTGTTTTGGGGACAAAATTCTATACTTGCATATCAAGGAACAAGCCCGCAGACATTTCATAACCAAGGTACACTGGGAATAGATAGGGAAAGGAAGTTATTACTGAAACCAGAGGCGTACCAATACAGCCCATCAAAAGGCATATTTAACATATATGTATGCATAATATTGATTTTATAAAATTGCTGAATGTTAGAGCTTTAATAAAGAATCCATTGATTTTCATTTTTTTAGATTCAATAGACGTTACTGCAGATATGGCTAAACTATTAATAATGTAGCTTATAGACTGCCATATTCCTTTTGGGGTGAATAAGCATTTTATACATACAGTACATGTATCCATCCAACCCCTTCAGTACAGGATTATGGACTATGATTGACTCAGATTAATTTTAAATTCTCAAAAGCTATAAACGTTATTAATTTCTTTAACTTTTCTCATAGCAATTTACAAGAGTTTTGAATCTCTAACTTGAAAACTGACGGTTGCCAGTTCAAAACTTGTAGATGAACTATATTGAGAGACACATCAGAAACGGGTATGTAAGACGCTCCCAGGATAGAGTATGAGACGCTCAGAAGCTGCTGGTAAAAGCCATGTGGCTCTCAAAACTGGGACCAGGGCCTTCTGGGAGTGCAACATCGCTCACCGTTGGCCGCCCAGCTGCGCAAACATGCGGTGGTCTGCTGGGAAAATGGTAGCCAGGAAGATCCACATGGGGGCAGAGCTGAACTATAGATCTCCTAGAACAAATATAAGAAGTGTACATTTCATATAAATTAGGCACTGGTATATTTCTGAATGCTTTATAAGGCTTGTCTAAAATGACAGATATACCTACTGGGTAATGCTGAATTCCACCATGGCGCTAACAATTTAAATAAGTCAAATCCATCCATCCACCTACTCGCCTGCGTAGCTCCTTGGTGAGCTAGAGGCCACCCAGAAAGTGGTCAGTGTCAGGTAGGAATACAGCCAGGACATTATGGCTGGAACTCCATTTTTAGCCAGGCTGATCATAATAAGGGACTGGAAAGCAGTAGGTAGGTAGCAAAATTTTCAGTAAGTGAGATTATTCCATAATTTGCGGGGGACATGGCAGGACTGTCCTTTGCTCTGAAAACCAGAGCAGAAATGATAAAATGTTTACAATAAGTAGTCAAATTAAAAATCCCCTGTGAAGCTTTTTTCAGCGTTAAAGCTAGTTTTTCAAAAAATGCGGCAACAACTTTCCAAACTAAAATAACTTGATTCTCCAGCACTGATGCTAAATTACAGTCTTTGTTTTCCACCTTGTAAAACAACGACCTGATTCCACCAGTTAGTTTGTCATATTTACAGCTCTGGCACCAGAGCGCAGAGCTGATCGCGATACGTTCCTAGGGGATATTGAATCTGGCCTTTTTATGCAGGCACTGCACTTGCCAATTGTTCCAGAAGACATACTCAAAAACAAGCCGTAAATGTCTTCCTTCGGTTAGACGCATTCAAAATTCCCTTCATTTTAAAATCACACCACTCTCACTAAGGGCTTTTTCCCCCCTAATGTCTTCAGTTCTCGAACTTGAATGTAAGACTTGCTCTGGACGGGAAGGTCAGCAGAGCCGTGTGATGGCGGCATGGAAGGAAGGGTGGGGGATTTTTATTTGGGGATGGGAGTCGAGATGGATTTATGTAAATCATTGGGGAAGAATAAAACTGCAAAAGACGGGCGTTTTGGCACAAGCATGAAGGGAAACAGACATCAACAAAAAATGGTGAGTTGTCGTGGTGGGGCCATCAAGTGGGCGGGATCTCAGGGCGAGATTACAGAGGGGGCCAAAAAGAGACATACTCATAGATATACAGCAGGGGACAACACAGATGGGGTGGGAAGGGAAAGGAAAAAAAGATGTAAACCCTTACAGATGGCTGACTCACCCTCCCTGATGCATGGACAGTACCCCCCCCCAACCCCCCCCCACACACACACACACACACTTTGACACTCGTGGGTGTTAAATAAAAGGAATTTCTTTTAAGGGTATTATATGCTCTACAATGGAATATGGCCTCTTCAGGTAATCAACCAGATTGATGATTAAATTTATTAGCATTCTTACATTTAGAACTTATCCTGGGGGATCCCGGGTCGTCATTTACCAAACGTCTCATCACGATAACAAATCTAACAAGAAAATCACAATATGGTTTAAAATGCTTGGGTTCTGCCTCTTGTTTACATGTGCAGTGTTATATCTATACCAGTTGTTATTGATGAGACTAAAATGGGATATGTTTTTGAATGCTGTATAAATCATGGTATTGCCTATTTATTGTTAATGTCAGTCTTTTTAATTGTGCACTTCACAACACTGCCATAATCCCGTTGGTTTGTCCTGCTAACCCTATTTTCTGCTGGTAAGGTATTATTCAACACAACGCTGGTTAGGTTTTCCAGGATCAAAGAGCTCTCTGTTTTAAAAGCTTTTTTTACAGGTCTTTTCAGAAGTCTTGGGTGTTTGGAGCCAGACATATTAAAACAGAGGTTTGTTCATTCCCCACCCTGATTCCGGAACACGCGGTCTTGCCCTCAGCGTCTGGACGACTGCTATCACGGTCGTGATGTCTGGCTATTCTCCAGCAAGCTTTACGTCTTGAATTAAGCCGAGGTGATTGGGAAAATCCAGGAAAAATGTTCTCATCCCCCACCCTGGGCATGACTTAGACATGTAGACTGTTAAGAAGAGCCATGTTGTCCTGGTTTTATAATAATAAATATGAATAGGATGCACAACAGACACTTGTAGCTTTTCACTGACACACGAACCGATCACAGTTCATGCATTACTTAGAAGATGTGCTAGCCAATAAAAATGAACTAATTTAAGGATGGAATCGGAAAATATTGCACAGGCAAATTTTGAAATATCTGTCACCAAAGTATATTAACCATCATGCTGTAACCACGACTGGTGAAAACCATTTTAAAATCCATACTTTTCTCGATTTATAGGAAGTATAACGTTTAACTAAAGTTTCCTCAAAGAAAAAACTATGCTAGATTCATGGACCTTGGCAAACAATATAGAAAATTACTAACACTTTAACTTCATCTAGTGACCTGCATTATAAACTGATAGAAGTTCTTCTGATGGTGATACTGTACTGTTGTGCCTTGAAGGATCGAAATTAAAGGACTGCTGCCCTCCTCTATACCCTTAAAAAAAGCACCAATTTGTATCATTGAGGGTGCAAAAACTTGGTACTGGGGTTGTACCCTCAAGGGTCTGCCAATTGTACCCTAGGTGTAGGTAAATGTACCTTTAACTCTAGGGGACATTTTTGTACCATTGGGGGAACATTCATGTTATTTGTACTTTGGGGAACAAAATTGTATCAGTGCTGAACCCTTTTTCTTAATTTCCTTGCGATAATGCTTTCCCTATTAATCCTGTGACTGGTTATTAAATTATTCAGATGGTAATTCGCAACATTGATTATTAGTATGTATATTTGAAAAACATATTTGCTACACAAGTCATTCTCTCACAAAATGATTTTGTTATATATATTGAGATCTAAGGCTTTTGGCTGTGGCACAAACCTTCTACCACACCTTCACTGATTAAAGCACTCAGTTTCATCCTAGACATAAAGCAAGTGTTTGTTATTTGTTTTGTTTAGTCATAGTATCAAGGGTCTATACACCCCAGTGAATATCCTCCTATTATGACTATGTGATGAACATAATTGCATGAGGCCCGGTCCCAGGCCATGTGGCACCCCAGGTCATGTGGCACCCCAGGCCATGTGGCACCCCAGGTCATGTGGGGCCCCAGGCCAAGAGGCGCCCTAGGTCATGTGGCACCCCAGGTCATGTGGCACCCCAGGTCATGTGGCGCCCTAGGTCATGTGGCACCCCAGGCCATGTGGCACCCCAGGTCATGTGGCACCCCAGGTCATGTGGGGCCCCAGGTCATGTGGCACCCCAGTTCATGTGGCACCCCAGGTCATGTGGCACCCCAGTTCACGTGGCACCC